>JAJLRJ010000009.1:22477209-22929709 GCA_024195265.1 Dendrophyllia cribrosa
AAGGTCAGTTGTGGCTTTTATATGTGATATAGTTAAGAAATGGACAGAAACAGCCCCAGCTTGCTGACATTTACAAAACTAAAAAGGATTTAGTACTTTTGGATTCTCCTAAACTCCCTTGAGTGTTTAAATGAAGAGATGCAGTGCAAAGTGGCTGTTAATCAGTCTTGTTCCCAGTCCTTCTTGGTGCATAATCTAACTGAATCAAGCTGAATCAGAAGATCTGCGCAGGCCTCTTGTTTCCTGTGCTTTTGCATGGTCAGTTCAAGACCGTTCACAACATCCTTCCAGCAAAACTAAGTGCACTTACCATTTGTCAGAAATGGCCAGCCAGACTAATGGTAAGCCATAATTTGTCAAAACTGGCCAGCCAGACTAATTGTATGCCATTATTTTTTAGAAATGGCCCGCCATGAAGTTACGCGACATAAATGCATGAATTTTAGGCTCCTGTAGTTGTTAGCATTTCTTTGGCCTGTGCTGTAGAACGGGATCAGTTCCCCTGCACCTCCCTCACAGTCTAAAAGAAAAAACAAGGGAAATGGAGGACAAAATTTTTCCCAGAATGGTTGCGTATAGGTAATAACAGTACATTCCTTTTTTGTTGATACTTTTTTCAGGAAGGGGAATCTGAACAATCAAAAGTTAAGTATGGAGATCGTGTGTCTTACGGCAGGATCAGTCAGGAGCTCGTGTCACATGAGATGCCTGAACCATCACGTGATGTCCAGGTGCTCATCTGTGGAACTAAGTCCTTTGACAAGGACATGATAAAGTATCTCAAGATCTTAGGATACACCTCAGATATGTATTTTAAATTTTAGTTAACACAAAACGTTTTTTTTCTAGAAAAAGAAAGTTCCTATTTTCATACTTGTTTTAATGTCGTAAATATATGAAGCGTTTAGCGAGAGGGAGGGATATGCAAATTTTCCATTGTTCCATCATTTGTAAAAAAAATTAATTCCCCAGTGTATTACGTGTTAAACGATGATTGCTGTAGTAAACTTTTTATTGCCCAGTGTAATTACATCATCCAGTTGTCGAGACAGTCTCGTTTCACACAATGCATATTTATATCACGCTAAAATGTTTTGGTCATTTTACATCTGTTTTACTCTTTAATTCTTTGATGTCAAACTCATTATGGAAAATTTAAAAACTAATTTATGGACTTAACCTTACGTTGTTTCATATTCACGAGATTGCTCTTAGAGCACTTTGATCAGAACTTATGTTGATATCTCTGTAAATGTTTCTTACTGTTTACATGTATATCAACAAACTGACTAATTGTTATTTAAACTAGTGTATCTAAAAGATAGTGATTGCTGCGGTATTGGGAAAGCACTTGAAGGGCAGTTCATACTAGAAGGGCTCTCCGAGACCTTATTTAGAGTTGGATTACATGTCGTCTCCAGTATCGATCCATGAAAGTTTAAGTGGTGAAAATTACTGAGAACTGCTGTGAGCCATTTAAAGCCTGGTCGACACTTGGCGTAGATCTTATTTCATTGTTGTCATGTTGCGTTGTTCCGAAACCACCGATACGAGGTCAGACACGACATACGGTTTATAAACGACTACTTGACACTAATTATTTGGATAAAGCACAGGGAGCAGAGGAGCCAAATTTAACCTTTACGCGTTCGATCTTCGATCTGTTGTTTACGAGTCTTTTTTTCGCCCCAGCAGGACCCCAAGCGTAATCGGAGCTTTCCGTTGGGTAACCGCAGATTGCTGACTGTGGGCGCCACAAAATCGTTAAGCAGTAATAAGAGAGACAAGGGAGGAAACAGATTTGAGCCTAATTTTTGATCCCCGATCACACGCTTATGATTCAATAGAAAGTTCTGATTTTCGGCATGTAGCTTTATATGGACAATCTCTGGACAGCTTTTCAACAATTTCGATGAAGAGATCCATTAAACACTCCTTTCGGTGATCGCTCTTAATGGCGTTCAAAGTTGACTTTCGTTGGATGTGGACCGCAACATACTGGTGACGGAAATACGTCATACGAGAGGTGTGCGCATGACCGGAAGCCTTTGGCATGAGTTCATTCATCTGAACATGTTAGCGTCTTTTCCACGAAAACATGCCATCTTTTCCGGAATATCTTCGATCAGTGCCATTCGGTGATTGATTTTGTCCGCTAGGTGAATATTGTGAATAATGTGAATATTATAAAGGTCTGCGAAGGAAACAGGCAAGCTCGATAAAATGCAAGGACGTGGTGGAATTCGAATTCTTGTGGAATCAAGGCATGTCTGATGCAAGGTGAGAAGTTTTCACGCCTCTTGTGGTCCAATGCTCTTGTGGTCCGTCTAAGCTTTTAATGTCAAGCTGATTGAAACTTCTGTTAAAAACCATATGATTGTTTAGGCTAAGCTGTAGATGAATTCAGGGCCACTTCTTGCGTTGACACTTGAGAAAAATATTATCTGTGACTAGCACTGTATACGTTCTGAGTTTCTTCGCATGCAATGAGCTTCACTAGACGACATTATAAGATTTTCCTCATTCGCAACGCATTTCATTTTAAATCTCCCTCCGCTCCGATCAGCTGCCGTGTTGTTTTGAATTTTAAACGGTTGGCGTAACTTCCGTTTTATTGACGGCATGTCACATTCGGAGTTTTTACTTCCGTCACCAGTATGTTGCGGTCCACATCCAACGAATCACGTGGTACTATGTTTCTTCCCTTGTCTCTTTTTCTTCTCGGCACTTCGTGCCTCGCTCGGAAAGCTTACGCTTTCCGGAAAGCACCGATCACGCTTGGGGTCCCGCTGGGGGAAAAACTCGAAAACAACAGATCGAATAACGCAAGACACAGCGCTCGTATAAAGCTCAAAGATCGAACGCGTATTAGGTCAAATTTGGCTCCTCTGCTCCCTGTGGATAAAGGAATAGACAGTACAATAACACTCTTTATTTGTAAGAATGTACATTAAGGGACAGACCATTGGAAACATGGGAGGTGGGTGATAATTACTAAAATTCCTGCAAGATAATTTCTCCAGAAAAAAAAATATGCAAGCAGTTTTTCAGCAAACCATAGCTATCAGATTGTGTGAAAAAAACTCATAGAATATTTTTAATTCCTTCCCCTAAGATTTCTAATGGTCCACCACTAAATCGTTTTAGCAGTTCAGAGCTGTCATTTTGTTTCTTAAACAAGTTTCACTGCTGGTTAATTCAGGAACAACAAGCTACATTTTGCAAAATATCAACAATAACGTTTTGCAATAAAAATCGTTAACAATATTGTACTTACAAAAATATGTTGCAAGTGACTGAAAAAAGAATGTATCGACATGTGGCGGAACGTTTTAGTAAAATACAATGGCAAATTAATTGCACTGCCATAACGTGAAAAAAGTGAAAATTCTTAATTGTAAAAGCTGGAATATTTTTTGACAAATAAGAGGAACTGTTAAAGCAACCAGATTTAAAAGCAGTGTCCTAGCTACTTGTTAATATTTACACTTTCACGAGTGGTCTAACTCCAAATTTTATAAAAATGTTTTAAAAATTGTTCATCATGATTATAGTAAAATACAATGGCAAATTCATTGCACCGCCATAAGGTAAAAAAGGTGAAAATTCTTAATTATAAAAGCTGGAATATTTTTTGACAAATAACACGAACTGTTAAAGCAAACAAATCTAAAAGCACTGTCCTAGCTACCTATTAATATTTTCACTTTCAAGAGTGGTCTACCTCCAAATTTTATAAAAATGGTTTAAAAAACTGTTTATCATGATAATAGAAAAGAGTACCGAACAGTGTTATTGAACAGAAAAGTATTGCCTGTTTATGATTTTATGACTTCTTTGGCATTTTTGTTGTCATTAAAAACAACCGTTGCATTAACCGTTAGTAGGATTTCAGTAAGTTCTTCATCGTCGAGGTCTGCGAATTGTTTATCAAAGTCAGCATCCTGTTCCTTTCTTATGTTGTATAATTGTTCAATTATTTCGTCAAAGATGTTAAGGGACATGGTTTCCTTGTCATTTATGTGAAGTATGCTGGCAATAACCTTTCTGCGACATTTCGTTTTCAGTTGCATCAATGCACATTCGCTGCATTTGATGATCTTTTTGTCAGTTTCGATCAGCTTGGAGTGGCACTTGTTGCAGCTGAGATACGACTGGACGTAGTTAATCCCCTCTGGTGGGAATGGCACCTTTATTTGCTGTGAAGTGCTTGCTACTTCATGTTCGCGGTCTACTGTTAGTTCTTTGGCGGCACTCACTACGCTGTGTTTGGTCAATGTTAAATAGTTTACCCCACCGTACTGCTTGACAGCAACATTTGAAATGTTATAACATTGGCCTGACAGCACTTTTTGAGTATCTTGTTCCCACAAGACCATGCGGAGAGATCCAGTATTGTCTGTAAACAATGCTTCTTGTTTTTTTCAGAGTTTTTTCACGGACATTCATAGTTTCTGCGGTGCCATTGAAAGAAACGCGGCCAGCAATGTTGACAAGGGTATCGCTTTCTCTTCCTTTAATTTCAGCTATTGAACTGTCCACAGCTTCGACCGTTTGTTCTTGTATTTGCTGAACGTCAAAATCAATTTCACTGTCTTTTGGATCCTCAATTTTTGTTCTTTTGTTAAGAATTAATTCTTCCTCTCCGGTCTTTGTGTTTTTCTTTCTTTGGAACTTATTTATCTTGACAGGTGATGATGACTCAAGCTTTCGCTTGAGTGCTGTGTGCTTTTCTGGGGAGAAGCACACAGTTCGATACACATTCGACTCTGTTTGGAATTGTAGCCAAAAATACTTGTTGTTGTTTTGGCTTGTCTTGATAGGTGACAAATTGTGCAAATAGCCAACCATGCTTTCTTCTGAAATAAAAAATACGAAATTATTAACATTGAGGGATTACTGATAGGATTAGGATAGATTTATTGAATAAGATGAAATAATTAGGATAGGCTTTTTGCCATGCAATGATAAGTTTTAATTGATATAGGTGTTAATGTGTCTATGATTAAATTTGGACAAATGGTACATTTTTTAGACTGGAGACAGTCAAAGTATTGATGGCAACATTCAAGCAGTGCAATGAACTCAAAATTACAGGCAATTTGCCTAGAAAAGACAATATTATGGAATTAACAAGCACATGCATTGCATTTTGTAAGATTTTAATACCAATGTGAAAGTTGGAAATATGTACAGTGTAAGTTACAAAGAATTAAGACAAATTTTGGCAGTATATACAGTGCTAACTTATGAGGTATTTCAGAAAAAAAATAATTTGTCATGATATTCAAATATTTGATATGTCACAATTATAAGGTTTGGCCTTCAGGTATCTGATTGTGTGACCTGTTCAATATCTATTTTGTGCAGGTGGAGTATGCAGGTAATTACCACTTTAAACGTTAACATGACTTTTCTCTATTTTTGTCCCCATGCATTTCTAATAGCAGTAGTGGGGAGAAGTTGTTCAAATTGTTTACGAAGAAAATTTATCTCGAGTGATCATACTGTTGACCTCTCTGATGGCTTAGTACTTATATTAGGAAAAATTTGATGCTAATCATTTATAGTGCTTAAAATAGTTAAAAGCAACTCACTAGTTGAATGGTCCATACTTTGTTCAGCTGTAAGGAAAATGAAGAAAAAAGGAATTAATAGTTACCAAGAATATAATAAAAGTCACTTGATGGGAGATGCATGTAGTCACTTTAACTGTTGAAAGGAGCTTTTGGTTATTTGAAAAATTTGATTCAACCTTTGTTCTTCTTGTTGTCTATATTTCAAGTTGTTACATGTTTTTATACTTTTAAGTCTATCAAAAGTCATTGGTTCTACAACAAGTGAAGATAACTGTTTAACCCGACTTAAGCCTACGTATGTTATGCCTAATGTTTGTTCTGACTTTCCAATATCTACCCATGCTTGGGGTAAAGTTAATCCTTGGCTTTTGTGGATAGTTAGGGCCCATGCAAGCTTAAGTGGTATCTGTTGTCTCTCGTGCAGTGAATTGGCAGAATGTGCAGAAACAGTAACAGGAGCTATAGCAACTAAAGAAGGAACGGTGTCGGATATAGAGGGACCAATATAATCATCAAACTTAACAATAACAGCAATAGGCAGATCTGGAGGTTCATGAGAAGCTTTATAAATTATATCTACCACTGTTCCAGTTGAGCCATTACAAAGACCAACAGATGGCCACAAATTCATTGTTAGCATAACAAGAGCACCCTTTGAGATAAGCAATGTTGGTTCTAGTCCATACATATCCCGAGGGGCAATTTTGGCAGCTTCAGAACTTGAATGCTTTGCATCAATTTTTGCAATTGGCTGTTTGAGTTGTAAGAGTGAATTGTAATTGAAAGTGGCGACTTGTTCATTGGTATAAAATAATCGAGTGGCAGTTTTAAATTGATCAATGTTATTAGCATGTAATGGTTGCCTTGTCAATAGTAGTTTCCAATCGTTTTCAGAAATTTCACCATTGCGCAGTCGTAAAAGAAAATCTCTGAAAACTATTTGGTCTGGATCTGTGCCTTTGACTCTTTGATTAACAGATAATGTCACCACATTGTTAAACATCATATAAGTGTAATAGCCCTGCTCTCCAATTGGATTAGATGGTTTTGCATGATATAATGGCTTGTCACACACTGGGGGTAATTGAGCTGGATCTCCAATCAAAATAATTGATTTTCACCAAACAGCTGTTCTTTTGCACCAGATGATTGCCTACAACGTCTGTCAATCCATCCAAGTGTTCTTTGTCCAAGCATTGAATACTCGTCAATAAGAATATAATCAGCATTAGAAAGTTTATGTTGTAATTCTATCAGTTGTTCACCAGACAAATCTCTTTGTGACTGTGGTGCAATTGGTAGTTTTAAAAGTGAATGAATTGTTTGGCCACCTATGCTGTATGCAGCCTTTCCTGTTGTTGCAGTGATGACACATTTATGCTTAAGATAAGATCTCAAAGCTTTTATCAAATAGCTTTTGCCAGTTCCTGCAACACCATTTATAATAAGCAGCAGGGGTTCTTTTACAAAAGTGTTTTCCGAGTGTTTTGTAATGATATTGTATGCAAGTTTCTGCATTTCACTAAAACAATTTACATCAATCAACTCTGTTTGGGTTAATGGTGGTTGAAAGTTTTCTTTCAATGTAAAAATCCAAGAGGGCATCTCACCAATTTGTTGAGCAGTATATTTCTTAGAGTCTAAGGTCCAGTCATGGTTTGAATGTGGCAGTAGATCTGTATTGGATTGCTCGCCTGACTTATAAAAATCTGATAAAATCATCCATTCTTCTTGCTGATGTTGTTCTTGAGAATTACTTTGTTCATAAACTGGAATCTGTATATTTTCTAATACATCTGAAATCTTTCGAGACCAGTCTTGAACATGCTTTTTAGCATACGGAGTATTGAGAAAGTTATGCCACTCAGTTATGTAAGTTTGATCATCTGGTTCTGTGGTACCCCATGCATCATGCAGAAAATTTTTCCATGGTTTAAATCTTAGCAGTTGAAATTTGCAATATAAACTGTAATATTGTCCTTTTGGATTGCAGGAGTATGTTGGAAATATATTTGGGACAATATTTTCATTATGTTCTTCAAGTTTGTTTTTAGTTACTTTGTACTTCATTGCAAATTCCAGGAAATTTGTATCCATTATGCCAGGAAACTTATCACTGAAGATACCACGGTTTGCATATACATCAAGAAAAGATTCACTTGTACAACTTCCATTGTTTATATTACCTGATGTTTGCAGTCTACGAGAACCATTTAAACTGAAAGACTTTACATGAAAAGTAGTGCTGTGTAATTTCAGTGAAAATAAATGGTGCATGGTTTCTTGCGCACTGAAATCTCGCTCTCCTAGAGTTTTCATCATAAGTCGTTTTATTGCCTTGTTAGAGTTGTTGTCAAAATCTGAGCTCTTGATAACAGCATTGAAAGTATCTTTTAGCTGTTGTGATCTTGGTTCACCCTTGGCAGCATATTTTGCAAGATATTCTACACAAGCATGATGGTCAATTATGATTTGAATGTCACAGTTAGCTCGCCATCCCTGAAGTTGAACACGCTGATGGTTATTCAGTCGAGTATCATTTCTTTTTGTAATGACTTTAGCTCTGTATTGAACTGAATTGTCTTTTGTATGGATTTTTTCAAATTCTAATCTGGTTTTATCACAAAGATTGAATGGGAAGTTGAAACGACACTTGAGATCAGATTCGTTCTGTTTGCGCTTCAGACAATAGTTAGTACTGCAACGTGTGTGGCGCTGGACAGTATTTAAAAGGTCTACATAGTCATCACAATGTACATCACATGACATATTTAAATAATGCCTTTTGCATGGATGCATGTTTGGTTTTGACCAGTTATTTTCAGAAGGCAGTTGTGGATTCCAAGTTGACAGTAGTGAATCTACATAGTCACAAATTAACTTAGCTGCCATTTTGCCTTTTTCAATATCTTGCAAATGTTCCTGTTTTTCTTCACAAGACTCTTGTTTTAAATTTTGTTCAGCTAAGAATCCTTTTAATGCCACTTCAGTGAGCTCACAAAGACCAGGATCATTCTTTAATTTAGCTGTTCCATGGCAATGAATGCTACCTCTTGCTTGGAATTCATATCTGTACCAGTGCCATTCAGCCCCAAGAGTACCATACAACCAATGCTTAATGAAACTTTCTAAACGCTGATTAAAAAACCAATCTACAATGTGGGGATTGTCTATAACATTTTGTCTCCTTTGCTCATTGGTGCTATCATCTGATTTACTTGAAAACAATGAATGTAATTCTGGCCAATGCATATCTGCTGACGAAAAGGTAAAAAAGATGGTGGGAACTCCTTTAGTGGTGATTATTGATTTCAGTTCATCTCTTCGTTTATGCCAATAAGCATTACTGCCTGTAATGTTCCCTACATATCTTGAGAGCTTTGTCATAAAAACTGTTGAAGTGTTGTTCGATGCCATTTCACGTAATTGCTCAATAGTAAGATAAGAGTCACCTGGATTCTGTTTGATGAAAACAGAACATTGTTGTAAAGTGCGCTTCCTTTGAATCATATTGAGTGCCCAGTAGGAGAAACGAGGATGCTTAGCAAAACGATAAACCCACTGACCACTTAACAATTCCCCAAATTTTAATAGATGCTTAACACTTTTAGAAAAAGAAACATCTCTGTTTAGACTGGGAGTGGTTGGGTCACCTTTTCCATCAGGAAATAATGTTGGAAATGCCATTGTAGCTAAATATGCTGTTGTATATTCATTGAGTGGTTCATTTTGAACAGTTGGCCAGTTGACAGTTTTGCCAGCAATTTCATCTTGAATTGCCTCTTTTTCCTGTTTTTCATTATGCTGAGAGGAAAGAAAACTACTAGTTTCAGTGTCCTTGTTATATACTACATCTGAATCATTTTCTAATTCAGTACCAGTTAAGGAATCCTGATCTGTGTCTTTGTCAAAAATATAATTTGTTTTTGTTTCAAATGTTGGAACATCTGATGGAATACCATTCTCAGGTAAACAATTCAAAGCATCTTGATCAATTGTAATGTCTTTGTATTGAGGATTATGCAGGCTTAGCCACTTCAATGCATTTTCAACTTTACGTCTTCTTACAATGACTTCTTTACAAGTGTTGTCTTTGCCCCTCATGTTAACAACAATAAAAGGAATGTCTTTAGCATAGCGAGGCAATGACTTGGCAAATTCCTTGACATTTTGAGGTAAATTTATACAGTGCCCAGAATAACCCCTTTGTCCTCCAGGTTTTATATAAACTCTCATTAATGGAAGAGCTCTAGCTATTAACATTTCTTCTATTTGTGTTAAACCTTGTAATTCTTTTGGCACAGAAGAAGGTACCATAAAATTTTCTTTAGAAAATTTATTGGGGAGCTGCTTGTCTCTTAAACAGTTGGAGCACACATAGTTAGAAAATGCCGTTTTGCTATTGCATTTTTTGGTTTTTTGTGGCCAGGCCTCGCAGCATATTTTACATCGGTAAATGGTATAATCTAGGGATTTGTGAAATGTTATCATATTTTTCAAAGCCAGTTTATGAAGGGTATTGGTTTGCTTTGGGAACTGTTCAGATTTGCAACCTGTGTTTTGATTTTGTTTCACCTTGCTTTGTTTGGAAAAATTTTGTTTTTGTTTCTTTGCTTTTGTAAAAGTGTTTTTCTTCTGGGTGCACTTATTTTTGCTTTTGTTTGTATGCAATACTGTTCTTTTATTTGTTGGCGTTTTAATTACTGGTATGGTGCAATTAACTTTTTCCTTTCTTTGAAACTTTTCATCCACTAATCTTTCATCAAGTTCTGATTTTGTTGGTGTATCATGGGCTACCTGATCATTGGCCAGTCTAGCTTTTTTCTGACGGGTAATTATGTGTTCTGATTCATGCACTCTTTTTGAACATTGTGGTTCAGCACTTTTCTCTGTAAATATGAATTTAGTTTGTCTTTGCTCAGGATGGCATGTGTTTCCTAATTGTTTCTTTCCGATTGTTTCCTTTTGTGCATAAACATCGTGTACTACATCGTAGTGAATTCCATTGGAGTGGTTCAAATAAATTGAGCAACCATTTTCAGGTTTTTTGCCACTAAGCATAGTTTTTGAAAATTTTTGCCATTTGTGAGTATTGCCAAATTTGGTGTAAACGAATATGTCAGTGGATAAAAGTGAAGCAGCAGTTAAAATTTCAATGTCTGTTCCCCAAACTCCATTTCTGGCCATCTCAGACTTGGCTAAATAACTATCTAATGAAGTGTTCATGTGTGGTACTAAAAAGTGTTCAATTTGCCTCATGTGATTTATTATTTGCTTTCTCACTTTAGTGTGGTACAATTGTCTACCTGTTATAACATAAGATAATGCTCTAAACAGACAATTTCCATCACCTAATATTCGAAACAGCTTTGAGGGTTCTCTAAGATCCTTAGAAGGTTTCACAGCATGCTTTACAACTAATGGCAAATTCATGACTGAACACAGAAATGACTGTGACTTCTCATTATAAGGGAAAAAAGCAAAAGCAGCATTAGCACCCAAATTTGATTTTGTGTGCATTATTTCAATGTTAGATTCTGGTCCATTTTCTATAGACACACATGGTGTATTATAGGCTACCTGATCATTGGCCAGTTTGTTTCTTTTATTACAGGTATTTCTATGCTCTGATTCATGTGCTCTTTTCGAAAAAACATCCTGTACTACATCATAGTGAATTCCATTGGAGTGGTTCAAATAAATTGAGCAACCATTTTCAGGTTTTTTTCCACTAAGCATAGTTTTTGAAAATTTTTGCCATTTGTGAGTATTGCCAAATTTGGTGTAAACGAATATGTCAGTGGATAAAAGTGAAGCAGCAGTTAAAATTTCAATGTCTGTTCCCCAAACTCCATTTCTGGCCATCTCAGACTTGGCTAAATAACTATCTAATGAAGTGTTTATGTGTGGCACTAAAAAATGTTCAATTTGCCTCATATGATTTATTATTTGCTCTCTCACTTTAGTGTGGTACACTTGTCTACCTGTTATAACATAGGATAATGCTCTGAACAGACAATTTCCATCACCCAATATTTGGAAGAGTTTTGAGGGTTCTCCAAGCTTCTTAGAAAGTTTAACAGAATGTTTTACAATTAATGGCAGATTAATGACTGAACACATGAACGACTGTGACTCTTCATTATAAGGAGTAAAAATACACGACACATTTGCAAAATCTATATCAGGCCCTGGGTTAGTTTCAACATCATTAGCAAGCCGTATCAAATCGGGAATGTAAAATCGGTACAAATATATTTGGGTAAGCCACAAACGATTGTTTTGCATAATCTCAAAACGACGAACAAGTGTTTTCAAAACAGGTAAATATATTGCTTCCATGTAGAAAAGTAACACCAAAACACTCCAGAATTTTCCTTTAAAACATTCACGATATTCTCGTGCTTTTAAGTATATGGAATGCATTCCAACAACCATTCTATATTGAACAAGAGAGTTACCCATTTTATTTAAGTTATGTTCACATACCTTTCAACCTTGTTCAAAATGTCAATCACCACTTTACACTAAAAGAAACAAGGAGCCCGATGGGCTTCGAAACTGGCTCGTTTGGCCTCAGTTTCCACCCGGTTTTCACTTTAGAGTTTTATATTAGCAAGCCACAATATACAATCTAGAATCTATCAATATGCACAGTCCAGTCCACATTTACATTCCACAGCCCGCTTCAAGCACTCCTTAGGGACGGACCATTTTATTGTTAAGAGGAGGGGGGGGGGGGGGGAGGGGGGGGGGGGGGGGGGTGGGCAAATACTAAAAACAAATTCCTGCACAGCAAAAGTAAAGAAAAAAAAATAATGCACAGCGAGCGAAAGGAAAAAAAAGGTATGGAGCAATCCCGAAAAAAATTCTTGCACAACATCAAGACGGAAAAAAAATTCATGATCAGAAAAATTGCCCAACACCGCCACCTGCCCCCACCCCCCACCTCACAACCCCCTTTAGTAGGCTACAGTTTCAGGTCTATATTTTTTTCTCTGATCGGCTCGGTATTGTTAGAAAAAACATAAGTTTAGAACTTTGTATATTTTTTTGGCTTTAAAATCCTTGAAACCACCTACTACAAGGAATCAGGATTGTTTAAACACAGGCATTTTGGAGAATCGGTGATGGGGTTTCGAATAAATTAACAATACCAACACGATCGATCAAATAGCGTGACATGAATACGAGATGTGTGGAATTTGAACGTGACTGCACGGAGTAATGCTTGAGATTTGTTTACTCAGCAGTTCTGTGACGTGCCGGGACGTGTTATATTCAACGATTTATTTGATCTAAACTCGACTGTTTGACAATTAATTTGGTTAGAAAAATTCAACCCGCTTTCCTTTTACCAGAAATAGATCACATCCGAAAATCACAGATATTTAATTTTTAACAATTCCGTCGAAATTAGAACGGTAAATATTTGAATTATAGTTGCTGACATCACTGATTACGCCATTTCTGAAAACCGGAAGTAAACTAGGTACGGTGTTGGCCGCAGCAAAAGCGATTCCCGGGGCAGGTGACACGACAGAAAAAAAAAAAAAGGGTATTTTAAGAACTGACTCGTCGCAGAGCGACGAGCCAGTTAATTAAAAAAAAAAAACAGGTTACTCAAAGTGCCAGTAAAAGTACAATCTCAAAACTGTTTTCAATTTCAAACACAGAGTGGGAAAGAGGCATGGCAACACACCAGATAAACGAGGTGTGCCAAAACACACCAACAACACAAGGTGTACAAAAGCACACCAACAAAAATGAGATGTGTGTAACACATCAAAGATATGCAAGCTATGTACAGCAACCAAACTTCTGCAAGAAAAGGGGAGCAAGTGATGTTATGAAAAGTGTGTTTGTGTCCCGGGAGGACTCCCACATAAAAGGTCAACTCTGGTTTCCATCCATCGAAGTGACATTAGCATATTCCTATCCATCATACTGACATTCAGTGAGGTTACATGAAGTACTCTATCCGTCAAACTGACATTACAGTACAGCACTAAATGTCAGGCAAAGAAAGTGGTACAGTTTGGCAGATGTAATAATCTGGTTAGGAAAAGAATAGCGTTTTAGGGTTAAACACTTATCTACAGTGATTAGGGCTAAGCACTGATTCGAAAATGGTTAGCTTTTATATGTTGTTATGGGTAACAACATATGAACACTAAAAATTGGAGGTCTCGGTAGCTGGTTCTTGGTGGTGTAGTGGTCATGGACAATAGTCGTGAATCTAACGACCCGGGTTCGGCTCTTACACTCTCTTACGTTTTTCTTTCTTTTTCTTTATAAAGTGTCAAAAGAGATTTGCTTCATATAAGTCTTAGTGAAAGAGAAATGTCAGTTTGACGGATGGAAATAAGTGCTGACCCACATAAAAGGGGCAGGGATGCTGATGGGAAATGTTGAATTAAGGAGACCGATCTGGGTGTAACCCAAACTTTTTTTGACCCCTAAAAGATACAATTCAACACAGGATGAAGTCCGGAATTTTTTTTAGGCTTCTTTGTAATTGCTTAAATTGCAAACACAACTGTGAGTATTATTTCTTCACCTTGTATCAACACAGTATGGCGATGTTTTTGTTTTAATTCCCCGGTCCAAATACAGGGATCTTAATTAGCACATTTGAAAATAACTTGTGTTACAATTTCGATTCATCGTAGTTTTTCTAATCATTCTAGAGTTTGACTAAGGACGCATAAAACGATGAAATACTCACCAACTATAAGCGCAGATGAATCCGCTCAGATATCGGAATGAATGGAATTGTCTGCAAGAAAGAAGCGGATAATGTTAACAAAAAATCTACGTTTAAAGCGATGAAATACTCGCCCAGTAATATCACAAGTTAGTTTAAGATCGCGGAAATCGAACGAAAGTTCAGTTGTCGGAATTGTTTGCAAGAAAGAAACGAATATATATTTGTGTTCACCGTAGTTCGTAGTTTTCCTATCATCCTTGAGACTAAAGACGATTTCATCGTAATTTTTCTAAATCATTTGAGATTGACTAAGTACGTTTAAAACGATGAAATACTCGCCCAGTAAGCTCACAAGATAGTTTAAGATCGCGAAAATCGAACGAAAGTTCAGTTGTCGAAATGTTTTGCAAGAAAGAAACGAATATTGTCAGATTAATATTCTCTAGGACGTGTTCATCGCGAGGTGTGAAAATTGCTACAGCTTGAAGCACATGGTAAGCTTATAAGTTTAGATTGAAATACAGAGATCTTAATTAGCAAATAACTTGTGTTACAATTTCGATTCATCGTAGTTTTTCTAACAATCATTCTAGAGTTTGACTAAGGACGCATAAAACGATGAAATACTCACCAACTATAATGCACTTATCATTGGCTTTCCCGGGGGTTGACCCCCGGAACACCCCCGGGGAAACCCCGGGAACATGCGGAGAATAGTACATTTTTGACAATTTTTTTGCCCCGCGGGGTAGGGACATTGCTTAGTTTTGGAAACGAATAGGCCAGACCCCCGGGACGACCCCCGGGACGACCCCCGGGATTTGCATGTACAAAAACTAAAGATTAAGCAAATTGCTTCCTTGACCAAGGGGCACGTTTGTGAAGCCTACTATCACAGAATGGTGGCAAGAGATGTTGTGTACCAAATGCCCTGCAGGTATTTAAGTCTAAACATGTAATGATAGCTTTGGTAACTAGGTTTTCATGAGACCTTTGAAAACATAGAAAGGGATGGGTCATGAGATTTGTGACGGCGTCCTCAGTTGCTGAAATACTCAGATTTTGTCGGCTTAAGTTGTCAATGAATTTCGGGTTAAGGCTAAACGACCACTTTTCTCAAACATAAAATTCCAGTTGTTGAACAATTTGTGTCACTTGAATGGGAATGGGAATATATTGAATAACAATATACAACAACTATTCTCGGGTTCATGATAAAGTGTGATAAGGAGGGGCCAAGCTGTCACATTTGGTACCATGGACGCTGCATCAAGATTAGTGCAAGAGAGCAAAAAAAAAATAGAAAAATTTGTCTGTTGTTACTGCACATATTCAGTGAAAACAAAGGTACGCTGGCTTCTTTGCCCCTGAGGAAGGGGTATTTGGCGTGAATTTTATGCCCTACACCCCGGGGATTTAGCAGGTTTTTGTTTGATTATGAAAACAAATTCCCGGGGGTGTCCCGGGGGTTGACCCCCGGAAAAGCCAATGATAAGTGCATAAGCTCAGATGAATCCGCTCAGATATCGGAAATTAAGAACTTATGAATGGAATTGTCTGCAAGAAAGAAGCGGATAATGTTAACAAAAAATCTACGTTTAAAACGATGAAATACTCGCCCAGTAATATCACAAGTTAGTTTAAGATCGCGGAAATCGAACGAAAGTTCAGTTGTCGGAATTGTTTGCAAGAAAGAAACGAATATATATTTGTCGAGGACGCGTCCACCGCGAGGTGTGAAAATTGCTACAGCTTGAAGCACATGGTAAGCTCAAGTTTAGATTGAAATACAGGGATCTCAGCACATTTGAAAATAATTTGTGTTACACTTTCGAATCATCGTAGTTTTTCTAATCATTCTAAAGTTTGACTAGCATAAAACGATGAAATACCCACCAAGTATAGGCTCAGATGAATCCGCTCAGATATCGGAATGAATGGAATTGTCTGCAAGAAAGAAGCGGATAATGTTAACAAAAAATCTTTCCTGGTTTACAAAACCTTTCCACGCTAGAACCAAAGTGATCCAAAAGTCATGCCCCCAGTAAAAATGAGAAAGCAAAAGACTACAAACTGAAAAGCCATGCACGATGTAAAAATGAGAAAGCAAACTCACCTCGCACCATCGAAATCGATATGAGAAGGAGCTGTCAAGTGACGCCTTGGTTTTTTGGGTAAAATGAAAGCGAGGCTCCACCATGGCGCAATGCATTCTGGCTAAACCGCGGTGCATTCTGGCTAAACGATGATGAATTATGGGTAAAAGTGATGAAATCGAGAATTCGTCCTAGCTTTAATACTTTCTCTTAAATTCAGTTTATGTTGCTGCTTCGGTCGCTACGCTCCCTCCGCAGCAATAAATGTTAGAATCGAACCTTTGTAAACAAATGTAAGAACCTTTTTGAGATTTGACATTTGTCGTTTTCTGACATTCCGTGTAGCATGAAATTTTTGCGGGTTTTAATTTTTACGGATTTTGCGGAGTGCCCTCGATCCGCATAAATAAGTTCCCGAAACTCTGTCAAAGTAATACTCCGCAAAAATTTACTCGCTTCAGTCAAATAAAGAAGTCTGCTTTTTAATGTTAACTTGTGTTACTGGGACGATATCGAACGTAAGTAACAACTATTAACATTGATTTTTAGTAGAAAACAAAAGTTTTTTACCTCCTGTAAGTTAATGTTTAACTTACAGGAGAATATTGTGGGCCAACCTGCATTCTTTGTCGATCCATGGCCGCATTTTCGTTACTTTTTTGTTCGCATTTTTGTTCCCATTTTTGTTAGATACTATTAATAGATTTTATTCGACATGACATAAATGGCACGCTGTTTTGAAAAATGCCTCGGCGAATATTTGTTTCTATTAGATAGCATTCCTACTGTTGAATGTCTCTTTTGCATAGTAATGATTTCTATAGCCTACAGATATGATTTGCACTGTTTTAAGCAAACATGATTAATCTCTTAGCTATGTAGCTATGTCAAATATCTTTTCCATGACCTTCCATGTGCTCCCCCGCCCCCCACTTCCATGGGTTCGATGGTCAATCGGTGAGGTGTGTGGTTTCGCATTGGAACGGTACGGGTTCGTTATAAAAAGTGAAATGAAGTGAATAAAGTGCGTTTTGTTATCTCCTTTTGCTTTCTCTGTTTTCTTTTTTTGTGCCTATTATTTGTAAGTTAATGTAATAGAGTGGTTCATTTCTGAAAAATGGCTTCGATAATTTGTTTCTCTGTTTTGGTGTTCTACGCAGTATCAGCGTTGCTTAAGCTCTTTGTTTTCACATTTTTGGCTGATTAGATGTTCTGTAGATGCTACGTACACCGCAGCATTTTCGTTCGCGGTCCGTTTTAGAATTAATAAGGAAACGAGAATCCAACAAGATTAAATACGGTGCTTAAAGCTTTTAGTTCGAGTTGTCGGGGGATGGGAACAAATGACCGTAAATTAGGGAATAAAACCCGGAGTTTGATTACATGCTTTACCTCTATTATCCTTGGCTTGCACCTACGTCATATCCTGCACAGGGAGCAGAGGAACCAAATTTGACCACGCTTTTGGCGCTTCGCGCCTTTGCGAGCGAACCAGCGGAAAAAAAACACGACTGTTTTGCAGTCCAGTATTAGCGGCATTTTACGGTATAGTCTCGTGCAACGCAGCGGGATGGCTCTGTGTAAAAAATAATCCAAAGTATAAAAAGAGACAGGCCAAACACGACTCCCACTGGTGTCAAAATGTGTTAACAAGCAAAATGGAACCTTAAGGTCGGGCGAAACCTTCCGGTCAGCGGCTGACGTCACATCCGTCACCAAAGACGACTGGTAAGGAGGTTGGGTATAAGAGTGTTTTGCCGGCCTGGACAAGGAGAAGTGCCCCCCTTAATATCATGGACATCATGGATCTCTTAAACGAATATCAACCATCAAGAGTTCTTCGATCCTGTAGCAAGAATCTCTTCTCGCAAAACCAGCATTCAACTTGAAAACTTATGGTGGGCGTTCATTTGATTTGCAGTTGCGGCTCCATCACTTTGGACCTCCTTGCCGGACGATATAAAGACCTGCACCACAGTGAACAATTTTAAACGCAAGATTAAGACCTTTCTTTTTTCACAAGCTTACGATGATCATAAGTAGTACTAGCATTTTTTATTCTTTCTGTCATGCTTACAGAAAAGAAAATAATTAATGATTAATTATTTCAATTTTTCTTTATTCTCTCTTTTTATTCTTATCCGATTGTAAGGCGCCATTGAACCGTGGTATAAATTCGTTATTATTGTTATTATTAAGCAGGGGTGCAGGATTATTAAGGAGGATTATTATTAAGCAGGATTATTATTAAGCAGGAGCAGGGGTGGTGTAGTGGTGAGAGCACTCGCCTCCCACCAATGTGGCCCGGGTTCGATTCCCGGCCCGGCGTCATATGTGGGTTGAGTTTGTTGTTGGTTCTCTCCTTGCTCCGAGAGGTTTTTCTCCGGGTACTCCGGTTTTCCCCTCTCCTCAAAAACCAACATTCTAAATTCCAATTCGATCTGGAAAGGGACCTGCATGAAAACCAGCTGTGGCTGATGTGGCTTTCCTCTCTAAATATAGTTATTTATTTATTATTTATTTATTTAATGGAGGTGTCCCAAAGTAGGTGACATTGCCCCTGCATGCTGCATACCATTCCAATTCAACACTGTTTGACAGAAAGAACAGAAACCAAACATAATTTCAACGATACTTTATTCTATTGACATTCTACACAATACTGTTTTTACAAAATAATTCATTTGATATTTCCATTACAAATAAAACTCCAACCCAGTCATGTAAATATAAAAGTATACAATATCTCAATCTTTTGTGCGCTACTTTCATCTTTAACCCTTTTTTCCCCAATATCAAAATACACATTCTCCTTTCTTATCCCCATATGTTTCTTATAGAAGAAGTGGGAAGAGTTGTTAACTATCAAGAGAATACATCTTGCATAATCATAACTTTAATTCTCGTGATCTCTTTTGATTGATTTATCATTGATATTTCAAGGAGAAATTTGATACTGATCATTATTAGGACTTTAAGGGTTAAAGGAAAGGAGAATACACAATTATATATTACACGAGTTTTCTGTGTTTTTATAAATAACGCATTTCTATGACATTAAAACTTGACTGTCCCTGAAGGCAAGCTGCTATTGCACAGTCTGTAATAACGTAAATCTCCTACAAATCGGTGGATACTCTGTGTAAATGATGGCAAGTCCTGAAACAACAAGATCAATGTTAGTGACATGACTCACTTTCTCTTTTGTTTATGTTTATGTTTGAGATCACATTAAACCAAGGTTATGTACTGTAATCAACACAGCTAGACTTAGTTGTGTTCGTCACCTGGACCTCAAATTTCATTTTATCTTTATCAGTTTTTTTTTTACTACGAGCTGTCGGCAAAGTTGGATTTATGGCCAGTTACAATTCCAACATCTTTTTTCTGCGCTAGCTGCAAGAACTTTCAAAGGGGCACTGTCACAGGGATTCGGTGTCAATTCAAAACCACTTAACGTAAAGACCACACCTTTCCTGATGCCGAGGTTAGTTGGTCAAGAGAGCTTTGACAGTATTGTTTACGATACAGCTTGCTCCAATTTCGTGCTCATTCAAAATGACAAATGCAAAGAAACCCCTGGACAAGACGGTTAGCATTAAATAGCATCCACCTTCACCACCTCGGAGACGTTATTGAGACTTATATAAGTCAGTCTAGCCTTAGCTTTCAGTTAAGGTTAGGTCAGTTCATATAGTTACATTTAGGCCTAAACAACCCGAGAAGCTGGGTGGTACGCTGGTAGTGTGACCTACCTGAGGTCACAGGTTCAATCCCGAGTGGAGATTTTAGTCTTTCGTTTTTACACTTAAAATTTATAAAACAACATTAAATTATATTCAAGGTGTCTGAGGTGGATGTTATCTAATGCAAACCAGACACGACTGCCAAAATGCTCCAAAAATGTGTGGTCACGTAACAAAAGGTAAAGTATCGTTTTCGGAAGTTTAATTTTAGTGATTGACTGACGTTTTTATTTTCTTGAATTCTGATCATGCGTCAAATGACAAAATTTTGTCTGGGGGTCGTTTTAATTACAACCTTGTCTGGAGTGAAGTTCGTTCCCAGGTCAGCTTTCTGTGTGTCTGTAAGTCCGTCACAGCCACCCAAAAACTGTGGTAAAAATGCTGCATAGAACGCGTCAAAGTCCACTGCCGCCATGTTGTACAATGTAATGGTTATCTCCTCCTGCAACAGGTCATGTGATCTGTACACCAGAGCTTGTAGGAGCACGTTAACGAATTGAAGGAGCATGCTGTCTTTGAAAATAACCTGAAAAACCAACAAAAAAGTTTCGAAAAGATCGAGAAACAAACAGTATGACAAAAACGTACATGTACTGCTCATATCACTCACATTTCAATGGTTACACTAAAGGATTAAAGTTAGAACCATCTTGTACATTGATACATAGTCAGTGATACAAAGTAACCAATCAAATTGAAAGCTGTTGAGCAGTACTCTCCTGTGGTACTGTTTATCATGCTGTACAATGTGATTCTAACTTTTGAGTCTGTGGATGAAGTCCAGGCCCTGGTTGTTCAAAAGGTGGATAGCGCTATCCACAGGATAAATCACCATTCAAATGAAAGCTACTGAGCAGTACTCCCCTGTGGCACCGTTTATCATGCTGTACAAGGTGGTTCTAACATTTGAGTCTGTGGATGAATTCCTGAAGTGTAACCATTCAAATGAAAGTTACTGAGCAGTATTTTCCTGCGGTGCTGTAATTAATTAAATACAATGATGAGGTAAGGCAGTTGGGTGTAAGGGAGAAGATAATTAAACTCAAAGAGTTTGACCATGTCGTGCATAAAGCCCCATAAATGCTGTACAAGGTGGTTCAAAACATTTGAGTGTGTGGATGTAACTTTTACCATTCATATGAAAGCTACTGAGCAGTGCTTTCCTGTGGTGCTGTTTATTATGTTGTACAAGGTGGTTCTACCTTTTGAGTCTGTGGATGAAATCCTAAAGTGTGACCATTCAAATGAAAGCTAATGAGCAGTACTTTCTTGGGTGCTACATGTTTTTGAGTATTTTACAAAATGAAATTCGCTGCTTTTTGAGTTTGTAAAAGTTTGGTAGTCAAAAAGTTAAAGTGACATTGGCCATCCTAAACTCCTTTTATGACTGTAACTGTACACATAAGGATCACTTACCTTCTGATAAAGTTTGCACTTGGAATTAAGGTTTTCTAATGCTTCAAGATTTTGTTTGAATATTGTGATGTCAGGTTGGAGGAAAGACTGTCCAAATGCCTGCAATGCAAAGAAAACCCTAATCATTTAGACAAGCTTCTGTCTTCTTTGCTGATGTGTATGCATGTCTCGTGTGAGTTTTTCAGAAGTGTCACACGGTCACAAGTGTCTAGTGCCCCAACTACTTAATTAATCTATACTTAGAAGTGTATGAAAGAAGTTGGGTGTTTCTTGGTGTTGCGGAAGCCATTGTTGGTTAGCTTTTGTGTTGTGGTGTGGGTATTGTTCAGTGTCTTTTGAATCTTTTGTTTTACGTCATTTGGTGATC
Organism: Dendrophyllia cribrosa; assembly: GCA_024195265.1. NCBI lineage: Eukaryota > Metazoa > Cnidaria > Anthozoa > Scleractinia > Dendrophylliidae > Dendrophyllia > Dendrophyllia cribrosa. The sequence goes on from JAJLRJ010000009.1 coordinate 22,499,124, forward strand.
ACACCATCCGCAACACCAAGAAACTACCAAGATGTTAGAAACTCATAATTCCCAGGGGCCGTATTCATTCTAAGTCCAAAGAGCCTCCTAAGATATAACTTAGGAGATAACTGTATTCAGGAAGACCTCCTGTTTCAAGACATGTCTTATTTTTCTCTCCTAAACTTAGGACCTAAATTTTTAAGACATGTCCTAACTGGTTTTCACGAAGACCTCCTAACTTAAGATATGTCTTAATTTTTCTCCTAAACTTAGGAGCTCAAAATTGACCTCCTAACTTATTAAAACATGTCTTGACGGGGCTAAATTCGATTGTTGACGAGTTTTACGGCGATTTACAGCGTGATTGTGTATCACAATAGTTACCGATTAGATAAACATTTTAAAGCATTATATTACTGTCCTGAGAAAAATTAACTATTTTCTAGTAATGTCAAACAACACGGTTAGTTACATATAGGCCTTCGTGTCATTAACGGGTTCCACATTTCTTTCTCAGCGCAAAGTTATATTTCCGTTTTTCGTGAAAATAAGGCCTTGTACAAGAAATATCGAAGTAGACCCTATTGAAATGATGATGGATTTGTTTGTTGCTTTCGCTACTGACCATGAACGAATGTATTATCAGTTTTGCTTTCTTAAATTCGAGATGGAAAAAAGGTTATTGTATTATCATTGTAACAACAATTTACACAATACAAAATATTCATTCATGTAATTTTCATTATTTATTATTCATATTATTCATAAAAACTATCTCTAATAGAGCGTTTTCACTCATTCCCGTGGGACTCAAATGACAAAGGCCATGGCAGCCATGTTGGTGTTCCTAACAAAAGAAGTTAATTAAAATTCTTTTGTACGGGAACACCAATATGGCGGCTATGACGTCAAGTGAAAACGCTCTATTGGTTTACTTTTACTAATCGATAACTGCCCGCGACCATTAAACTTAGGAGACTGCTAAGTTTCGCTTACCTTAGAGATGGTCACAAGATATCGTTCGTGAATAGCACTTAGGACATATCTTAGGAGGCTCCTAAATATCTTAAGATATATCTTAGGCAGGATTTCGTGAATACGGCACCAGGTCTACAAACTCTTAATCATTCTGAGCTTATTTCTATACTTCACGATGTGTGAAATGAATAAGGGAGTCCCCCAAGAGCCCTGTTTTTTCGTATGATTACCTGCATAATGGCGGTGAACTGAGGTTGGTTCTCTACAGTATCTTCGCCCGCAGACAAACGAGCCAGCAGTGATGAACGGAAGAAGTAACGCCAGTTGTGCAGCAATAGCTGATGGAGCAGCTCGTAATATTCACACTTGATATCAGGGCAGGGTTGCTACGAGAAGAAAAGGACGTGCCGTGAAATTAAACAAACAACAACAAGTGATAGAGCAGCTCGTAATATTCACACTTGATATCAGGGCAGGGTTGCTACGAGAAGAAAAGGACGTGCCGTGAAATTAAACAAACAACAACAAGTGATAGAGCAGCTCGTAATATTCACACTTGATATCAGGGCAGGGTTGCTACGAGAAGAAAAGGACGTGCCGTGAAATTAAACAAACAACAACAAGTGATAGAGCAGCTCGTAATATTCACACTTGATATCAGGGCAGGGTTGCTACGAGAAGAAAAGGACGTGCCGTGAAATAAAACAAACAACAACAAGTGATGGAGCAGCTCGTATTATTCACACTTGATATCAGGGCAGGGTTGCTACGAGAAGAAAAGGACGGGCCGTGAAATAAAACAAACAACAACAAGTGATAGAGCAGCTCGTAATATTCACACTTGATATCAGGGCAGGGTTGCTACGAGGGGAAAAGGACGTGCCGTGAAATTAAACAAACAACAACAACTCTCAACATGTTAGTTTTAAGGAAATATCGGCTATCAATCAAAGACTCCTGTGAGCCAACCCATGAATAAGAAATGGTAACGTGTAACGCAATATTGCGGTAAGCTTATGTTTTTATACTTTTTAAAGCATAACGTTTCAACCCACTTATGGGTTTCTGATGCACCTCATTGTTTAATCAAACTGAAAAAATCAACTCAAAATATTGAAAGGGCGCAGCACAATAAGCTTTTTCTAGACATTTGAGCCCGATATTTTAGATACTCTTTGTGCAATGAAATGTGTGGCTCATTAGCGCTTTTGCCACCAAGCAGTTTTTAACCCGTGAATACGTGAAGCGTAATGAATGGGTCATCAGAGGCGATGGCAAATTCACTCACTCACGGACTCGTTCCATCACTCAGCTGTAAACTTTGTGATGCAATGCTTTGTTACGAATGCGTTTCGTAACAAGAAACAATGACAATAATAACTAATTTGTTGTAAACGAATATAAACAACAATAAGTTTGAAGATGTTTCGCATTTGGAGTCTTTTAATGCAAAATTAAAACCGAGCTGTAGACTTGAAATGGATTTTAAAACCTAGGTAATTGCCCAGTTAAAGTTAAGCCTACTTTACCCTTATTCCACCCCATTTAGAATATACCAAATTGAAGAAACGTCGGTGAAAAGCATAAACCATGAACGATGCGACCCAAATGTTTACTGGGAAGTTGGATAAATTAATCTTGGTCTGTGACAGAATACACATTATATTAAAACACGATGCATAAATCATGCTTTAAAATGTCTCAAGCAAAGAAAACATCTTGATTATCAAGAAATGGAATAGTACTAAGCATGCCAATGCTGCCTACCCAGACTCCCATTCGTTCTCATCGTTCATGGTTTATGCTCTTTACAGGTCGACGTTTCTTCAATTTGGTGTATGCTTGTAGTGCTTGGGACCCTCACCTTACAAAACACATACGGCAATTGAGAAAGTTCAACGCAGGGCAGCCCGCTGGGTTAAATCCTGTTATGAAAACATCTTGTTCTAACAATCGTTACTTACTTCGATTATAATCGGGTAAAGCTGCTCCATACAAAGCCCGATGATATTTGGCAGAAAAGCCTTAAATGAAGCTGCGGGTTCCTGAACCAACAGCTGAAGAATCTTCAGGAACTTGTTGATGACACGTGAGCCCGCGCTGCTCTCGTGAAGCAGTGTTTGTGAGAGCTGTTGTCGAGTGAAGGAATGTAGCAGTTGTTGTACTATCTGTTCTGTAACTGCTGGGCCTGTCTGTACTTTCAGGCTCTCGAATAGTGTCAAAAGGAAACCTAGGATCGCATCAGTCGTATCTGTGACAGGAACAGAACCATTATGACAGTGTAAACCGTTTGGAGCGGTTTATAATTGAGTATCAAAAGTAGCTTCGTGGTTGCTTTGGTTTTGCATTGCTAAGCCTTGTGAATGGCTAATTAATCGCGCGGCACTCTCTCGACCAATCAGAAGCCTGAGTAAAACCAAAACCGATCGTGACTTGCTTTCTGCGCTTAGTGCGGGGCTACATGTATTTGCTTTGAGTTTTGATTTGTTCATTGGATTGTCTGCAACTGTTGTGATTGACAAGAGTGGTTTTGGTTTTAAGACACTCGATTAAAAACCGCCAAGTTTAATTTACGAATTTTATGATGTGACCATTCAAATGAAACCTCTTTGGCAGTACTTTTGCATGGTACTTTTTGTTTTTCAATATTTTGCAAAATGAAATTTGGGATTTTTCTTGAATTTTGATTTTTGGTACTCTAGGGAATAAAAGGGTCAAGCCATGATTTTATTGGCCGTTAAAATGCAAGTCAGTGATTGGTCAGTTTCGATTGTGGCAAGAATTTGATATGACACATGACATGTGACGCAAAGAGCGGTTTTAAATTGAGTGTCCAAAGTAATTTTTAACTGCTTTGGTTTAATATTGCTAAATTTCTGATTGGCTGAAAAATCTTGCGCCACTTTCTCAACCAATCCGAGTAAAACCAAAACTCGCACACATTTTCCAAAGCTTGGTGTTGGGTACATGTTTTTTCTTCGAGTTCTCATCGGTTCTTTGGATTGTCTGCCTGTGTTGTGATTGGGCAGAGTGATTACGTACTACTTTGAAAACTGCTCTAAAACTAACCAACAAATTTCATTTACTTTAATTTACTTTCATCATACCTGGATGGTGAATAAATAAAGGGAAGATTGTAAGAGTGAGTTGAACTACATCGGCAATGGACTGGTACAGAATCAGTTTGGTCTTGGTAACCTGATCTTCTGCTACTGCAGCCATTAAATCTCCCAGCACATGGAGGGTAAAGTGGATGTGAGTCTGGGCTGAAATGAATGAAAAAGAAACAGGTACAATTAGAACTACATCAAATGTCACCAAATACATGTGATTTACCGCGCATTTCAATAACACGCGAACTCTAAATGTTTAAAGTTTACGCTGTTGTAATCAATATTATGGCGACAAACATTGGAGCCTAAAAACAGAAACTGACAAATTGGATGGAAATCCACCATTCATTCACATCCCATAAACATGACCTGTTGACCCTGTTGAGTCAAGCATTCTTGTTTCCTGAGATGTCCGCTATATTTTTGGCAATGAAAAACGAAACTGATTGCATTTTGAACTTCAGGGTTCACATATTGAAAGGCATAGCAAGTTTACTATCATACACCTCTTCCCGTCATTTTTTCCAAAATAAAAAAAAATGGTCAGACAATAAAATCACAGTTTTCACTTTCAGCTATCCTGAGAAGTGAATGAAAGAAAGATGGTCTGAACAGTGAATATGTAATTTCCCGGATCGTTATTAAAGACGACATTCCCTTTCGTAGTCAGCAGGCGTGCTTTATAATGCCACGATGAAGCGTCTCTTTTCTTCTCTTTGCTTTGCAATACACGGCAGTAAAGGCCGCCTAAAACTATGCGACGACACGATCACTGGCAGTCACATGGAAATCACCCTGGTACTGTTCACCCTGGTACTGTTCACCCTGGTATTGTTCGAGGAGGAAAGAATTTTTCTTGCAACTTGCAATGTTATGCTGAGGAGAGCATTGAGAGGCAATTTGCAAAATACAGTAACATATTATACACCGTTGCCAAAGTAGAAGACAAGTAGCTTATTTTTTCTTGTAGGACAACTTTTCATTGCTTTATACTTAACAAACTGATCATCCAATCAAACAGCCAACAACCAACATGAAATGTACCTTAATTTGTTACCTCCCATGCTAACTTGAATTGGTAAGAAGTTGCTTCATCAAATTAACTTCTTCAACAGGACAGTGACAAAACTTACCACTTTCCTGTAGCTGTTTGTTGTCTGAAAATCCTGGTGCCTCCACCATATTCTTGAACGGCTGTTTGATGGTTTGTATGAACCTGTGGTGGCTTTCAGACCGAACCTCCCATTCCTGTGCATAGAAAATTTGTTAGATCATTTGAGCTACTTCACTTCAAAATTTCCATTTTTAGAACATTTCAAAAATAATACTAAAAAAAAGGGAAAGAAATCAACCAATTCTTGAAAGAGGAACATGTCATGGTCTGTTCTAAACCATTTTGAAAACGAAAATGTGAGAACTAGAAAAAAGTTGGGCTAACTTTTTTTATGAAGTTGCAATTGTTATTCACTCAGATCTGGTTTGCTATGACCAGAGATTCTCTCTCATCAACAGTTTTGGTACACTAGGGGACACACTAGGGTGGTAATTTATCACAAAACTGGACCGTTATGTTTTGATGTATGTTAATACTAAAACATGTTTTTGGTTTTTGAAATGACAACAAATCCCCGTGACACTGCTCCTTTAACTGCAATAAAGGTTGATAGTTCCCTTACCTGTTCATTATCAGCTTTACTTGGCCATGGTAAAACTAAAGCATTCGACAAAGACCTGATAACCAATGTCTGGACCTGTTGGTGAGAAATAAAACACAATCAGGACCCTTTCAAGTACCTTTACACAGTTCCAATGTGTTTGATCTGGGGTCAATTCAATAAAACAATTACAAGTGTAATTAACAAGTGTAGCTATTGTTTTCAACCTCTGAAACAATGGCTACACTTGTAAATTACACTTGTTAAAGTTTTCTTGAATTGACCCCTGGTTTTGTGTTTGCCTAGCTCTGACTGTAATAATTATTGATCATCGCACCTTTTTGGGGTGTAAAATTCATGGTTTGGTAGCTTTTTAAGTAGTTTAGGAGGGACCGAATTAACCTCTTTTTTGGGTAGGAATTAATTAACGCGGGTAACGTCATAGCCTGATAAACACCCCTTATCTCGAACTGTAGTAATTGTGATGTTTTAACTTAAAAGTAAATGACAACAGGCACCACAGACACAATTATAATTAATTTTGTTTTGTAATTGATTATATTCGCTGAATGGAGTATCCCATGGTATCAAAAACTGACATATAGTATACTGTTTCACTAAACAGTTCAGTCATTTTACTGTATTCATTATTGTATTCACTATTGTACTACTGTATTCACTATTGTATTGTATTGTATCACTACTGATTCGTTTTTTTAATCTTCATTTTGACTGCCCGATGCTCTACATGTAGGTTAATACAAGAGGGTCCGTTGTGACATAGTCGTTTGCATTTATTTTCTTAAAACACTCATACATGTAGTTGGGTAATAGCTACAGTTTTACTGGACTTTGTATGGATGGAAGTCAAAGTTTTTTTTTTCTTAAAGCAACTTTTGTTCTGCGCTTAATGAGAAAAAAATACTGACAATAGCGTAAACAGTATTAATTGCTATTATTGAATTAATACACTATGCACTCGGCCAATTTGAAATTACTGGCCAGTTACTGACTGCATTGTACTCCACTCAGTCCACTCAGTCCAATTACTATTACAAGGAGACCTTTACGGCAGAATCCGAGCACTGACAAGTCAATGATTTGCATACTGTACTGCTGTAGTTCAGTTTTGTTGAAAATTACGAAATTTGACATCACCCTCAATATCTTGAACCCTCGTTATCTCGAACAATTTTTCGTTCCCCTTGAGAGTTCTAGATAGCAGGAGTCTACTGTATTATGCACAGCTCACAGTCTTGGTGAACACAACTTCTCGTGCTTCCCGCCAGTAACATGTTTCACTTCAATCAATCAATCAATTAACTTTATTTAAACACGGTAAAACGGCTCAGTAAAACTGGTTTTCAGACATGCCGTTCACTTAACCCTTTAACTCCCAAGAGTGCCAAAAATCAAAATTCAAGAAAACCTTATTTTCATTTTGTAAAATTTCAAACCAAATGGCACTATGCAAAAGTACTGCCGAAGAGGTTTCATTTGAATGGCATCACACCGTAGGATTTTGTCAACAGACTCAAAAGTCAGAACTTACAATGTAACAATACATATTTCCATAATTGACTTTAGGAGTGAAAGGGTACAGAGGTTTTGAAATATTTTTAGCTGGACAGCATGAAACAGAAAACGCTAAAAAATAAGAGGTACCTCCAGAGGCATTTCAGACAGTGCTCCACTGCTAACATCATGAAAGAGTTTCTGTACTTTATCCAGGGCTGTCATGAATGATGGACGCACGGTAGATGCTAAGGAGTTCAGCAAGTGCGACGCAGGTAGTAAAATCCGTTGAGGAACCTGATGAAAAGAATCTAGTGTATTTATAGTGAAGACATAACTAAAGGCGCCTTCACACGACAGACAAACATAAGCAAACTCATGTTAATAAACTCCAAAAAGTTGGCAATCTTCCACCCAGTTCAACCTACAGGGGTGTAGTTCTGGGGTTCTTTGAGACGACCCTGTATAACAAAATTGCACATACATGTACTAAAGTCGCACCAAACATTCACACGTCAAATGCGAGTTTGCCAACTCAAAAAAGTTGGCGAAAAAGTTAGTAAGAACATAAACAAGTTCTATTTGTCGCTAACAGTTTACCAACCGTTGATTTGACATTCACATACACCAACATGAGTTTGCCAACTTCTGTTTGTTGTGTGAAGGGGCCTTGACATTACCTTTTATTTCTTACCAAACATTACCAAAGATGATAGCTAACTGGAGGACTTCGTCAAAGCTCATTGTTCCCAGACTTGCAAGACAATTAATATCCAAACTATTCATACTAATCTTGAACTGTAAATTGGAAACTTACAGTATAACTTTTTATGACTGTGATATTCCCTTATCTTCTGAGTATCATCTACTGCCGAATTTGCACCATTAGCTTCCAATTACGTCTCATATTCACTTTTCATTATTAACTTTCAGTTATGTACTGTAAGGTAGACTTTCTATTACACTTTTTCAGTCTATGAATATATCACCATCCAAATAATTTTTTAGCAGTACTTTTCTGTTGTGCCCCTTGTCTTTCCTTTTTATCAAAGCGGTATTTGTAAGTCCACATTCACTATTCACCCACGTGTATAAATAGGAAGCAAGAACAAAGTACTGGGTAGATTACCATTTCATTTATTTATTTAATAGTAATACGCCTAGTAATTTCTTAGTATGGAACCCAGAGGAAAGTGCCAGAGTTCTGTCTTTTGTCCTATGCTACTCTTGCATAAAAAAGCACAGAATCAGAGAAAGGCAACTTACTTCTTTATTCAACAAAGGGATTAAAGCGTCAACAGCATTAGAAACAAGCTTGACAAACTTTTCCTGGTGTTGCTGTTGTCTGTGAGTCTCCAAATAATACTGCGCCATCCAGTGACAGTAGGCTTGTAAAGCAGCCAGTCCCTGGGCGTGGCTGAAATCAAACACAATCTTTAAGAAATAGGTATAGGTGAAAAAACAACACTACATTGATAATTATCTGAGATCATTAACAGTAGTGGCTCTTTACATGTAGGTCTAACCAGAGCTGTCATTAAGTCAGCTGTTAAGTTTTGAGGTTGCCGGCTCCTTACTAGAAAAGTAGGCAGTCACAAGCTCAAGATAGCCTCTGATAGTTGTTTTCCTTAATTCATTTTCAAACTTTGAGTTGCTGGCCATCTTCAACACGTTTGCCGGCCATAAAAGCTAACCATTATATTTTTCTCTTACCATTAACAGATCAGGCAAAGGGCAAATGCGAGTGCCCATTAATACTACCAATTACGCTCTAAATTAATAAATACTGCAGTTACTTACACTTCAGTAAAGTCCTGTTGAAGAACACTAGGGATAGCAGTATGAACTGCATACATTTGACTTTGTGTACCAAACAAGGAGATTTGTCCAAGTCTCTCAACTATCGCCTCTCCATCATTGAATCTGTTGGCAAAATTTACTTCACCAATAAAGTGCTCTGACAAACGCCCCAGTGCACGCTCCATGGTTGTCAAGTCTCTAAGTGTGCAGTGTAAATGACGACATTCACTTTCCGAACTGATGCTTAGGTGTAGGCCTGGAAACAAGATGTTCCAAAAGGTCACTTTGCAAGTGAAATTTAACTTTTCTTTCTTTTTTCCATCCAAATTTGATCCACTCATAGCACACAAACAAAACAATGTTTTTACTCCTTCAATTCAAATTTACCATGAATAAAATAACTTACCATGAGCAGATTTTGTAACATATTTACCAAGGCCAACATACACATCACAATATTCACTGAACAAGGGGAACTGAAAAATAAAATGAATTTGTTATAATTTTTATAATATGAATTAAATAAATAGATAAAATATGAGTGGCAGAACTGTACAGTTCTGCTGCGAATTTTTATATTACTTATAAAAGAACAATAGCAATAGTGTTTATTAGCATTCCTATAAGTTCACTGTATATAGTATTGTAAAATTCATTAATAATTCATAAGGGTACTAACAAATAGAAATGAGCCATTCCAATCACATGATTACCCTGTATAGGCCGATACAATTTTGATACAACTCAGAAGTGGTTGTATCTAATTTGCATTCCAGATACAACTCACGAGTGGTTGTATCTAATTTACATGTGTATGTGAATTTCACAAGTTGTTTACTACATTCGCATCCGTGTTGTATCGGCACTATACATGCACTTGCCTTCGGCTCGTGATTGTATAGGCCGATACAACACTCCCGCTCATGTAGTAAACATTACATACAGTATAGCAGTTCTGTATCAGGATTTACAAACCTTCATTAAATTAATTCTTTTGTATTCCCCTTATGAATTATTAAAGAATTTTTTAAAAATAATTATTACCGGTATTATATTATTTCCCAAGGGTACTTTAATAAATCCAGTTACCGTAATTTAGATGAGAAAATAAATTTGATATTTATTTGAACTTTGCAGTGTTTGGAACAACTTCTTAAAGTGCCTATGAAATGAATTTTTTTTCTTCGTTTTTCATTAGTTTATTATGTCCAAAGAACGAAAACAATAATCATTTCCCGAGGAAAAGAAAGAAAATCGGTTTTTTAGCCCCTCGAAGATGCGTCACTTCGGTTGAAAAGTGGCTCCAATTTTTGGAGAGCCTGGGGGCGAGTGAGCGTGCGTGATGACGTAAATTACGTAAATAGTATGACACATTGGTTTGTTTACGCTATAATTCCCTTGGAATCCTTTAGCGTGATGGTCATTTTGCCAACGTTTTTGGCTGTACAAATGTCAGACAGCGCCTAATTTGTTTCTTTACAGTCCTCTGAAGGTGAAGAGGATCAGTTTCGGATCACTCTTGATCAACTGAAATGATCGTGTCTGGATCGTGTCCACTATCTATCTGTAATTTTGCCGTAGCGAGACGAACCGACTGTGCCACTTGAGCGAAGGAAGTGAACATGAAGAAGACGGACTTTGATCATTTAGATTATTGAACGTGAAAGGTATACATTTCAGTAGCACAGCGTCTCAGTGGTTCGCCAGTTGAGTTGTAAGCTTATTGAACGCAGAGGCGTTTTTGTTATTTCTTTTTAGTGGCTCGTTGACTAGCGTTTATCGAACGCGAACGATATATTTGTAGTACAAACAATCATGATATTAGCGCATTAGCGACTCGGCCGGTCTTCTCTGAAGTTCATTGATCGCGCGTGGAGGTTATGAACTTATTTTATCGGCTTGGCAATTCGCTTGTCTACTTAAAGTTCTTTTTTCAATGCGAAGGATATGTCTTGGCGGCTTGCTAGTTGAAAGTTTCTAAATTATACTGATATGTTATGCATATCCGAGGTGGTGTTTTTCAGGCGGCTTGCTGAATTGAATGTGAATGGTGTATTTTTAGCGGCAAGGTGCCTTGATAGCGTATTTTTTTATTTATTTATTCAAAATGTTTGAACTCAAGGATATACGTAATAATTATGCTTCTTAGTTCAGTGTCTTGCCAGCGATTGATCGTTTCTGGAAATTTTAACCACTTGGCGGCTTGCAAGTGAGTTCAAAGTATCGTGTTTACATTTATGTCTGATTTATATTTCATTGTATAAAAATTGATCTGATCGAACACGCAATCATTCAGCGATGTATTTTGTTTCGAATAGCATTTGTACGTGTAGATTTTTGATAGATGTTCCGTAGAATAGACGCCTTCCAGTGAACACTTGCGTCGCTGCACTTTGAATTTTATAATTCGGAATACCGTATAAACATTTATATTACTCGCCAGTCAGTGCCGATCGAGTCAGTATATTTTTGTAGGCCTCACTGACTTCGACGGCTCTCCAGTCGAGCCGAGGCTTGAAGGAACTTCCAAACAGGATATGGATTGGAAAAATTATGCTTGATTAAACGGCCTCACCGGCCGGAATGTTATTTTCTTTTGCAAAATAATATTAATCTTAAGAATAAGCGCTTTCATTGAAAACAACATCGCTTGACGTACCCTTTCCGATGTCGACGAACAAATTTCGTGTATTTCGCCGGCCTATTTTCCTCTGGAGCAAAATAAAGCTTTGTTACACCCTCTGTTATCGAAGAATTCTAATATCTCGTAAGTTTGAGGCCGCTCGCCACATAATATTGGTCCACCTCTAGCGACGTCTCTTGTCAGCTCTCTTGTTCTCTATATTCCCGCAGCAGTTTGTACAACTATTTACGTCACAGTGTAATATGACACTGGTTTTGGCCGCGCACAAATTGGAGCCACTTTTTAGCGCCAACAACCTAACTTTGAGACCATAAAAAAAGCATTTCGCATCGTCCCTAACACTTTAAACCTTTTATTCCAAGGTCTAAAAAGGTGAAACTTTCGATACATCAAAAAATAAATTTCATTTCATAGGCACTTTAAGCATTTTCCTGTCATATTTTAAAAAATCTAAAACTTCGATTATTTTTTAACTTGGGATTTTGTAAACAAAACATTTTATAAAAAGTACATTCAGAAATTGTCCACTAAAAATAACCTTCATATAGACACATTTGACGACCTTTTTGTTGTATTTTATGGGGTTGCCTTTTTATTTGCACCACAGCAGTTAGGAATAGGCAGTTACTTTGTTTTCATGCCTGGAGGTCAAAAGCAAAATACTATCCTGCATTTGAATAGCCAATCAGACCATGCTAAAAACACTATCTACTGGTTCGGTATAAATAGCCAGAGGAGAGCCAGTCCTACTTTTCCAGTTGAGTTGAGGACTTCCCTCTGTAATGTGGCCCCCAAAAGATCAAAACAGTTTTCAAAACTTTCTTGACCAGACCATGGACTGGCAACCCTTATCACCTGCACATGTGTTTACCACTCAATGACATCAGCAATGCATCTATCCTCTAACATATCAAGGGCCAACCACAATATGAGCAGTATTTTTGTTATTGTGTAAATAAATGTATGAGATGACCCAGGTGTGAGTATAGGGTTCGTACTCTTTTCGGATTTTAAAATTCCATGACTTTCCACGACCTTTTCAAATTTTTCATTACCAAAAGTTCAACAGTTGTTTTCAAAATTTTATCAAAACGATAATTTTTTTAATTTTTCATCTTGCTTTATTATTCTGGCAATGTATGCTACCTTAGTGATTTTGTACCATGAACATAATTTTCCATGAATTTCCAAGACCCACACTTAAATCCCATGACTTTCCAGGCCTGGAAATTAAATTATACAATTCCATGACTTTCCAGGTTTTTCCATGACCGTACGAACCCTGGAGTACTTTAATGACAGAGCAATAAACTGTAAGCATGCAGTCAGTCATTACCAGCAAGGAGAATGTTTCTCCTGGAAGCAGCTCAGCCAACTTGGCAACAATCTCCAGACAGTGCCTTTGAAAGGATTGCCATTCCGTCTCAGACTGAAAAATATAAATTAAATACAATATAAGTTTACTAGCTAAGTATAAGGGTCCTGTAAGTTCATATGGAAAATATTTCATATAATAATTATAAAATGCTGCTCGGCTTGCTAGTGAGTCAGTGTCAAGTTTTCTTACATCATCATCCACACTCTCATCATCAAGCTCTTGTAGTTGGGTCTCATTATGCCTAAACTGCATCTTCTTCAACAACTCAGTCACCAGCATTAGGAGAACCTCCTTGTATCTAAAATATACAATAAGGGAACAATGGTGTTCAACAGTTTCCTTGCAAGAGATACTATTTGTTGAAGGCTGAAAACACATTTTGAACCTCTGCTAAATGAAACCTTGAACCTAAGAGCCCATTCAATGCGGGGCGATCGTCAGATATTTTGAAAGGAACCCCTCAAAGGTATAGTTCTGGCTTTTCTCTTAATTTCAGTTAATTTTTATTGACTGTTTATTGCATATAGCAGCTAAGACTATACAGTAATATTGTAAAAGTGTAGGATAAGATGAGAAATGCTAGTTAATTTATACTTCACAGAAATGGGAAAATAAAAACAGGTAACTTAAAAAGTCTTCTATCGTCCTATTAGTAAACTACTGTTGTAAACAATATTAGTAACTTACCCGATATAAAGTGTACTAATTATGACTAAATAATAGTAATATTAATAAATTATATGAAAAATATATCAATAAAAGACTAAAAAAAGATAGTACAAAGTTAATGTAAAGTATAATTACATTTTCAGATTTATGAAAATAATAATTTTAATAATAAAAATATAATAATAACAAACAAGTAAACTTGTAGATAACAGACCTGCTGACAGTAGCTTCAGCCTCAGCCAATTTATCACTTCTAGCATTTGCCACTTTACCAATGAGATAATCTAAAAACACTGCCCAGATATCCAGACAAGCAAAAAATCCCTCAATCTGGGGCTGAAAAATACAAAACTCAATTAAAACCAAACTGAACTTGACAATAAGAGACCACCTTCATCAAACCCTGTTTCAACCAGATTAATTTACTGATCCTAATGTTGGCCACTTACCACAGTAGACTCAGCCATAAAACATTTTAGAAAACCCATTGACAACTACATTTACAAATGACTGTATCAATAAAAAAATTCTTGTGTCATTGTCGTCATCCACATGCCTATTGCTCAGGTGTCCAAATACAACATGCACATCAATCAGATGCACTAAAATGAGTTTGTTTTTTTGCCAGGTTTTCTTGATGGTTCAAAGTGATAGAAAATATCACCGATGTTTTACCTTGGTACTTGGACTTTGTGACTCATGACCAACTCAGGCGTAATTGTGCCAATAATTTCAAATTGTCCTCACAATTAGTCAAAAGGCTTAATCCAAAAGATGATCAGCTGTTTATGAGCAGCCTTACAATAATTGCTTACAAACACATGTCCTTAGCATTTGCAAAATTGTTGACAACAGGGCTTGAAATTAAAAAAACTTCTCAATTGCGATTTGCAAGCAATTCCTAAAATTCAGTCGCAAATTCGAAAATTTTAGTCGCAAAAAAAAATTATAAAAATAACTACTACTACCAGAACCGGAAACAAGAAACGAGAAATTCTGAAAAAGTGTGCCTGTGATACACTTCTTGGAAACCGCGTTAACAGGTTGATGGTGCATGAAATCGACGATTAAGTCACGCAACATTCAACGTGAATTTCGCAGGATTTTTTAGGATAAAATTACAACTACCAGTTACAAGACAGAAGACTGTTGAATATAATTCCTTTATTAGCTAGGCCGTAAAACAGTCACAAAATCGCGACTAATAGACAAATTTTAGTCGCAAAAGCGAAATCTTTAGTCGCAAATGCGCCCGATACAGACGCAATTTCGAGCCCTGTGACAACCTTATCCATATAACCTTTCTTTAATGCTATGAAAACCAAGATATACCTTGTATTTTCTAGCTTAATCTAATAAACTGGGGTCAAAGACAATTTTCAAAAGTTCAAGATTTATTTTTTATTTTACTTTTTATCATTTTCAATTTGACAGTAGCTACACCCCTGGTAATACAACTTACAATATATTTGTTTGACAAGTAAAAATCACACAACAAGATAGAATGAGTGATATAATTATTACCTGTTTGAATGTGTATTTGAAGAGCAAAGTCAGCAGCTCTAGTACAGGGAAGTGTGAACTGTTTTCAAATCTCCTCAAGTGAATGCTAACAAACAGTCTCAAGAATTCTGTAAATTTACTTAAATAGCTGAAACACAAAATGCATGGCATTCAGTAAGCTTTGTTATAACAAGCTACTTGATAGTGTAGACACCTGTGGCCAGCAATTTCATATTTTTTTTATTTCATATAGCTTTGCCTGAGAAGACAGGGGCACCACAACAACTTGTGCAAATTCTGGACCCAATACTGTATTCCCCCTCCCCTCCCTGATTTAATCGCTGAGGTACAATTACTTTGGCCCCTCAATGGGTGGTTGATATGGTTTAGGTGTCAGTGGGTTAAAGTAGCAACAAAGCCCTCCATCTAAGGAGAGGGAGGGCATCTAGGGGCACATGCTTAAAGCTAACCAGGTAGGGGTTAAAGTAGTAACAAAGCCCTTCCACCTTAAAGAAAGGGAGGGGGTCTGGGAGCAGGTGCTTTGAGCTAACCAGGCAGGAGTTAAGTAGCCAGGTGAAGGGGTCTTAGGGTGACATGCTTTGACCTAACCAGACAGTGGTTAAAGTGGCCACAAAACTCCTCCATCTTGGGAGGGGGGGGGAACTGGGGGCACATGTAAATATTTAGCGGATATATGCTACTAAAAAAGGCAATATTACTATGACATGTACATTGTACATCATAATTTTATTAGGCATCAAATTGAATTTTTTTCTAAACACTTTACCCCTCATCTTGTTCTGTGAGCAGATTTTCCACAGCCTGGGCACCTGTGTCCTTTGTAATTCTCTGTAACAACTGAAATGTCTGTTGAAATAGCTTAAGCAAATACTCCTCAAATTCCACTGGAACACAATTCTTTGACAACAATTCATTGATGCATGACATTGCTGAGACACCTAAAAAAAAAAATTTTTTTTTTTTATGTACTACTACAGTGTTCTAACCAGGATTTTGCCTTGGGGAGTTGCAGGGCCCCCTCTGCTGAAAAATAGGAGCCCTGTAAGAATATTAGAGGGACAAAGTTACTTGTGGTCCTTGACTCCAAAAGGTCTGTTACATGAAGTACCTACCTGATCCAACATGGCGGACAAGATGTTTACATGTACGATTTGATGGCGATGCTTACGCAAACCTTCACTGCGTACGTGTGACTAACGAGGGTAAAGGTAATAAGATTAAAGGCTTTAAATTGTTTGATAAATGTTTTTATTCATTTGAACAAGCAAAATGCTGGGGTGTTCAATTGACCATTAAACTACTCATAAACATTCAAAAGTGTGTTTGACTCAAAGTTTGCTCCTGCGCCCTAACGGGCGCATCTTCTTGGCTTTTGGTGCGCCATCTCAATTTTTTGCGGGAATCCCGCAAGGCTGTGGCCTGGTGAGAACACTGCTACTAATGAATGATTACAAACAACACTACGCCTAGCAATAACACACATTATGAGTATTCCCCACTTCAGAAACTACATGTATGAAAAATACCGTTACTCTATAAAGTGCAGGTTTGGGTGGTGCTTGATGAAAGCCTGATTTTTCCAATTTCTTTTGTTTTCAGCAAGAACTGCACATGCTATGCTTCAACTTCTTGGTAATTTGCATACGGTGCACATTTGTATACAAACACACAATGCTACATCCTAGCATTCCTACATGTACTCTGAATTCCATTGTGCCATTCTAACAAAGGCAACTTGAATAATTACACCCCGGTGAGGCTGAGCCTGCACATAAATGACGGAGTGGCCTATTAATACATGTCCAAAACAAACTGGATGCATACTAACCTAGTTGTGCATTTCCCACAACACTGCTGCTAGAATTTGATGAGACCACATTGCAGCCGAACTCCGCAAGATAAAACACAGTAGAGACAAGTGATGGTGTAATGGTGGTGGAGAGTGGAATCCAGCTAAAGAGATGTCCTAAACATTTAAGTGCCAAGGCACTGATTTCCTCTGATTCAGAGTCTAAAGGAGGCAGTGGATGCCCTAAATTATGTCTTGGTTTCATAGGTGAATTATTCAATAATCTCCCCACAAGACTACTACTGCCATGTTGTTGAAGTGTCTGGTCATTGGAAGCCACAGATGAAAACACTGAAAATGACCCCGCCCCTGCCATGGAAGGACTCGAACTTCTAACTGGTGACATTCCATGAGTAGGTGAAGGGGGCGGGGTGACTGTTGTTGCAAGTCGGCGGTGCTTTTCTAAGACTCTGTCCAATAAATGTGTTAACAAAGAGAGAATGCCTGGGACTTCATTAAGTAGCAGTCTATGTACTTCTGTTTTTCTTGCAATGCTTAAGTCCTCCCTGGGTGATGCCATTTCTTCTGATGTTGTCTGAAGCATGATCAAGCCAAGTGATGTTGTGGAAGTTTGCTGAAGCAGCTGAAAAGAAAAAGTATGATAACATTGGATGTGATGTACTACTTTTAACATTGTTTTATTGTCAAGTTTATCCCCCCCCCCCCCCCCCCCGATACATAGATAATCTTGTAGTCATGTTCAAGAAAGAGATATGCAGTGTACAGTGCACCTCTTATAGAAGTTAGCCCTCAGATACACAAGGGAGTGGTTGGATTTGTTCTTGGTGCCTGCTGTTTTTTGTAGAACTCTTTTTGTCTCATTTTTGGACAGGTCAGGAAAGATTTGTCAAAATCTGTCAATAGATGTCCAAAATTTGTCACATGCTGGGGTTTGTCTTTGCTTATACTTCCAAGGGTTAACACTGTTGTGTTTGTGAGTGGCTGGCCATGACTGCAAAGTGTCTATGGCTGCGACCAGGTTTGTTTTAAAATTCATGCTTCACTCAAGATACATGTAAAATTGCTGAAATGCTTATTTTTTTAATGCTACTGTAATTTTTATTTATATTTGTTCCATTATGGCAAGTATTATTAATATGATTCTTACAGCTTTGAAACTATCCACATACCTCAATAATATTTGAGAAGAAATTTGGGTAGAAATGAGGCCAGTCAACCCGCCCAATGTCCACAATCACTTTCACAAGCTTGTTTTTAATGTATGCTGGAAGCTTCTTGTGGTGTGACAGAAGGTATTCATTGAGAAATTCGCGGACTTTAGTCTTATCTCCTGGTGCTGCTCCTATCCATTGTTTATTAATTAGATTCTGTAAAAATAGTTTAAGTTTTTCAAGAAGCCAATAATATTAAAATTAAGAACTGTTCAAACTGATATTTTAAGAATAAAATTAACACATTAATCCCCAAAATCACTTGTTCTCAAAAGTTTCTTATAGCAGTGGTGCAGAGAAGTTGTTAAATATCCAGAGAATTCATCTTGGGTGATCATATCCTTAATTCTCATGACATCTCTTCTTGCATTGATGCAACAAGGAGGAAATTGATGCTGATCAGTGCTGGGGCTTAAAGGGTTAATAATGTTGTCAAGCTGTGGCCATTTGAGCCGCCATGTTTCTTATTCAGCATACAACCTGTACATGAATCAAGTGTAAGTTTGCCATTAATTAAGCCTCTCAATCAACCCATATATAAGCTATAAGGGTATGTGCTGCTGTGAAGGATATGGTTTTAGTCTGGGATAGGGTATAGAAATCAGTGTATTAGTCTAGAATAGGGTATCATTTACCGGGATAGGATTGCAAAATGCAGCTCAACATATCTGGTGTAGGGTAAACAGGGCTCGAGACTAACGGTAGCCAACTAGCCAAAGTCTAGTAAAAATTCAGTTTTGGCTGGTGGATTTTTGCTTTCACTAGCCATTTGGGCTAGTGAGAATCCTAACTGAAGCACCAGATGCAACCAAACTGAAAATTATTTCCGATGAATGGCAAAAGCAAATAGAGAACAAAAACTGAAATATAGACTGTAAACAGATATCTCAACATTTTTCCATACATTAGTACATTCATAAGGTGTTAGTTGTATCTTCTCGATGTTTATAAGCACGTTAGGACGTTAGTAAGGTGTTAGAAAAACTGATCAAGTTGTGTTTTCAATATTGTAGATTTTTCTTTATCAGTATGACACATGTTATTGTCCCCACCCCCACCACCTGTACAATTCAGGCTAGTAAAAATTATTTTGGTTAGTGAATTCAAAACCTGTCACCAGTCACTAGGCTAGTAACCCTAAAAAGTTAGTCTGGAGCCCTGGGTAAAGGTTTCAGAGTCCCAGTGGCACACCACCACCCACTTTGTCTTCACACTGGAACATTAATAAGGCTGTCAGTACAGTATTCATATGCTATATTATGTTGAAATAGATACAAGTGAACTGCTTTGCTTTGCTTTTCAAAATATTTGGAAAGGTGGTTAACTAGGGGAAGTGCACGTGGTCACTTGCAAAAACTCAGTTTCAAAAAAAGAAAATTGGTATTATGGATATTGTGGCCAAGCATTTAAATAGAAGTGGATGCTCAAAATAGTCTGTTCACAGACTTTTCGTTTTGAGCCGAGCACACAAGTGCAAGTGTAGAGCACGAGAACCAGCCGGGAGGATGAGAAAAAAAGGAAAGTCTGTGGACTTCTTTTGAGAAAAGATGCTTTTTAGACCCCTCTCCCATATCAACACCTTATTGTTATCACTTCCACCTTGGCTATATTAATAAAATTGGACAAATGAGAATCGAGAATTTAATTACTCACGTAATTGCCTTAGAAAGGATCAAAATACAAAACAGCATGTGCGGTGTCTGGCACGTGAAAATGCCCAGTTCTTTCATCTGTTCCACTTGATCATTCATTATGCTCCTTAATGGCAATGCAAACAGTCCCACAACATTACTTTCAGTTTGTTGCTGTTTTGCAGACAAAAACAACTGATCAATTGGACTTTTCCTGAAACCAGTGGGAAGAATGGCGACGACGTCCTTCGCCTCGAGCAAGCTTAAAATAGCTTCTTTCTGTTCTTCTTTAAGGGCAGGAATACCAGTAAACCTTTCAACACACTCGTCCAGCAAATGCTCCATGATCTACTTTGTTCATCGTTGATCGAAAACCAAAGTTTCAGTGAAAGAAACTGACAGAAACGAGTTTGTTTACATGTCGATTTCGTGTGGAGAACCCCTTATTGTGTCGTTATGCAAATTGCAAAGTGTCGCGGTGAGCGCCTCAAAGTGATGACAGTCGTTAATCGCATGACCCGCGACTGATGGCCGTTGACATGTTGATGACAGTTTAATCGCCTTTTAGTCAATGGCAGTTTTCTTTTTCAGGAAAAACCTCACTTCACTTTTTTTGACAGAAGTCCACAGACTGTATTTATTTTTTCTGTCACCCTAGGGGCTTGTTCTCACGCTACGTGCCCGCACTCATGCACGTTTGCTTTGCTCGCGCTGGGCTAAAAAATAAATCGGTCTGTAGACGGACTGACGGAGATTCTACTGTATAAAGGTCTAGGTTGGTTTTCCAAAAAAGGTGACCTGAAGACACCTAGAATGCACAGTTGGTCACAATTCAAAAAAGTGAGGCTCTGTTAGGGCAAATTCCAATGAGCAATTTATTATGGCGTCCAAAAAGCAACATCAGTGTTCAAAGCAAAATGACAACAGACGATTCTGTGAAATTGCAAACATGCAGTGTGGTTAAGTGCAGAAAAATCCAACAATGACACACAAACCTTGTGAAATTCAGACTATAAGGGACATGCACAAGTCCCCTAACAGGGCCTCACTTTGTAAGTGGTATTATTAATTTTTTAGTTATTCATTTTCCTACCTCAAACACTGAAATTGCATACATCAGAACATACTGATTTGAACAGTTGTTCATGAAATATACACAATGGTGCCATGCTCCTGACTGCTGACTAAAATTGTGTAAAACTTGTTCTACAAAACAAAAGTAGAAACAGTACAATGTAACTGTCACAAATTATGTTTAATAGCATAAGACAGTAGACATCATTCGTTCAACAACAAACAATTTATTTATTATTTTATTTATTTTGATTACTTATACAAGGTTTAAAAAAGAAATACATCAGGTAAATAAAATACTATATCTGAACATTACTTTCATCATTAACTAAACCTGTTTTCCATGAATGCCGTGTCTCTAATTTTTAAAGTTAAGATTCATTTAATCTCTTAAATTGATTACATGTAAGTGATTTTGTCTCCCTAATATTACAGGGTAGGCTGTTCCAAAAAGCTGCACCGCTATAGCTAAAGCTATTTTTCAAATAGTTAGTTCATGGAAGGGGGCCAACTAGTTTGTTTACAGAGTCCCTTAAAGAATGTGAATGAAAGAAAAAAAGAATGAATGAATGAAAGAAAGAATGTGAACCATTTATGCATTTTAAAGTTATTGTCCAGTTCCACTCAGTAAAAGCAAAAATAATTAGATAGTGATATAGATGGTTTATTTTGGATATTATTGCATAATCCTAAAAATGAATTACTATACATGTGATTGTAACAAAATATATATTAGTACTTATATAAGATCTGAAATATATAAAAACAAGTACCGTAAGCACCGGCCCATAAGCTGCACTTGCAGATAAGCCGCATACCGAGTTTTGAAGTTCAAGTTTTTGTAAAAAAAGGTTTTTTAAAAAAAATCATAAGTCAGAGAATTGGCTCCACAAAACATGAGCTAGACTTTGTTCTATTCATTAAATCATCCTGTATAAAAAACACTTTTCATTGCAGCTACATTCCTTTGCCCACTGTTCGCTCAGACCAAAACAAGCTCATGCATTTTTGTTGCTTAATTGCTTTGCTGCATTTGCTGGTATACATTTAGTTAAACCTCTCCTTCTATATATGAACATATATAATATATGTATATTATATTATAATAAAATGCTGAAGAAAAAATGTTCCTCATGCATTGTTGAATTATATATTAAGCACTTGGGAATTTCTAAGAAAACTCGAGAAGTGCAAGAAGCAGTCGCCTTTGGCTTGTGCTTCTATGCACTTGTCTCGTGTTCTTAAAAGTTCCCGCGTGTTAAATATAACTTGGTGCATTTGTTATTTCTTTAATATAGCATAGGTGATGTTCACCGGTTATATATATATATATATATACATACAATTATGTATACAATGTGCCCTCCCGGTTGTTACCATAATGGCTTTATGGCAACTCCTGAACTTGGGCACAGGATGTACGTACGGTTATATATATATATATGGACAGGTGACTTGCCTGGACACTATCATCTCTAAAACAGTTTCACACAAGCAGGCAACATACATGTAAACAAAAGCAAATAATCAGCAAATAATCGCCCACTGCCAGCCCATTTTTAAATTGTATATAGGATAGTTTTTATTATTATTTATAAAATTCATTAATAATTCATAAGGAAAGTACAACAGAAATGAAAATTTAATGAAAGTTTGTAAACCCCAACACAAATCAACTGAGTTGATGAATTATTAAACAGTAGCATTAACTTTTGATACAGACAACTGCTCAGCTAATTAGTATGCATTAACTTTTCATACAGATCTCTACTCATTGTTTCATTTCATAAGTACGATAAATTATTCGCGTCCGATCTGTATGGGTGTTTACAATGGCTCGCCTTCGGCTCGCCATTGTAAACGCCCATACAGATCTCCCGCTCATATTTTATCTACTACTTATATTTTATTTATATGCACATGTAATTATTTTTAGTTTGTTAAGAGGGCCATGAGTTCATCAGTTTACTGTCAAGTGTTACCCTCATGAAATAAATTATCATCATCATCATTATTATTATTATTATTAGAGTAATGTGCACAACATACCTATTTCTCTTTTACGGTGGTTATTGGTAGATGCATCAAAGAATTCATTCATAAGAAGCTCCAAGGAGTGAAGAGATGCTGCATCTGATGACTGAGAAAAATATTTAACATAAAGTTAACCGAAATACAAGATATTATTCCACCAAGAAAAATCATAACCCAACACACTGATGTGAAGATATTGATTTTTTCTTTACCATAAAGCAAAGTTACATCAGATGTGTTTGCATCATCACCAGTTAAATAATGCCAAATCAACCAAAGGAAACATCTTTGGATCTTTCTCAGAAATGTTTGGTAATCTTTCATTGGAATGTTTTCTTTTTTCTTTTTGCAAACTGTCGGACACATTCATATGATCTTTGAACAATACACATGTAATATTATTATATTAGGCTGGTTCTCACTAGGGCTCTTAAGTGCACTTGAAGTGCACTTGGTATGTACTTGTACATGTAGTGTGAACTCCTTTCTGAGAGCATTTTCTAAGTCTGACTTACGTTTCAATAGAAGCACTCATCTGATTTATTTACATGTTTAAATCTCATTGTAAAATGTATCAAAGAGGTAAAAATTAACATCAGCTGAATGTACATGTAATTAAAAAGTTAAATAAGTTGCAGTAGTTCGTTTTCTAAAAGCTCCACATTTCCCTTCTTTTTTTATCAAAAATGTTTTATAAACGGCACATGCTGTTGGTTCGTGCAGAATCACCCAAGTGTAGCTCGCGTACTTGGAGTGTGAACGTTTTAATGACCACACTTTTGGTTTCTTTGTTGCCCTGGCGATATGCGTAAAACAAAAGAATCCAAGTGCAGTTCAAAGTAAGGTCTATCCCTTACTTGGGAGCGCAGTTGACCAATGACAGTACAGCCATGCAGCCGTGCAACTAAAAGCACGTGGGCGTGCAACTTTGAATTCCACAGGGAACGAGCTCTCTGCATTTTGGTTTACGATTCTGGAGTCATGGGCGACTTCAAAAAGACTCTCAAGCAGGATCTCAAGTTTTACTGACTAGCTGTTGTATTAGAAGGCGTATTTCAAGCCGACTGAGGGTAAAAAATTCTACGTTGAGAAAAAAAGGTTGTAGTCTAATGCTCAGGCTCAGCCAATCAAAAACACTACAGCCATGTGGCATTCAATACTCATGAGATACAAAAGACGAGCAAGAAAAATTTCCCAAAAATTAACAAAGAGTGGGCATAGTATTACACCAGGCTCTGAGACGATTTTTTGTGGAATTAAGTTCAAATAAAACTTGACTTGATAACAAAAATTATTTTACTATCAACTTAGCATTTTATGCATATCGCACTTTAGTCCTGCAACTTTGTTTATCAAGCTAATCAACTACACACCAACTTGTCCTCGCAAGTAATTTGTATCTAAACATGCACGCTGTGCGCAGTCATGCCTGAAAATCTATTGTCTCGTCTTTCCAAAGCAGACCTCAAGTCTACTTGATTTCCAAGTGCACTTTGGTCCCTAGTGTGAACCAGCCTATTTATTTTAGACAGTTTCTTAAATCTGCAGAACATTTTTCTGAAAATCACTAACAATGTGTAAGGTGACATGTGGGTTGCTACATTTCTAACCCAAGTACTAGTGTCCTTGTCGTCTCGATATTAAACACAATACTCTGTGTGCATGCACTAATGCAAGCAAAAAGAAATGAGAAGCAGAGGGCAATCTTTGACTCGTATGCTATGCCACAAGTAATAATCATTGCTTCCCAAAAACTAATGCTATTTGGCTATTGCACACGGTAACTACTCTTCATTAACAAAAGTAATAAACATGTACACTACAGAGTTAACCAATGGAGATTAAAAGGGCTGGGAGCATAACTGTTATAGTTCAAAATGAATCTGAAAATGAAAATGAATGAATACATTTTAGCTAATAAGCATCTCATATGACTCTTCTAGTTCAAATATATTTTCTGTCCAAAGATGTGGGATGTTTTGGTCTGATTCGCTCTCTTATATAAACAATGAAAAAAATTGAAAAATTGACAAAGGATGGTTATTCTTTTAGCCCTTTTAATGAAACTAAATTTAAAAAGTAGAAATCACTGGAACATAAACAGATATAAGAAACACAGGCTGGCAGAGGGTTGGGTGGGATGAAAAAGTTTTTGTTCTCACGGGCAAAAATAAACCCAGACACTAGGTGACAGGACCAAGTATGAAATGCAATATCCACTCTCAACATCCATTCATAATGTACAAACTTCATTTCTTGCCTCTTTCACAAGCTCAGCTGGCAAGAAAGTCATATCTAATGTATTAGCGGAGCACTCGCTGGGCCAAAGGCCCGGCTGCGCAGCCCCATACTCATAGAACCTATGCCCGTCATTTTTCATGGTCATGGCTAGCGGAATGTTTCGCAGGCGTGCGTGTGCCGCCACCCGCCCGCCGCCGTCGTGTTGGACAGGGTTAGTTCGCGGGCGCATATTACATCGCAAAACATGCGCGTATGACGCCACACAACATCCGAGATGTTTGTTTTCATTACGGATTTCACAACCAAAGAATTAAAAGCAGAGATTTAAAAGCAAGCAAGCAAGCGAGGGACTTAAAGGTAAAACATATTACATTTTAGATGGGAATTTATGTTGATATCAATCTGTGATTGACTTTTTCTTTGTCTTCTCGCTAGTTTTGGAGAATTGTTTATAAAGGTGCTTAATTTCAGTCGTTTTGATTTCTTTCATCGAAGACAGCTCGGCCTTGATGAGCTATGAATGGTTCGCGTGGTTCTCATGGAGATTTGAATCAAACTTTTCGAAAGAAGATTGTGTTGTCCATTTTTATGTGTTTGTTCATTCATTACATAGGTTGAAAAGTGATTTTATGTAAACAAAACAAGACTTGGATTTTATAGTTCTAAACTTCATTCGCGTGGCCTTATGCAAATATGTTTGTGTATTTTTTGCAATTTTGATTTCCAAATCAGTTTCTCGGACAATTTTTGATAAGCAACAGATGTATTTTGTTTGGAAATTAGTCTTACTAGTATCTAGACGGAGAAAAAGTTGTTTTTGTGAACTTTTGTACGGTCTAAATGTACTGTGCAGACAGTCTGTTTTTGAGAATTGCTAAAATTGAAAAATAGCCCAGTCTTCAATCTTAATTCTTGTGCTTCTTGTGTTTCCGACCTTTCACCTTAGTTTATAAGTTTACTATCGGCTTTCTGTTCAGAGAGCGACACTGTTATAGGCTCAGCCTATCTATATATATATATATATTACCATATTAGAAGGAACACTTTGAACTGTGACATTCCCTCAAGATGATGTTCTGTCAGGCACAACTCATGTGACCCCAAAGGCCATGGTGCATTTCATGTAAGTTACACCAAAGATCCTCAGCATAGATCTTTGCCTTTTTCAGTATAATCCTTCAAGATCTTGGTATACATGTATCTTTGGCATGGGCTTCACTGATATGAAATGCACCTTGGCTCAACGGTACACTAGCTTTTGGCACCTTGAACAACTGTTATGAGCGTCTTGTTCTGGTAGCACAGAAACTACAAGTTAGGCATCACAAATCTAGCTACTTAGCCAACAAGAGTCCTTGCATCCCTGTTATTACGGATAGTGCTCTGAGATGGAAGTGGGAGAGAGAGAGACTGTCTACTGTTTACAATGTCTTCATTCCTTCAGTTGACAAAAGGAATGCACAGGGCCACCAACACATGTCTCTGTCCAATTTTTAATCATTTACACCTGTTCCGCAAAACTCATGTTAAATCTATCTCAGGTCTTGGTTTTTATGCTAAGAGTTTGCTAAATTATTTTTCTTCTAGGTAAGAAATTGCCACCCTGAACTGACAATTGAGCAGAAATTTGGTATCACGCCATCACCAGCCACCTCGACTCAGCACGCAAAGGCCTGAAATAACCCACAAAAGTGTAAGTGAAAATAAGCCTTTAATCAGCATTAAGATGACTTGGAAAAGGTTTTTCACTATGATGGATAATGGAGGTTTGTTCAGGCTTATAGGTAAGCTTATAAAATAAACTACTGCTGGACTTTACTCACCATCTTACAAGCTTACGTAGTCCACGCTTTTGCGTCGCCAACTGTCATTTATCATCAAAGTCTTCTAAATTGACAGGAAACCATCTTTAGAAGTGTTTAAATAAATATCCCATCAAGGTAGGCCTTTTCTTCCACTCAGATGCAGGCAATGAAGGAAACGTGGAAATGTTATCTGTGGCATTTACCACATTCTGTCGATGATAAAAATTTTCTCCCAGGCTTTCGTTGTCGTGTCGACTCCCGACCGAGAGTATAAACTTAAAGGCTTCAGGTCTCTGGTTCCGCGGAAAACAACCTCTTCTTTCGCATAAAAGAAGCAATAATGGACGTAACTTTAACTCTTGAAGAAAGTTTTCTGATTTCAAAAACGTAAAACGGTGCCAAACTGGATTGTGATAGCTGTGCCCCTTCCTTTCGCCCGGCCCACACACATCAGGACGAGGCTTACGTGACAAGGAAACTAAATGGGGAGGGGTAGGCAGAGTAATCGCAGCTTGCGGCTTAGCAAGAGTGGGGTCCGCAGGGGGGTGATTGGATGTAACAATACTTTGATTGCTAATTAACGTAATTATAAAATTTTAATATTGTGGGAAAGCCTTCTCTCTATTCATGATTTAAAATAAATTTCTCTTGACATCCATTTAGCTTCTTTCTTACCAATCATTTTCTGTTATTCTGTTATGTCATATTTCAAAAATTTTATGTGTAACGATCCTTTTTATATCTGTATTCATTTTTGTTTTTTAGGCCCCGTAGGTTTGTTTTGCAAACCGAAATATCGGGCAAACATATTCAACTGTTTGTTTTTCTATTTCACTTCTGTCTCGTTAGGATCAGTTTGCTGTTTTTACTATGAACCAAGTTAACTGTATCACAAGTGACAACCCGTTCTGTGCATTTTGTCAACAAATTGGATAGTGCTCTTTGAAAAACTGGGGTCTACATGCATAGAAATGATTTTGTTGAGTGTAATAAAAAGTTGGGGGAACTTGAATGGAATAATTAATCCCTTCAGGTGCCCTCACTGACGATTGATGCACCTGTTAATTACCACAGCAGCAACACTGCATATCCCAAGATTTTAAAGGTTTTTAAGACTATGCTGATAATTGTGGACAAACCTAAAGCCTTGAAGGCTCCCCCCCCCAAAAAAAAATAAATAAATAAATAAAAAATTATAATAATAATAATAATAATAATAATAATAATAAAAGAAAGAAAGAAAGAAAGTAGATTTATAGTGATGTATTCAACAGTCATAAGTTTATAATTAAGAAAAACAACAGTTGTGATTTTTAAAGACATGTTTCGACAACTCTTCTATCATTTTCAGTTTTAAGTACAAAGTTTAATTTATAATAATTACATAGGATTGTTAATGAGAAAAAAAAACTAACAAAATAATTAATGAACATGTGAAAATGTGTGACTATAAAGAAAGTTTTAAATATAATTTATATTCGAAAATTCAGCAATTACATTTGTATTTTGTTAAATCTGATGAAAGAACATCTGCAAAGAACTTCAATGTTTGCTTTACATTTGAAGTAATGTTAAAACACGAACAGCAGTGCTTGCGCCCAAATTTTTAAACTTGATAAAACATGTGCTGTGAGTGTTTTGAACAGCTTCAAAAATGAACCGCCAAAAGCGTGTCCCCAAGGAGCACAAACAATGCCGCAAACAATAAAGAAAATTGTTTTTCTGAATGAACCTGTGAATTGTAATTTCTCTTGCAAAAGGAAAAATTAGCATGCCATGTGAAGTTTCAATCAATAACAAGCTCGTATGAGAACAACATGAGTTTGAAGCGACGGTTTCGCCAACCCATAACGGTTGATGAAAAGAAAGAAATCTTAGATAATACTGTACCAAAGTCAACACGTTCCATCAATGAGTGGTCAGAGAAGATTTTTTTCAGAGTGGCAGGCAAAGAGAAGAAATAAGAAAGCTTCTGAAGAGGAAAGCAGTTTAGCCATTAACTGTTCACAAATTCAAGACTTGGAAACCAATCTGGCTGATATGACAGCAGAGTCACTCAATTTTTGGTTAACCAAGTTGATTTGTTGTTTTCCATTACTTACTTTTTATTTTAGGTTTTTGCATTTTAAAACTAGTCTGAGGGAGCAGTATTTTACCTCATTAGTATTCATAATTATTCTTTATATAAAAAGTTGCTCTCATTAGTTTTCTTCATATAAAGAATAGTAATGAGAGTAACTTTTTATATAAAGAATACTAATGAGATAAAATACAATCAGCCCCACACTCCCCTGGGACTGAAATCAAATCTGCCACCAGGCTTTTCAGAATGACCATAGATTACCAGGCATAAAAAGGTCCATGCACGTGATGGATTTGTGTCGTGTGATAGGCTAATATGCTTATGAATTATTAATGAGTGTTTAAATAAAAGTTAATTTTCTGATAATTTAGACTACGAGTAGTCCCTCCTTTTTCCTCAGAGATAGTAGAGCGAGCGAAACGCAAGCGTGCGTGAAAATCACCCTATGCGAGAAAGGCGAGACGCGCGGCGTCGAGAAATCTCCCCTTTCTCGCGTGGGGTGATTTTCACGCGTGCTCGTGTTTCGCTCGCTCTACTATCCCTGAGGAAAAAGGAAGGACTACTCGTAGTCTAATGATAATTTGTCACAGGAACTTATTATTTTGGCTTTATTGTACCAGAAACTCATAAGCTTAAGATTGTACACAAAGCCCTGGTTGTTCAAAAGGTGAATTGCGCTATCCACTGAATAAAATAATATCCATTTCTCTGGTTTTGTTAATGCTTATCCAAAAAGTTGGATAATAATAATCCGGTGGATAGTGTTATCTGGCACTCTTCCAACATCCCAGACCGGCCAATATAAGATTCATTGAAATAGATCCTGGGACTCTCTCTATTACAACACCAAATTGTGGTGACGCTATGATTATGAGGACTTGAAACCACCTGTCACAGACAGACAGACTTTGTTGAAAATCCCAAGTAAAATATTTTCTATCATTTCTCTATCCTAGCTTGCATTGTATTTTACACTAAAATGATTTTAATTTGTTTGATGACTACACAGCATGCGCATCTCTGAATGCTAGAGCCACCACAGCCTTTTGATGTCCACTGTATTCACGAACAACCTCCCCTTGATCAAGATTCCATAAACGTGCCATGTTGTCAGAGGATGCTGATGATTAAAAGAATAAAAAAGGCCAGGCAATTAGAAACAAAGGAAAATAGAAATAAGTTTCACTCTTAGTGATGAATTTTTTGCTCCTCTTCTACTTCTGATCTTAAATAACGAGCAGGCACAGGTAAATCAAGTTCAACCATTGTCACCACTTCCGTTGTGCAACCACTTGTCTATGACATGAAATCCATCCGTTTTTGTCAGCCAAATCACAGCTAACTGATATTAGTAAGGACCTCTCGTGGAGCAGCCATCTGTTCCATCTTTCATAATTAATTATTGTCCTAGCATTTTTGAGTGGCAGATCCAGGCTTTATTATAAAGGTTGGGGGGGGGGGGGGGGGGGGCAGGGAGGGAGTGAAACCGTTAGAGATTGAAAAAAAATTTTGGGATCTTATTATTTTTTGCAAGATTGAGGGGGGGGGGGGGGGAGGGGAGGGGCAGGCCCTCCCCTAGATCTGCCACTGTTTTTTGACTGTATCTAAATAAACTGGCATATAATTCACACCTGTGATGAGATACTGTGAGTCTTCTGAGAATGCACAGTCCCACACCCATCTTTGATTGGCTTCTTTCAGAGTCTTTTTAAGAGAGAAATCGGCTGTTTTCCATATATTCACTGTTGTGTCGGCAGAAGTTGTGGCTAGAAAGCTGATTGGGGTAGCAAGATAAGAGAATTCATATTCATTAGAAAGATACTTCCAATCAGTGCCTTTCACAAAATAAATTTAGCCTTAATGACATGAAGCACAGTGTAATGAAACAGTTTCCCTTTCCTCACTTTAGCAAGAATTAAATTAAAATTAAAATAATAACTTCAAGACTTGTGTTCAGAACATTCACTTCTCAGCTTCTATAAAGTACAAGAAAGAGAGTGGGAGAAACAGTGGCCATATTGTTTAAGCTTTTCACTCTATGTCATTCTTGAGCACTCATTTGAGTGTCTTCAAATTAATGCCCTTCTAAAACTCATCAATAATTCATGACAAGAACACATAGGAAATCACTACCCTGAAGGTTTAGAATCTATTACCCGGTCTTAATTTGCATAGATTTTAGCGATTTTATTCCTTCCTTTTCTCCTAATTTAATTTGAAAGAGTGTTTCATTAAGTATCCAAACACCTCGAAAGTGAGTTAAAAAAATTTCGCTGCACCTTGTTTTTCAACCCACTTCTTGGTGTTTGGATAAACGGATGAAACACTCTTCCTCATGTTTGATGTAATTATGACAAGAAAAAGCACCCTTAATCAGCATGAAAGCTAAAATGAATACCAACCTTTCTATCTTATTAAAGCAGTCAGAACGAAACAATGAAGTAAGAAAAGGTGGCATTTATTTACTTCAAGTATCAAATAAAAGGGCAAATGAATGCATTTTCCAAACTTCAAAATGGTGAATTGAGGACATCATCATTATAAACTGAATACTTACCAAGAGTCAGGACTAAAAAGGCACTTCAAGGCTGCTCTCTTATGTGCCTGAGGGATTTTTGTTCTGGGGTGCAGGACAGTTGGATCATCTTTGGTACCTCCAGTTAAGCTCCAAACATAGCAATTACCCTTTGTGAAACAAATGAAAGTAGAACTAAAATGGAAACTTATAAACCTAGGAAAATGCCTCAGCTCTTCATGAGTCTTCATTTGGCTCAACGGATTGAGCGCCAGATTGGTTATATATAAAGTAATGTTGTTTTAAATTATGCAAAACCAATATTGAATGAAGGAAAATATTATCATTTATTTTGAGACAAATTTTTCTTGTGTTCATGTATAGTCAAAGTAAGTGCATGACATTTCCCGATCACTCAGTTCATAAGTGACTGAAAAGAATGTTACAATGTCCAAGGAGAAAAAACAGGAATTTGTACAATGATGAAGTCCTGACTAGTGTCAGCTTCTATTTTGTTTCATTGGTTCACATTGTGCCTCTCATGTGAATGAGTGAATATGGAGAGTGGAACTGGGGAGAGATGCTAAAGGCTTTCTGTCTTTGCACACAAGGATCCACACTTTTGGCGTTTTGTGCCTTCGCGAGCAGTGATTTGAGCGAATAAGATAAAAAGAACATTTTCCATATGTTGCTTTTTGATTTTCAATATTTTGAAAAATATAACAATTTTCCAATTGGAAACACTTGGGAGCAAACATTTACAAGAGAATGATGATCACCTGATTATTGACAGCTGCCATGTAGGATGCCTCTCTGTCGATACTTATGGACAGAATGGAAGCATCTGACTCTGGAATCTGCAACCAAACCATACTTTTCACATTAATCTCATGAATAGCAGATCTCCCTAGAAATTAAAGCTCAACCGAGCTTGCAGAAATCTCCTGCTACTAGATAGTGTAATCGATTTAACCCACTGTAAAAAAATATATGGCAAATAAAAGATTGATTGATTGACTCTACTTTCACATGTTACACATTAAATGTGTATTTAATGGGCTAAGGAAGAAAGGTGTAACAGTCTCAAGTTTAAGAAATCGATCAGATGCAATGCTAAACCAATAAGTTTATAACATTACATTTTTTCCTAAATCCGATTACTGATGCGGAATATATTATTTGGGGTCTAGCGCTTCGAGTTTTGGACGGATTTTTAATGTAATGGTATGAGGAGAAACCTCTGGGTTTCAGCTTGCCTGGTGCAGCACTTGGAAGCTGTGCGATGGGAATTTCTTGGTGAAAATCATCTCAGCGCTGGAGAGGTCCAAAATTCAGCTTTCCTCCCTTGTCTCTCTACTATATGCTCAGGTAAACGTCCGATGCAAAACCCTTCAAATCGCTTAAATTCACCATCTTCAGCTACAAGAACGACACCACACAACATTTCACGTAAAAATATGTGTATTTTGATCTTTTGTATGAATATTTATCACAGTGTATAATGATAAGTGAACCTTTTCGATATTCCCATACATTTCCTCTAAATTTAAAAATACGAACGGTCACACAGTTTGTGTGGGCCCCCTGTGAAGCAACAAGACGATAAGAACCCGCAAGTTCCCAAGAATTATCCCTTGCACTTAATGCACATCTGACTGTGTAAAACACATTTCTATTTTTAATTGCTTTTATTCAAGAAGGCTACCACAAGGAAACCAGCGATTCATGAGAACCTTATAAATAAATAATTTGAAGATTAATATTAGTGTAGAGTGGGTTGGGTGTTGGCAGCGTGCTGGTGTGACGCTTCCGTGACATGGTTTTGGTGGCATTACTGATTACGTCATTCCTGAAAACCGGAAGTCAACAAGGTACAGTGTTGACTAGGGGAAAAGCGGAAGCCTGGGGTAGGTGATGCGACATAGTTTTGAAACTAAAATAAGCGTGCATAAATTTGCATACACTAATGTGACACCAAAAATAAGAAAAGAAAAATGGAGGGCAAACCTTAACTCATGCCTCATGCCGCTCTGCGCACGAGTTATTGGAAGGAATGTCAAATGTTTTATCATCGATTCTTGGTGATGATTCATATTATTGCTAGATTGTTGATCTTTTTCTCAAAGAATTTCAACAGTAAAATTTGCATGCATTTGAACTCACAGGGTGTCAAATTTCAATACACTATCAGTTTTCAATCACAAAGGTTATTTTTCAAAAGAAACCTTTGGTCTTTAGACTGGCATTTGTGATTGAGTTTTGTTTAAAAACTATTGAAGCAGAAGATTTTAAGGTGAAGTTTACAATGCAAATTTCGCTTCGGTGATAAGCGAGAAAAGCAAGAGCTCTACGGTGGTTAGGATAACGATTTCACGTTTTTTAGTGCACATTTTCACATGGCAAAAGTACCATTTCGCTTACTAGCATGTCATTTAGCACCATTGTTTTTAATTTACCATGCATCATGAGACTAAAGAAAATTTTAATGAGGCTTCGTCACACGGTGCTACCATGTAAAGAAATTTTCTTTTGTTTAATATCCTATTTGCCACAGCATTCACTATCTATTCATTACACTAGTATTAACTTCTTCTGCTTCTATAAGGGCTATGCTTTGGCAGTGCCTGAGAGACTTAGGCTATCAGCTAACTTTGTTTTTGGGGTAAACACATTGGATTTCACAGTTGAGCCCCAGATGGCTCCTCGTGATTTTTTATAAAGCACAACCTTGAGTTCCAAGCATCACACATCTTGAAAAATAGTCAAAGTGAATTTGTTTTAATTTTCAACTTGACTAAAGATGTCTTGGGCAGATGAAGCATTGATTTATTATCTGGATCTCCCATTCAGTAAATAAGTAAATTAACTGCAAGATCCTTAATTGTAGTATAACTGACTGCATGTTGCACTTACTATCACTTCTGTCTGATCTTAACTAAATTTATTTATTTATAAAAAAAATTTACAAACTATTAATTTCCATAGTATGACTTACCAGCTGTTCATTGTGATCTGTCTTTAGATCCCACATGTGAATTGCACCACTTTGATCACCAACAATCAGCTCACCCTGAAACACAAGGACATGTCATTAAAATTTAACATCTACATGTATTCTGTTAAATCGAAGGACTCAGTGGAATTCAAGAGGCCCTGCGTAAGAGATGATTTTGCCTTGAAACCCAGTTTGCTCTGAATTATGCTTTATTTTGATGTAGAGACTGGTTATGTTAGAAACCTAGTTCTGTATTTATTCTTACCTGATTGGGGTGAAGACACACACAATTGACAGGAGCATTGACTTGAAATACACGCTGACATTGGAGGTTACGAGACCTGTTACCCAAAAAACAAGAATATATATAAACTAATTTTTAATAGCAGCCATGAGTGGCAAGCAAGGAGAGAATTGTGCATATTCTTTAATCTCTCTAATAGTAACAAGGGAAAACTTGCCTCAAGTCCCATATTCTAGCTGAGCAGTCCTCACCACCGGTGTACATCCATTTGCCATCCTCATGAAACCCCACAGCTGTTACATTCTTTGACACACCATCATAATTCACAACCTCAAATTATGACACAAAAATTTATTAATTAATTTGACAATCTTGGACATGCATAGTCTGGAATTAATAGTCACAGGATTAAACTGATACCAATTTCTGATTGTAACTATAAAAGAGAAGTGGGAGGATGTGACTTGAAGCAGACTTGATGCAGCCAGTGAGTGTTACACATGTAGATAAAAGTGTGTTTTGTGGGGGTCCAACTCTTTTCTGGGACAACATATTGTTACTAAAAGATCACGTTTGCTTGAAGCTATAAAAAAACCCATCCTAGAATTTAATCAAGCTAGATTCATTTTAGAACTGGTTTAAGTGAACTATTTAACACTTAGCAGTATGCCTTATTCTACCCTGAGACTGACACTGTGCCAGCACCAACATTCTTAATCACTCTTTAGGGCTCCACCGTTATGTTTTCTCAGTCTGTAACTTGATTTAAACATGGTATTAAAAATTTATTTCTTCATTAATCAACAACTGTTAACTATTAACTTACAGGACTTGGGTTGCTCGAGTTGATGTCGTACATGCGGATATGCTGATACCCTAAAATGTGGAATTAATAAATCCAAACATTTCACAACCAATAATTTGTTGACTCAAACCATTTGAAGCTAAATGCTATTTGAAAAATACTTTAAATTTTGGAGTAACCAAAGAAAACTCTGCCTTGCACCTTTGAAGAGGTGACCTAAAAATAGCAGCTATGCAGCTGCACAGTGAGACCACCCCTCCACTCTGAAAAAAGAGTGTAACACAGTCAAACAACTTATAATGGCCACCTCCACTGCTACAATGGCCACCTCTCTAAACTGGCTACATGTTTTGTTTCAGCCAACAGTCCATACATTTAATCTTATTTGAACCTCCCTAGTTGTTTAGTGGAGGTGTGGTTGTATATTGCTAAGTGTGTTGGACTTTAGTCAGTGGTTCAATCAAGGCCTGGTCTCAGCCATCATGTTGTTTCCTTAGACAAGATTACAAACTTTACTCCACATTGTCTCTCTCCTAACCCAGGTTTATAAATGGGTACTGGCTTGCAACAAAATGCTGTGGGTTACCCTCTGATGGACTAGTATCCATCCAGGGTGGAGTACTAAGTATCAGTACTCCTATTTGCTTCATGCTACGGAAACGGGGTTAAGCTCCGGCCAAGTGGGTCACCTGTGGCTTGTGCGTGACTTAATCCAACTCAATCCCCCAAACAACCTCTCCATAACAGTCTCACAATCAACAACTGAATCTTTGTATACAAAATTATACTTTTGGCTGAGTGCAAAGGCCACTTAACTACCACACGTGTTAACGTTTTTTAGTGAAATTGAATGAAGGCAAATTGAAGCTGGTTCAGGGCATGACCAACCTATGTTGCTTTTTAGGTTGTTTTTTATTACGGACCTCCTAGGAAGCACTTCCGATCCTCCGCTTCTGGCTCATAGCCTTTGCCTTTGCCACTGTTGCAAAGCATGTCGGGAAATTCTATGGCAAAACTGAAATGGAGTTCCCGCCCAAAAATTATTCAAAATTACTATAAGTCTGGAAGCACTTCGGATATCGACATTTCGACCATGCCACAGGATAGCAAATGGTCCACAACTCACAACGCTGCCCATTTTCTGATTCCAAGTGATTCCAGACTTTCCCACCAGCTTGTCTTGTCC
The DNA here is from genome assembly GCA_024195265.1 of Dendrophyllia cribrosa. NCBI lineage: Eukaryota > Metazoa > Cnidaria > Anthozoa > Scleractinia > Dendrophylliidae > Dendrophyllia > Dendrophyllia cribrosa. Next base: position 22,536,016 of record JAJLRJ010000009.1, read on the forward strand.
ACCACGACCCATTTTCACCTAGAGCGCCGAAAAGCGCTTTGGGCCGAGGCGTGGCAAGGACACACACTCATTTCTTCGAGAGATGCCAGGGACTTAAGGATTTCCGGACCTCATGGTGTCCTTCCATCACCAGGTGGGCCTTAAACATGGCTTAAACAAGCCACTTTGGTCTGTTGTTTGTTGTCTGTTGTTGTCTTGCAAATTCAATCAATTTTGAAATGCCTAAAGTATATGACGGTATGTTTGTTCAGGTCGTTGGCGCATGTCAGGAGTATTGCGGTCGCATATTCTCACGGCCAATCTGCTTTGTAATGGCGTCAAAATTACGCTCTGAATTTAAAGTCAAAGCACAAGATGGCAAGAACTCTGCTTTTTTCAGGTGAAATGAGTCGAATTCCTGAGGGTTAGTGCAAATTCGACAAGGGTTTGTGATATTATTCGTTGTACGATAAAATAAGGCAGATCTAAGCGAGAAAAAAATAAGAACGGCCTAAAAAGCAACATAGGTTGGTTATGCCCTGAGCCCTTTATTAAAGATATTTAGCCTTTATCACTCTTACTATAATTGGATGGATGCGAACAGAGTAAGAGTTATTTTGAATGAAAGTTGAACAGTACTCTCGGCTCTACTTTTCAGCCGCATCTTTTCTTATAAAAAAAACAACAGCTTGAGCAATAGATACACTCTGATTTTTTGTTGTTTTTTTGGACCGTATTGCCTTTGAAAATTGTAAAAGTCAGTAAAGTCTCTTTTGCATAAGCACAACTCAACAAGCAATTAAAGCTGAGTAGATTATATTTCCTTTTTTTTTAATGTTACACTGCTCGTATCTAAAATCCCAAAAATTAGTTTCCATCAGACAAAATCAGTCATCCCAAATCGCAAATTGTTCCCTCAAAAATTGCCAATCCACAAAATAAAATTCCTTCAAAAATTTAATGCTGCTATAGAACAGTTTTCAATTGAGTGTCAAAAGTAATTTCACTATTGCTTTGGTTTTGCATTGCTATGGCTTGTGATTGGCTAAGAAATCTTGCGCCACTTTACAACCAATCAGAAGTAAAAGCAAAACAAATTGTGACTTGTTTGCACACATTTTCCCGCGCTTGGTGTGGGTGACATGTATTTGCTTTCAGTTCTGATTGGTTCATTGGATTGCACTTATGCCAACTCTCCCGGATTATCCGGGAGTCTCCCATATATGGAACAAATCGCCCAGTCTCCCATACGGTTCACCAAATCTCCCGGATAAAAGAGACTTTGGATCTTTTCTCGATAATAGGCTAAGATTTTAACCCAAATTTTCCCAAATAATTTGGTGCTTCATCATATCGTAACTTCACAAACACTTTTCGGGTCTCAGGAATGCAATTCGCTCAATTCACGCCTTTGGCGTGAAATTTTTTCACCCGGCTCAGAAAAAACTCCCTATTTACAATCTGCAGAGGTTGGCATCTCTGGGATTGTCTGCTTCTGTTGTATCACTTTTGGTTTGGTTTTATACAACACTCTGTTGAAAATAGCCTGCACACAGACGTATCCAATTTCCTTGCTCCACGCAGAAAACGGACGTCTGCGAAACGCTGTTTCGAATCATGTTCACATCGTGCCGTTGGAATTTTAAATTTGGCATAAATTATGATAATAATCATCCGCTGACCGGATAGGTTACAGCTCATGGTGTCATCAATGCAAAAAAATGGCGGTCTTTCCTGTCGCGAAATTTTCAGGATTTCCTCGCTTCATTTAGAGCAGGAACAATGTCCAAAGGCCATCTGCGATGACAAAAATGTTTACGCCAGTCTCCCTGGGTATGGGAAATCTTTAATTTTCTACGCCATTCCAATCGTCGCCAATGTGGTTTTTGACCCTCCACGTAGTGGCAGCAAAGTGATTATTATTTCTCCATTGAAAACATTGATGGAGGATCAAGTTCAATTTCTAAAAGCTCTGGGACTATCAGCAGTGGCTCTGCACGACGAACAGTCAGAGGAAATTTTAAAAGACATCGAAAGGGGTTCGTTTACGTATTTGTTTACATCGCCGGAGAGGAATTATGAATTTATGCAGCATAAATTATTTCGGCATTTCGGAGTGATAGCCAATAAGAGATGTTTCTAACAATGCCTACTGTCAAGCGTCCAATCAGAGTACGGTCCACAGATCCTTGAGAAACAGCAGGATACGTGAACACGATTCGAAACAGTGTTTCGCAAAAAGGCTGTTTTCCCGGAGGAGCAAGGAAATCGGATACGTCTGCACACAGGCTAGTTGAAAACTGCTCTATGTAACTTGTATAAAACGCATTGATAATGGGTAAAGGAGAAATACGATATTGATCACCCTTGCAAATTTAAGATTCAATCAATTTTACCTGCAGCAGCTAATAACTTTCTATCAGGAGTGATCTGCATGGCATTGACTTGCTGAGGCAGTAGTTAAAGAATGGAACCGTAACATTACAATGAAATAAAACTAAATAGTTAGAGCTTATAGCTAATGCTACAGATAGGTAAAATAATGTAGCTTTTTTCAGCTTATTTATAAGCGTAGGGATGCTACTTTCCATATCTATCAGTAACGAAAGCTGAGATATCAGTTATTTACGTCATAAAAGATGTTTTTTTACGCTCTCTTGTCAAATAAACAACGTTTAAAACTAGCAATGAGTATTTTTAAAGGATACGGAATCGGGATGCTGAACAGTACGGTGACATATTCCACTGTGAGCTTGCCAAAACTTAATGGCATGATCATAACCCGCTGTTGCCAATATCACTGGTTCACTTGAACCAGCTGTTTCAGACATCTCTATCTTACATTTGTACCTAGTTGGGGTTAAAATGAAAATACAAGCGGAAAATTGTAAGCTGGTTTTGAAATTACTTCGTTACTGTTACTTGAGGTATTTTTGCAAAACCAACTACACCGCTGACTAGTGATAGTCGGCTTATCAACCTCGTTCCCAGGGGCTTCTCGGTTTTCAAAATGGCGGTTGAGAGAGCAAAGGAGACTTTTGTCTGATTGGTCGGTTCTGAAATCATATTACGCATGCTCAAAGCTGATGTTATCCTAATTAAAAATGGCTTCCGTTACACGAAGCATGGAATCTAACAAGATAAAGCAAAACAATCACCATTCACCACTTGCACTGGCGAAGATTTTGACGCTAAAAACTTAGAACTTATCCACCTTAGCACCAAAGTGCATTTGGGCCGATAAACTTGTGTTATAAAGTCCTAGAAACCGTCGATATGCCAGACTCTTCGAGACTCGAGCTGTTCAGTAAGCTCAATCGAGATCAACAACAACAGAACAGTACAAGGTAACCAACAGAAAATCACGGATGATTTATACGATTCTACCTTCTGTGGAAACAACTTCTTGTATGCCACAACTGTGATTTGATTTGTATCTAAAAATCGTACACATTAAACTTGGCCTTTGCACACCAAAAGCGCATCATTGGTTCTGCATAAATATATTTCCGGTTGCCGTTCGCTAATTATTTATACGATCAAAGGTAAATGGCTGGTTTTAGCATAAGCCCACCTGATCTCGCCATCCTTTTGAAATCTTTTCAGGGCTCGTTCTTTTTGTCCCAAATTTATATAATTTTAAGTAAAAAGGTGTTCTATTACATCTCCTATTTGTAGAAATATTAGACAAAAGAAAAACACATGTTGGTTGCTGTTTGCTGTGCATAGTTACAAAATAATGAAGTAAATGAGAAGGAAGTTGTTATTCTGAGTGTTTCCACTGTGAACCAGCTAACTACCAAAATGAATAACTTGTTTCTTCTGTCCTATTCCCCCATCCCTGGATAACTGCTGTTATTAAAGTGGATTGTACCGTCATTTCATTAAAAGCAACTGGTAGTGAAACTAGGAGTGACAAGCATACCAAATTTATTTGTGTTTGACCTAGACAGTGAAAACATTCTGGTTGGAAAAGTGTTTTTGTGTTCTATTTTTTGTCTGAAATGGAAGAATAAGTTTTATTCATTTTCTTTTCTTAAATGCTTTTCTGGTTGTTGTTAAAAAAGGGGACCATTTTTCCAATGAATAGATCCCTATCTACACATGTAGCAATTGAAATGTTAATGTTGAAGCAAATGGCTACCTTCTACAAGGAAAAAAAATAGATTTACTCACTAAAAACGGCTGTTATAAGCATACAGTTTCTGCTTCTCAACAGAATATTAAGTGGATTCATTGTTCAAAGGATTTTTATAGTATCACTTATCCTTCAATGTATTTTGAAGGTAGTAAATTCAGGATGTATTTACATGTACAAACATTTTGACCCACTTTATTTGTTTGGTATACAGATTCATATATGAATTTTAAGTATGAGCCTGAGCATAGAAAGTGGCTAGCTTTTTTTTGCTGTGAATTTGCAAGCAGGAAAATGTGTTAACTCAAAGTATATCAGTGGTGTATGCTAAAGATAAAAATAGCCTACTGAATTTAATTAATTTAATGCCACTGTGCAAATGACTGTAAAACACATTGTTTTAAATGTTATGAGCTCAAACATAGCAGGGCTAGGCTACAATCACTGTGAAAATGGGGCATATGCATGCACATGTATAAGAAAAAGCTGTTAAATATTGAATTTAAAAAAAAAAAATAAAAAAAAAATATTTCATTTTATTGTGCTTGTACTTTCAATCACATTAATATTCCTTGGTAAAAATAAAATAGAACAATAATTCACATCTGGTGTAGTTAGTTTTCAGGCCTCAGCTGTTCATAAGGTTCATATCACCATACACTGGATAAATTGCTATTCAGTGAAAAATAAATTTGCCTTTGTTTCATGTACTTATCCAATGGTTGTAGATTTCTCCACAGACTTGATACATATTTAAAATGCTTTGTGGTTAAATGTTTTAAAAAACTCTACAATACTACACATTTATAAAATGTGTAAGCTAAAACAAAAGCATCAAATATAACACTACACTAAAAAGTCTAAGCAAATTATTATTCTTAACCTCTCTCCATAAAGGCTAAGGAAGGGTTCATAATTTATGTAGAGGGGGGGGGGGGGGGGGGGGGCATGATTTTTTCCTGTTAGGTTTTAGGGGGGGGGGGATAAAAAATTTCTCCCAATGTGAAAGAAGGTAAAAGGGGGGTCATCAAAAAAGATTCAATAAAAACCACCACAATCAGACTAATGCTTGCTTTCTCAGAACATTAATTTTATTTGTAATTCCGTGTTCCTCTCTCCTCCACAGAGGTCTCTTTGTGTCTCTTTGAGGTTGAGAGGGAAAAAGGAAGCACGTGAGGATGATTTGATGGGGAAAGAGAGGACGGAGACCACCCTGTTCGCTCTTCCCATCGTCATCGTTCCCCATGCACTCATTAATTTTTATTTAAAATTTTATTAATGGGATACCAGTGGGAGTCTTTCTAAAGTGCATGTAAATAATTAATCCAAAATAATTAATAAAAATTGAAAATTTATACGAGAGTATTATCAGGGCTCAAGGTCGTTAAAATGATACTACTTGTGTGCTCACAACTTCTATACAAAAATTCTAAGGTCTTATTCTTTGGGAATTAGCAAACGCGTGAAGGACGAGCAAGGTTCGGCCGCTCTGCTGCCATGGATCTCTCCCTTCAATGTTTTTGACTTGTACATCTAATTTCAAGAGGCTACTGATTTATCTACTATTTCTACAATGATACATTGTCAAGAATAATTTTGAATGATCTATGGAGAAAACACTCCCTAAGTTATTATTTTTAATTGACAGTCCATGACTCCTGTCGTATGTGTTGTGCTTATAGGTTTCTAATTTATATTACCACTTTCTTCAAATAATTATCACTCAGCGTCCATGATATTAAAGCCAAATTATAATTGCAGCTGACTGTCTTTTACTGAACTACTGTCTCATCTTTGTTTTATCTAATCCTGTTTAGCATAATATTTGCAACACAAACCAACCCCACCCCCTTTTTGTTTATTCTTGCTTTGCATTTGCAAATTACATGTATCTCCTGATTTTTTTTACTTGGCATCCAGTAACAAAATCAAAAGGGTTACCGCTGTCTATCTTTATTGAACTGTTGTCTCATTTCTGTCTTGTTGCCCTTTATGCTGCATTATCGAGACCTCCCTTTTATGCAGCCTTGTATGTTCCATGTTTACTGTATTAAAATCTAATAAAATGCATAATTGAAATTAAATCCTAAGAATATTCTAAAAAAGTGAATATTAAAATTTAACATCAGTTACAGCAATTACATTTTGTATACCCTGAGTGGACCACAAACAAACAAATTATGAACCCTCCCTAAGACAACTCAAAAGTGACATGCTTCGTATGTAAAGCCTTTATTTATGAACTAGATGGTCAGTTGTAGAGCGTGCCAGTGCTTTACATTATTTTATATTCCTGCTGTACTGCATCTGCAAGAGACAACACATGTATATGCAGTTTTTATCAATAGGAAACCAACAAAACCATATGTAAGTCTATAAGCATAAACAACTAAAAAGTTAACAAACAAATTTTGAAATCTTTCTTGAAATGTTGCAAAATAAAATGATTTACTGTACATACATGTATACTTGTAATTGTTATGAAAATGCAAATTACAGTGCTGCTACTGTTACCGGGGCCACCTAGACAAAGTTAACCAATCACAAAACAGAATGGGAACAATAGATATTAAAATTTGCGACTTGAATAATGAAATGTCGAGTACAGAACAATGACATTTAACTTTAGAATGTTGGAATCTATTGTTCCCGTTCTGCTTTGTGATTGGTTAACTTTGTGGAGGTGGCCCCGGTAACAGTAGCAGCACTGTAAATTACCATATTTTTTATAAATAAACAAAATGCATGGAGACACTGAACAGATGAATCAATTTAAAATGTAAAAAGTGTTTTAATGTCTTCCACAATGGTAGGATCAACTCATGCCACATTATTTTTTTCCAATTATTGTAAGTTTTGACATGTAACGAAATGAAATGTCACTGTAAAATACTATCTTAATCTAATATAATTTATTGTAAATGACTGTAAAAAGATGTTACATTTTATCATGACCCGTACGGCCCTGCAAGCCTTTTCTTTGCAAAACCATTGATGAAAGTCCCGTATGAGGGCCGTACACATTTGTGCGAGCGGGGTCGGAAAAAGCAGTACGGCCCTACTACAAAAGCGGACGGCCTCGCACGTTAAAATTTCAAGTAATTTTGTCTCTAAATTGGTCATACACTGTATGAGAAAATACTTATTGACTAAGTGGAAGGGCCGGATGGGAAAATATTTGGCTCTCAGTCATGGCACACGGATGGGAAAATATTTGGCTCTCAGTCATGGCGCACGCTCGGTCCGTACGCCATGACCTCGAGCCAAATATTTTCCCATCCGGCCCTTCCACTTAGTCATTAAGTACATATTATTATCATTATTATAAGTTGTCAACATGTCAATGAGGTTGTTAATAATGCTCATCAGAATTAAATTACTTTATTTATTAAAAAAAAAGATATGGTTGATTACCAGGTTTGATCTTTACTTGTAGTCAGGGCTATCAAAATAAGCCTAGCTAGAGTGACAAATACACATTCGTTTTGTGACAAAATGATGTAATGCATTCAAGTGTCACGCGATCAAAGTAGAATAAAATTCGAAAACGCGAAGACCATGTTTGACCTTTCTTTTGAACAACCAGTACAGCATTTAAATTTCGTTTTTCTTCGCCAAATTATTAATGTAGTCCTTGAACATATTTCAACCAAACCGATTCCCATATCACGAATTAGTTATTCCGGTATAAACAAAAATGCAGAGGCATTCAAATTTTTACGTATGATTTATATCCTCTTGCGAACTGCCGTCCCAACAACAAATACCAAAAAATGATAAATGTACGGTCCTCAACATCGACATTTGGCAGAAAGTAACATTGAACTAAGTAAGACGTAATGAGAGCTTAATGTTCGCGGTAGATTATAATTTGTAGAATCTAGAAGGGCTTCAAAATGTGTGGTTGTAATAGCAATATTTTCAAAAGTAAATTCGACCATCAGAGCGTTGTTAGGCTCGAGTGTATACGGGGTACAGCATATAAATGAACCAAATTTTGCCAGCAGATGGTATATTAATAGAGTAATCCCCTATTAATGGGAATTCCCATATCACGAAGGGAAACAAAAGTCTGGGAGGTATGATTACAAATTTTAATTCGAGGTAAAACAACAACTAAATTTAGCGATCAACACATTCACTTTGCTTAATAATAAAAACCATTGAAGAAAAACGATAATTGTACCGATCAAACAGAAAACTCAGTTCAGAACAATACTGTATTTGATTTTTATGAAGAAATGTTGAAAATAGAAAATGTGAGATGGCCTTGTTGAACGACAGCTTGAAATTGAGAATGCGGCAACACGGAATTTGGGTGGGTGCAAGTTGAAGCCAACAAAATCGTAAATACAAACTCAAGGAATCAAAGACGTGTTGTACTTACCACAACAGACATACTCTTCATCTTGGCGTTGACTAAGACTGAAGTAGTTCCTCGAGAGACGGAGAAAAGAATTTACACTGCACGGCGTCGCCAAATATTTGTTGCAGATGAACCGCCATCTTAACTGTCAACACGTCGACGAGAAAGACCTTCATCGACCGCAAAATTACCATCAGCGATGTCAAATATGCTTTTCTGTCTCCACCTTGAGTTGCTTTCCACGGTAATATGTTTCACTTCGCTTCCTGATAACATGTTTATGAATACTTTTCTTTTAAAGTTTTGGCTGTCAAATTGACCGGCCCGCGTGCTCAGCGAAAAACAAAAATATTCAAATAACTCGGCGCTATTTGGCGCATGCGCAGACAAAAGTCACCTTTGCTGGTTGAGAGGAGAAACCCCTGGGACATAGCGATCTAAAACGACCGCTGATTGGTTAATTGATCCTGATTCTTACATCTATTCTGATTGGTTTACGTTTTTCTAAGAAAAGATGGCGGATCACGGAACAAAGGAGACTTTTGTCTGATTGGTTAATGCTTTCCCTAGTACCCAGGTTCCTCTTACGCTCGCGCGAGCGAAATCTTATAAACAAACATGGCGGCCGAAGGGAAGATTTCAACTTGTCTTTGCTTGATCGCTTGTTGTAGAGTTTTAGATAAAAATAGCAATGTCCAGGCGTCGTCTTCTTTCAGAATGGCGGGGAAAGAAATGGCAAGGGGTGTTTTATGGGCGGGAAATCTTTTTGTTTTTGCAGAAGTCTTCGCTATTGCGAGCGAGCAAATTTTTCCTCCGCGGCTTACCATTTAAGCTTAAGTTTATTGTTTCTTTATAGTAATTATGTTTCGAAACAAATGCACTGAATGCGGAGCAACTCGTTCCAAAAGCAGATATGTTGGGTTGGGAGGGAAAACGTTGTGCAGAAAGTGCTACCACAAGATAAGGAGAGCTTCAGCTGTGTCTGGGGACGATGAAAGTTCAGCCGCGGCGGTCCTGTCAACCGAAGGAGGTAAGATAAACTTCACGTCAATTCCTTATATTAAGCTTAAAGTGATATAAGTAATTTCGCTCCTTTTGAAATGAATTTTAGTTTTGTTTTTGTTTTTTTACCTTTACATAAAATTTTTACTCTTTATTTGAAACAGAAGAAGCGTTGCAAGAAGTGCCTGTGTTTCCGTCAGAAGCTGTTTTCTATTTTTGCATCTGAGTTGTTTTCAGAACTTCAAACATATCAGATGACATGCAAGTGCTAATTTGAGGGAATGCACTTTTCTTTAAATTTAGCTGATGGGGGCACCTATTATTTGAGGGGAGGTGCTTATTTGTCTTTCTATATATTCTCTCTCTCTCTATCTTATCTGATTTCATTCCCTCCCTCTCTCTCTGTCTGTCATTGATAACCATACATGATTTGTATAATAACAATATTGTATTAAGTTGTTTTGAGTCATTTCACCATTTTAAATGAATAGAGATTAAGGTCCACATTGCTTAAGGGAGTGGATGATTTAAATAAGTTAATTTATTTTCTTTGATGAATGTGATGAGTTTCCATGAATGATTACCATTAATTGCTTACACTGGGATGAATTTAATGTTGCAAAAAATCTCCCCCTTGCATAAAGCAATTAATCTAAAAAGCCAAATTTACTCTGATTTTTTTACTTCCAGTTTACTATTTTCAATCTGGTCCCAACCTCTCCTTGTTCAAAATAATGACTGAGAGAAACCCTTGAACAAGATTACAAAAATTCTCCAAGAATCATGGAGTATTTTTTCACATTATCCCTGATGAAATACTTTTGTTCTACTAGAAAAAGGGTTACAGCTTACAAGAAACTATTCTGGAGGTCAATGGCTGAAACATACCTCTAAAGACAACATTTCATTGCGACATTTTATCATAATTGTGTTACATGACAAAACATGATTCTTAGAGTATTTTGGCAGGCTTGTCAATAGCGGTTTCTCCGCACCACTATTTTGAACAAGGAGGAAGCCCGAGGATGAAGTTCAACTATATTTAAAAATCACTTTTTGATATTAGTATTAAAAATGGTCCCAAAATATTGCCTGCAGATACTGTTGTTGCTTTCAGATTATTTTATTCTTATTATTATTCAATTACTGTCATTGCAAAGGAGGATTTTTCAGGTATCCCATGATGCCTAGCGCGTAATTATCGATCCTGATGTGTCAAATTTCCTGCGACGGCGAGTACACATGGTGAAATTTTACTGATCTTCGCGAGACGTTTTCTTCGTTTTCAACGCGTTAAAAGGTGAATCAAATCGTTATTTGGTTTCTATATACATTAAAGTTTACTTGGATATCATTTGATCCGAGCCTGTTTGTCTATGTATCGCAATATTTTTGTCTTTGTTTCGAGTGGCATGCATGGCTGATCCGCTTCATTTCTTTGTTGTGTTTTAACCCTTGATCAGTTTTGCCGTGTTTCGTTTTTTGTCCTGGGGACATTAGCATATAATTACGCCTGATAGTGCCCGGAGAGTGACTCTTTTAAATGCAGTACAAGGTCCCCTTAAGTCCCCACGTTTTGTAGGAATTTATGACCGTTGAATTTTGGTCAAAATCGGCGCCAAAACGTTGTTGAAATTCGCTTCGATCGCGTATATTCTTTGTTTTGGTTTTTATAGTCAAAGGAAAAATCGTATTTAGTGCAATTGCAGCTTCCTTTTATGAGTTTGGTCAAATCATATGATTGTTTGACACTTTCCTTCGCTTCGAAGCTAAAAAATCGCTTGATGTTCATGTTTTTACAAGTGATATGGAAGATGGCAATATTTTTTCATCTACTGGAAATCCGGAAATCGAAGTCTAAATTGTCATCAATGCCTTTCAATTTGTCCGTGTTCAGAAATAGACAAAGTCGCTGCTCTCTTTACTTTTTGGGGAGGCAAACATATACTAAATACCATTGGGAACCTACAACAAGTCAGATTGGACGATGTGATATATGTTTAACTGATAAAATCCACGGAATGGACAATGCGCTCGCTTCAAGCAACTCCATGGCAAATGGCTGGTCACGCAATTTTCAGTTGATAATATAGTTCATTCACGTTGCATCATGGGATACCTGAAAAATCCTCCTTTTGTCATTGCATAGCCTTGACTTGCACAAAAATTGTGCTTCGATAGCTGTGGGATGTTCCATTTGTTATCCCCACCCACCCACCCCCAAAGATGGCAGGAATCCGAACCCTCAATTTATTGTCCGCGCCCTTTGAAAAATGAAATTCGAAGGGTTGATTTTTTGTCAACCCTCCCTTGCAAAAACATGCCTTCCTTGGGGGGAGGGGGTGTGGCTAAAAAGTGGAATGTCCCTGTCATCATGTTCCTTCAGAAAGTATCCTTCCCACAAAGGGATGGAGTTGTTCACGGTGGACCCAAGTTTAACTTCTTGGCCACAATTGTGTATAGGCAACTGGCTTGCCTCCTTCCAGTTTGGATTTTTAAAATGTTTATATGTTCAATGTGAGATGTTGTTTTCTCCTATTTACATTGTGACCCCCAATAGTCCTTTTTACAGTTGTGTGCTTGGTGACCATACATTTGAGTGGAAGCGAGGCTGAAGGTGACCTTGCTTTGATACAAACCTTTCTGCCTTTCATATGTTAATAATGTTTTTCTCATGCTAACTAGCTAAATTTACATCTGAAAAGCTCCAAGGTCTGTATCATAGCAAGGTCACCTTCAGCCTTGCTTCCACTCAAAGGCTAGGACACTAAGAAGACAACTGTAAAATGGACTATTGACACTTTCATCCTAAATACATTGACACTTAATAAATTATTTATTGTATTTGAAAACTTTGGTTTTAGAGACCCTCTCCCCCACCTCCCCGTCCCCCTTTGTATTTCCAGTGATGTTTCATGGTGGGAAGTATATTTCCTGCACAATGGTGTAAGTTACATGTGCTTTGATAAAGGCAGTTTTAGTCATTTCCTGGATGACAGATGATTATTCATTCAGTCTTTTTATGTCAAACAACTTTAACTTTCAGTGGTTCATTGGCGAACTAAACTGTTGGAACTGCTAGAATTTTTTCCCTATAAATATCACAAAGTAAAAGAAGGCGTTTTTATGTACCTCTTGTAAATTTTAACATAATTTTCTGATATATGTACAAAAACTGTAAGTAAATATTTAATGTGAAGCCTGCACTGTAAAGAAAGTAGAGCAATTGTTATGCACATGATTGTAAATAGTAATGTAGACATGTACATACTGTAACAATCATTATTAAATAATGAATACAGACAAAAAAATTGAGTCTGATTATTTTTATTAAATTTCTACATGTTATTTATGAATATATTTTTATTTTAAAACCAGCTTTCAATGCGCGCTTTTTGCAGATTTTCAGGCCCACAATCACTGCAAAAATGAGACGAGTTGTCTAGAGTCTAATTTTTATGTTGCAATCGGATCGCTTTCATTGCTCGTTTTAGCGCGCCTTGCCACTTTTAAGTTTCTTATGTTGTGGCCTTTCAATTCTTCCATAATTGATCTCCTATCGATTAAAAGCGATCGCTGTACCACAGACTATTTAAGAATATTTTGACAGGAGAATACCTGGTTACCAACAAGATTTGAGTTCTGTTACTCAAAATTGTTTGCACGCGCATCATTCCAAAGACATGTAATGACACAATTGAAAGCAATGCGATCAAAGGATCGGTGAAAACATCGGATATTTCGTATTCTTACAGGACTGACATTCCCAGACGTCAAACTAACCAAATAGTTAACAGGATTCAGGAAGACTTGGGGTGTTATCGGGACGAAAATTTGTCGGTTTGTAAATTGACAGCGTGCATCGTGTTGGTCTCTGTGATGAGCCATGCCATTTCAATTATTAGCTTCTATTCACAAGCCGCTTTCTTGATAAATAAACTGTTACCAGGAAAAGGGATTTCTTGTACCAAAGCCCACGACAAAAGTCCGAATGCTATAAGCAAACTTTTTTTTTAGAAATATTTTGCTCTCTCTGTTTCTGCGGGGCGGGTAAATGCTTGCGTTTGGGAAAAACGTTTTCGCTTTAAGGCAAAAACTGTCACCTTAATTATTTTTTGAAAAAAACTTTAACGTGTTACCTTGACTTCTTTCTTTTTTTTTTAAGTATTAGAAATCTTTAAAGTAAAATAAGATGTCATTTTTGAGTCAGACGCATTTTTTATATTATCTCTTGAAAAAGGATTAGCTTTGTTTTCTTTTCAAGCGCAAACTATCCTACAATACACCAAAAAAATAAACATTTTAAGTCAAGTGCAACTTACTTTATTGGCAAACAGCACTTTTCCTTACGTTGAAGACTCTGATAACAACGAAGGGAAGTGTCAGGAAGGCAAAACGTCTCCCTGTGTCTCGAACGTTTCTTCGTTGATCGTGGTAGTTTTTGACAAGTCGGGTTCGTTAGATTTTCGATCCCTTGCCATGCCATTCCTTTATGCTGAAGTAGTCTCGGGCACAAATTATAAACGATACTCAAAGTTTTCAAATATCAAAGCAGTTTTCATGGTTATCGCGTCGTTTTCCTTCAAACAAACGACAAAACTGAATAAAAGACAATATTGTCGACGCGATGGCAGCCGTCTCTTCTTTTCCCGCGTTTCGAATAAAATTCACTCATTTCAAGGTCGATTATGCGCATGCGCGACAAAAGTCTCCTTTGTTGGATCACGGTAGGTTCTTCGAGAAACCAAAACAATGCTATAACGAAGGTCTCCGAGACGTGAAAGTTGAACAGTTTTCCTGAGTAACTGTTAACAAAACTGCAGCTGTTCCTGACGATGCGGCTATGATCCAACAAGCGTAAGATTTAGAGATAATTCGCCGATTTTCAGGCTTTTAGCTTTGCGTTTACGGGTGGCGAATGGTAAGTTCGAGATATTTTTTTCTGCGAGCCCTACACTTTTAAACTTTCAAAATGCGAGGCGGAGAGAAAGGCTATATGGAAAGGCTTTTTCAAATAAATCGAGACACCGGGACTTGGAGAACCGCTCAAATAACCGAGACTGTGAGACCCATAAGCTTAATTTTTTGAAAGACCATTCGCCACTCACCCCCCGGTACGTGATAATTTATAGAATTTTGGAATGACTGGAATGGGGAATGCTGGGCGTAATGTAATTTAATAGAGTCTAGAATACTGGCTGAACCTCGGTGCAAAAGCATGTCTTGTTTTCTACCTATTGTTTTATACAGTTTGTTTTCTTTGTTTTTCAGTTCATTAATGGTGTCATAAATAAAGCCGAGCCGACCGCCAATTGTTTGCTATTCAGTTACTTATTCACTTGTGACAGCTGGACTGAAGTTAAGCTTAATTTAGTTTTAAAACATGTCAATAAAAAACAAAACAGGTATGCATTCCTCAAAATGGCAAGATTTTTTAATAGTATAACCCCCAACATTAATTTTGCACATGCATGTATGTACTATTGTTTTTTTGTTTTGTTTTTTTAATTTAGGCAATCTTTTGTTCTGGCTTTTGTTTCTGTCTTCAGAACTTATTCATAGTTAATTTTTGGGATTATATGGAAATCTTACCCTCAAAATTCCCAACCACATTTCAGACCCAAGAACTGTTTTTAAGATTTTGCTTCTATGAAATGGCAATGTAGTTTATAGCTGGCAAATCATCCCAGGCACTCTGGATACCAGAAGCTCTCTTACAGCAGGCCTTTTGCCCTGAGGCTCTTTCTTGTGGCAAAAATGTAAGAGTCAAAAGAGGCATGTACCGGTAATATCATATAGTTTATGAGAGATGAGAGGCACCCGTGCAGGGTACATCCCAACTTGTTTGGACCAATGATCTTAGGGTGTTTTTTTTTTGCTTAGCTTTCAAAGTCATTAAAAATTCAATTTTTCTTGGCAAACATTCTGCACAAAACAGCTTTTCGGGCTCTAAAGTTTTCTGCACCTTTGAGAAACACATCAGCAGAATGCTAGTTAACATGTTTTTGCCTCTAGTCAGCATATGGTTTAAGAGCCAGTCTGTTTGCTTGAAAACAGTGGAGTAGAATGTTTGAATGAGTAAATGATATGATTAATATGGCTTTGAACTGTCAGGATTTCAGAATGGTAATCATTGCAAGTCATTGGGTTGATACAATAAAAAAAAACATTCTAGGATATAATCAGCTGTGAAACATTCTTTCGTGCCACAATGAGAAGTCTTTGAGCTGAGGCTGGGGAGAAAAAAAAGTGAAGTGTACAAGAAATGTTCCCTGTGTACCCCCTTTTCATTTTATATTTTCTACATTTCAGTTTTTTGCTGAAAAAGGCCTCTACGAAGGAGGGAGATGTTGATGAATTTTGACAATCATGGCTCAGGTCTAGTGGATTTTTTGTCTGATGAGGAAATTCTGTCACTTGTCCAACAGAGAAGGAATAGCTCCTGATTTCTTTTTTTATTTGGGAGCCATCCTTGTTTAAGTATGACACATTAAGCTTCTTTGTGATGTTTTATTAACATTTTAGTTTTTAACACCAGGCCAGGCCATTCTCTTGCAGTCCAGTCTGGCTTTGTTAAATGTGTCAGGAGCATAAGATTCCCACTGACATGGCCTTAGGGGTTGTAAGGGCTTACAAGCATCCCCGGGCAAGCATCCCTGCCACATCAGACAGGGAAGCTTTGATTTAAAACAATCAGGTAATCAAGTGACCAACCTTTCTACCTGTAAACAATGGCTAGATTTAGGAAGCCCAGCCCAGCTTCTAAAGTTGACCAAAGCTCTATATTATTTTAACTTTAGAAGGGTTTCCTCGTCAATTAATCCTCAGGGTTACAATTTGCCAGAGGGGATCTTCTATGCCAGTCACAGTTAGTTGACATGAATCAATTGAATATGTATACTTCATGTGCAATATCCAGGTAGGGATTGACAGGAAGTGTGTATAAAAGCGGCAGATTCGGAATTTAAGATTTTGGGAGTTAAATGATAAGTTTTAAATTGGGGGACGAGTAGCGTTGGCTCATGACTTGTTTATTTGCTGCTTTCAGAATACTGTCACATTCCCTGGTCACCATTTAGGGCGGATGTAGCTTCATTTGGAAATGGAGTAAATGACTTTAATCTTCAATTTTGCTGTTTTATTTGATTTATTTGGTAACAAAATACACTAATCACACTGCTGTCATTTCCAACATAAATTGTACATGTTTTCCTCAGAAACAATAAACTGTGACAAACACCTCTAACAAATATGGTAAAATACTTTGACTTGTCTTCACTTTTGTTTTCTTTTTTTTTTTAGAAAATGTTAACTTGGTGGGAGATATATTCCCGGAAATGAGTAAATAAAAAGCACTTGATTTAACATATTTTGCAGTTGTCAGTGTTTTGACTGGATCAGCAAACCATCTGATCTCTGAATAAAAGATCAAGTAAAAGTGTTTTATTGAGGGGAAGACGGTAAATTACTTTAAAATGCCAACAAAACGGTGATACCCGCGCAAGAGCAACGGTAAAAGCATCGACGGTTAAATCGAAAAAAATATTACCACAAAAACTTCGTGCTATTTTGTTGCTTGCGGGCGTGATCGTGGGAAAAGAAGCCGAAAATACTATAATATAAGAAACCAAAAGTCTTAGCTGAGACGGTAAATTTACTCCTTTCCTTTGAAAAATCGTGCTTCTTTGAAAAAAAAAACATGTTTCGTAAGCTGCGGCGTTTCGAATTTTTACCTTCATTGCCTGTGTATCATTTTTCTTGAAACAGCAAGGTAAAGAAAAAACTTTACAGGTCGATAAATGGTTCCACTTCGCTCCACAGACATCCCTCCTTCGCCGCCATTTTGTTTGTTTTCCTCTTGGTTTGCAATCTCGTACCCAGATCTTCTCACTCTTTTCCTTGTCCGCCATTTTGAATACATCACCAGAAATAGTGGAGATTTTGATCACGTGATCTGCTGTGTGCCAGGGTCTTCTCCCGAAGCGCCGCCATATTGAAAACCGAGAAGACCCTGGGAAGGAGGTTGTCGGCTTATTCACATTCTTCTTCTCTAAAGTGATGACGTCATCAAAACTAAATTTGTGAAATTATGGGATTTGATTAAACTGATAAAACACAAACTGCGGTGACAAACATGGTAAACCAACGTTTTTTATAATAAACTTGACGTTTCGTATGCTAAGCAACATACATTTTTAAAAGTAACCGTTACAGTGTTTGAAAATTAAGAAAACAATGAAAGGGAACTAATCACGAAAATGAATAATTAGTAAGGTTATGTTTCTTCAATGCCTGAACATTCGCGAAGAAACATACTTCGCATACTAATTATTCATTTTCGTATTAGTTTCCTTTCATTGTTTTCTGTATATTTTTCGTTATCAGCTAGTTTTATTTCTGTCTATCATTGTTAACGCCATACAGAGGGTGGGCACACTATCACATACACGTCTTAGTCCAAAAATAGTCCAATTAAAAACATCATGGTATCAGATTCCCACACACTTCCATTACTACCAATATCGTACTTTGGTCTGTTCATTACAACTGTCTGATCAACATCATTCACAAGGTGTGTCTTTTTTTTTATTATTTTTTTTTTTGCTTTTTTAACAACCTTTATTTTATTAAATTATACAGCAAATAAAGGAATAACAAAAGCAACGACTAATAACAAAAAATAAATAATAAATACAGAAATATTGAATAAAATAAAGCACGCAACTTTTGGCACATTTACGTTGAATGGGCTGGTAAAATTATGAGTTGACACGACACTATAGATAGGGTAATAGAGGCTCCCAATTTTTGTTTGGAAATGTGTTTCTATACGTCTCGATGTCCCTAATATACTTTAAGTGTTTCAGAAATCCACTAAGTTTAGGAATATGTTGTTTTTGTTTGATTTGAAGCTTATATTTAGAAATGTCCGGCCTCAGACCCAGAGCAGTAATAAAAGATAAGGTTTGATCTTTTGGAAAGATTTGACAAGATTGTAGCCAACACTTAAAGTTATGCCAGAAGCCACCAGATATCGAACATTGCCAAAAAAGATGAATGAGTTTTTCTTTTTCAGCCTGGCAAAAGGTACATTTATCGTCAGTGTCCACAAGTCCAATCTTCTTTAGAAAGTCATTAGTGGATAGTCCGCGGCGATGTAGAAATTTAAAATGAAAAACTATAAGTTTTGAGCTTTAAGTACAATAAAAAGGTAATTGGAAAGCTGCTCCCCAATCAATATCATTATCCGTTATAGTTATAGCATCCTCTAGCCATTTTTGTTGGCTTACGTTTGGTGTTTCGCTCTTTTTTTCGACAAGGTTTTTGTATGCTAAGCTACAAGATTTTTCGGTGGATAAAAATTTGTCAAAAAAGTATCCGCACCTTCGGTTGAGTTTCTTGTGCAATCGGGAAAGAGCTTTTGCAGACTATTTAACGCAGATATTATTCCAAAGTAGGAGAGAGGGCGGGCATAATTCAGGTTATACTTCTCTTGAAAGGCTTTAAGCGAAAGGAATTTAAAGCAGTCGTCCATAAGGTGTTTCAGTAACCTTTGTTATGCCTTTCTGAAACCACTCCCTAAAGAACACTGGTCTGTTTCCTATTCGCATGAGAGAATTATACCAAAGAGGATGTGAAAGAAAATCTTCTTTATATGCTACCTCTGACTCAAAAATAATTTCCGACCAAGCTTTAAAGGAGAAGGTCATTCCAAAACGGCACATTTTTTCTTTCCGCCAATAAAAAGTTAATGTAAAGATAAGGTACTTACCAAAATATCAGCTTCCAAAGAGCTTTTGAACCTAATATAATCCTTGTCCAAAGTAGCCCAAAAATCCTGCACGATTGCCGCCATCTTGGAATATACTTAGCAACCTGGCGATGCATGCGTGACGTCAATGAGTCCCAACATCGTTTGTAAATCAAAGTGGCTGCTCTGGAGCCGTATTGCTTCGAACCAGAGCGTGTTCCGGATGCAAATGAAGGTTCTGATAATGAAGACGATGGAGCAGAAAGACTATTAAACTTAAACTGGTGTACCTGCGGTAGATGTGAACTAAGAGAGTCCGCAAGAGAATGCATATGTTGTTTAAATTAAGAACCGGATTAGGAAAACAAGTTCACAGAAGGTACTTTGTACAGTTTGTACTCTTACATGCAGATGCACGCCAGTATCAAGGCGATCACGTTTACTGATGATTGTTATTTTCAAAATAATGAAGGATACCGAGGATCAATACCTTTATCATTTATAGTATTTATCGGCAACTGAAGAGATCCGCAAGATAAGGATCGAAACCGGTATTGCCTGACCATTTACCAGAGGAAACTAATGTCGGAGAAAATCCTAAATCCAGAAGGACTACTAAAAAGTAGTCCCTGGCCCGAACACTGAAGAAGACCAAGAAGAAATGGAGCTACCAGACAGCCAACAAGAAGACGAATTTCCTGACGAGCCAGAAGACGTTGAACAGATCCCTTGCAGCCAAAGAACTCCCAAAGTCAGGAAATCATGAGAGCAAAACCACGTTCCCGTGAATAGCATAAAGCGCCGCCATAGCCAAACCTGGTCCGCCGAAGAGAAACTAGAACATGCAGAAAAAGCGATCAAATCGCTGAAAAGACATACGGAGAAACAAACTTGCCCGCTGTCCCTTCAATACAGGGCTCGGGCTCGCATTAATGCGGACGACGATTTTAAAACAGACATAAGACGCATTAGGAAAAATGCCGAACACGAATACGTGAAAGCTCTCACACGTTTTCACTACAGAGAGATCGACCGTTTCAGACTAGAGCTCAAAAAAGGAAAGAGACCGAAAGCTCCTAGCAAAAATTTACGCACTGTAAATAAGAAACGTTCTTTCAAGCCAGCGCCTTCGGCGCCTAGAGAAAATATTGTAAACATGAACAATGTACATAAGGTAGCAGAGAAAATTCAAGAGAAGATTTCTCAATTCAGCGAAATGATGTCAAAACTAGAAGGCATTCAGAATAAACAAGTTAAACAGTATACATGCCGTTTTTCTGAGTATCGTTATAAAAACGGGGCCATTAATAAACCATTCAAGGTCACTTCACACTAAAGGTCCTAAAGAGACTAAAGACAGCTGTAAAGAAAAACAAACAAAGCCATTCAAAGTCAGCCTAGAAAGTAAAAAGCGAAATGAACGCAAAAACATCAAGCACAAAAAAAAACTTAATGCACGTTTAGAGAAAAACAAAAAAACACATTAAAAACCTCTCTGATAAAGAACTTACAAATGATCAGATCAATTTACTAGGAAGAGGTTTGAAATATATTCCTACACCCATGAAAAACGAAATACAAATTAAAAAGGCAACTCTTGCGTGACTTCGATCAGTTCGCAAGAAGAACGCGTCTACAATACATTTTTTACGGGGAAAACAAAAAACCTCACCCTTTCCACTTTAAATCTTCGTGGAACCCACCAGTGCAACCATCAGTTGCGCTTGAAAGTTATTTAGAAGAGGTTAAAACTCAGCTAGCGGAAATACAAATCGTAAAACCTAGAAATAATCTCAATCCCGCTGAGCGCATTCAAAACCTTTGAACGTGACACCGAAATCAACCTAAAAAGGCTGACAAAGGAACAACTACTGTGGTTCTAAACACGGAAGATAAAATGAAAGAAGGTCAAAACCTATTAGATAACGAAAAACATTACAGACCTCTTCCAGAACCCACGGTTAAAGAAACATACTTCAGAGTTAGATGAAATGACTAAAAAGTGGCTGTGTCAAACACCAGACCCGCCTCGTATCCCAATATTTTACACCCTCGCAAAGACACACAAACCGACCCCTGTCGGAAGACCAATTATATTAGGGTGTGATGGCCTAACAGAGAAACTATCATCATTCGTTGACAAACTCATTCAGCCGACAGCTCAACAACAGGAGTCATATCTCAAAGATACGACTCATTTAATCAAGTTTGTAGAACAAACGAAAGACCTAGAAAACACAATCCTTCTTTCTATGGACGTAACGAGCCTATATACGAATATCCCACAAGAGGAGGGAATCAACATAGTATGCAAGGCCTGTAACGCCTTTCACAAAAATGAACCTTCGATTCCTACATGACTACTTCAAAAAGCGCTCAGACTTATCTTAACAGAGAACTCATTCCATTTTAATGGAAAAAAATACCTGAATAATAATAATAATCATCATAATCATGATAATAATTAATAATAATAATAATAAAAAAAAAATACAACCACTTTATTATCATTTAACAATTAAAATAACTATTTACAATACATTAAAAATTCTAAATACGATAAGATGTATATAATACACAATTTATAAGTTTACAATAAATTCGTTTACAAAGCCTTTAAAATGTATGTATACCTACATGTATATGAAAAATATATCAATAAAAGACTAAAAAAAGATAGTACAAAGTTGATGTAAAGTATTATTACATTTTCAGATTTCTGAAAATCAAGAGCACTTCTTTTAAAAAAAAAAACCTATATTACATCTCAACTGGCCGATCAACTGCAACTGCAACACTGTAAATCCTTGGCAACCTAGGTCCTGGGTACACAGGTTTTTAATGTGTTAATAATAATAATAATAATAATTGTGTGATAAAAGAGATAATAATAATAAAATATTTAAATAGCGCCCTATCCTAAAGTTCTAAGGCGCTTATTAGTAAAGAGAAATTACAAATAGTATAAAAATTAAATACAATAAAAAGCCAATGCAATCTAAAAAGGTAAGCACTTAAAAACTACGATAAAAAATAGTTTAAAAGGTAAGTTTTAAGACTAGACTTAAAACCCACGGAACTGCCATGGGCAGTCGCTTTTGCAAACGTTTTTATGGCAAAAGTAGAAACAGAAATCATAAGTCAAAGTGCTTTAAAACCGCTCGTTTCAGTCCGTCGTTTGGAAACGTTTTATTGATGACACTTTTTCCTTTTGGGACAATCGGTGCTCGATGTACGCACCCATTTCAACTGAAACTTTTCAGTACACCCATTATTCTACATGCCACCCATCTGGAGTCAAAAAAAGGCTTTATCAAAAGAGAAGCTCTCAGACTGCTCAGAACTAACTCTTCAAAAACATTATTTCAAGAGAACATAAATAACTTCGAAACACATCTACTTGAAAGAGGTTACCCAGAGAATTTTGTTCAAAGGGTCCTCGCAGAAGTTACTTTTGAAAACAGAAATAAAGCGCTTCAGCAAAAACAAAAAGAAGACAAGAAAATCCTGCCTTTTGTAACGAAATATCATCTATCGGTGCCTAACTTAAAACAGATCCTTATCAAACACTGGCATCTTATAAAACAGCAGCCATCACTAAACGAAATATACGAAGAACCGCCCCTAATATCATACATAAGGGAACGGTCTCTAAAAGATATACTCGTAACAGCTGACCTTTTTAAAGGCTAAAACAAGCGCGTGTGGGAGTCGCGTAGGCATGCCACTCTTTATTACATTTTTGACAGGGGAGGACTTTTTCTTATAAATGGTGGGAACAGCATCTTGTTTTTTCTTTCTTTTGCGGGTTTTTCCACCCAGGAGACTGTGGCGATGATCGAATTCAAAACAATCATCAGTGAAGTGATCCGAACAGACGAAAATGTTTTCTGGTTTTGGCAAGAACGTTTTGTCCCGGCCAAGCTTGATTAGCCATTGTCGAGCGATTTTTTTTCTTGAAATAGGCAAACGATGGAAAGAAATACCTCTTTTGCTGTCTCTTGAAGACCTATTACAACAATACGGTGCTGAACAAAACGGCATTTTGAAACAACAACAACTCTAGATAAAGCAAAGCGATCATGCGAGTTTAATCTTCCCGCCAAACTTCAGCTTGGGACTCATTGACGTCACGCATGCATCGCCAGGTTGCTAAGTATATTCCAAGATGGCGGCAATCGTGCAGGATTTTTGGGCTACTTTGGACAAGGATTATATTAGGTTCAAAAGCTCTTTGGAAGCTGATATTTTGGTAAGTACCTTATCTTTACATTAACTTTTTATTGGCGGAAAGAAAAAATGTACCGTTTTGGAATGACCTTCTCCTTTAAGGGTTTCACTAACAGAGGGGTCTAAAACCGAGGTCCGCAAAGTTTTGACATCTCTCCTATCTAAGTTACCAGTAAGTAATGCTTCCCTTCCACATTTTTGGAGTTCTAAATCAAAAAAAATCTTCCATGTTCCGTGGTTTTCTTTGTTAAGATATTTTGTTATCCAAGTAGATTTTAGCGCCTTATTGAAAGAGACGATATCGATCATTCTCATTCCCCCTTCTGAATAGTCAATTATCATTATATTTCTTTTTATTTTATCTCGTTTGTCGTTCCATAGGAAGTTGAAAAACATAGAATTTATTTCTTTAATTACTGCATGGTTGGTTTGAAGAGACGAACATATATAGACTAACTGTGAGGCTACTAAGCTTTTTAATCCTGTTATTTTTCCTAAGAAGCCAAGCCTGCGAAGTTAAGATCCCAGTATCCCTTTAACTTTTTCCAGCTTGTCCTTATAATTCATCTCAGTGCTCGCATCAGGTATTGTTGAGAACCACACACCAGGGGCTTTTACCTTTTTTTTTGGCCATTTAAAATCTTTTTCGGGACAAAGTTTAAAGTTGTTGTCAGCGTTTGAACCTATCCACAGCGCTTCCGTTTTTTTACTGTTGAGTCTGAGGCCAGACATAATGCTAAAGGACTCTAAATTCGTTAAAGCTGCTAGAAGAGATTCTACGGAACCGTTTAAAATCAGAGTTGTATCATCGGCATATTGGCTTAGTTTGATTTCATTGTTCTTTACTTTTAGTCCCTTTATTTCTTTGTTGTTACGTATGGAATCTGCTAAAATTTCTGCTGCAAGAATAAATAAATATGGCGAGAGTGTGTGTCTTCCCATCAATGACTTCCTGGTGTGCTGTCAGAAAGCGACAAAATGTATGCATGAGAAACACCGGAGAATGTATCCAGCAGTCAAACAGGCTCAAACGTCCCGAAAGAGAAGGCAGAAAGGGAACAAGGCCAAAAGCAAAAAAAGGGAACATGATCGCCATGAAAAAAACTGCAAAACTGGAGGGAAAGTGCGGCTATGGAAACACAGCCAATTAATGCCTCAAACCTCAACTCTCCGGTATATCAAGCCTTAAAACAAGTGATATGAAGTGGCTAAAAATGTCGATGGAGAGAAAGATGTTTACTACGAGTGCTGTTTCTATGATTCAGTCACTGATTCCTCCAGGATCATTAACAGTTCTGACGGAGGTGATGAATATGAAATGGGTGGGAATGACAATGCTGATGATGTCCTATGTTTGTAAAGATCATGTATGGACAATAGCTTTCAAAGTGGACTGTTGACTCTAGTTGAAATTGAAAAATATTGTACAAAGTCTTGTTTTTGCAGTTTATTATTGCATGAGATCTATTTTTGTTGAAATACTTGAAACGATTTTGAGAAAATAATGTGCATCTAATATGTATCATTATTAACCACAGAGAACCGTAGCTGTTCATTTTAATGGATGTGATTGGACTTTCCCTTGAATGTGTAGTTCCAGAAAATATACATACCCTACCCACGGAGGGAATAGAATAAAATTCTGGAGGGGAGGGGGGCGGGGGTCAGAGAAAGAACAAAATTCGGCAAAGTTTGTATGAAAAAAAATTAGAAGTTCCTGGGGGTAGGGGGTCCTTTTACAAATTCCCTCTGTAGTGGGGGTATGTATATATATATTTTTTTTCTGAAACTACACACAATAGCCCAATTTCGATATATTTAAATTCAACTTGAAACAAAAGACATCACTACGAGGCTTAGGGGAATAAACCATATAAATCCTACTATCATTCCCCTAAGCCTCGTAGTGATGTCTTTTGTTTCAAGTTGAATTTTAATATATCGAAATTGGGCAATTAAGATTTGTGCTTTCACTGTTAATACATTTCCCTGCGCGTTTTACTGGCATTTTGTCAAAAGACACCATTTGACTCAAAACATGTGCAAAAATATTACATGCCTCACCCCTTTAATGATGCATGGTTTTTGCTAAGCCCACCTTTACATGCATGAAAACAGTGACCGCCCCTCCCCCCTCCTTATTTTTCCAGCCCCCCCCCCCCCTTGTACTTTATGACCAGTCCCTGATGGTGGTGATCAGGCGAAAAAGATATCTTCTGATCTTCTGCTTATTTGACTTCTCATTTGAAATTTACTTTGAGTCGGATGGATGGCAACATCGTAGTCGCCTTATCTATGTAAACAACATTTTCGAATTCCACTGTGGCGAATCGACATTGTAGCAAAACGACTTGTGGCGAAACGACTTTGTTGCGAAACGACCATACTGCGCGACTGATACAGCGGCCTCTCATCGCTCCGCTACGGGTGTTCGCAGACACTAGTAGCAATATCTACAAAACAGGACATCACCAAAAAAATTGGAAAGTAGCCAGCGTCAAAACAAGCATTACATGAAGGATACGGAATCTGGATGCTGAACAGTAGCGGCATATTCCACTGTGCCCGGGGTATCACATCGAACGTTCGGTTTTCGAACTCAATCGTTCGATTGGGTTCGATTTTGTTCGGACATCGAACAAAATCGTCGGGCAAAAATTATCGAGCAATATCGAATGTTTGGCTTTCCAACTCCAGATACGTAAAATGATTCAGAGTTGAGACAGTACGTGAAAGCCATCTGTTTCCTTTATTTTCATATTTCCCAAACAATTCTGGTCTTTCTACTCACTAAAATCCAAGTCTAAAAGAATTCCTCAGGCTATTTCATATGAGAATGCTGTTGCCACCGAGCCCAGAAGGAAAGCCGAAATGTTTAACAAATTCTTTAGGACGGTTTATTCCTTGCCAACGCCTCCTGACCTCCGCCCATTGGTTGATGTTGTTAACCCGGAGCTGTTAATGAATGTTGAAACATCTGTGACAAATGTGCAAGAGATCTTGGAAAATCTTAATCCTAACAAGGCAACAGGGGTTGATGGTATACCTGCTCGAGTTCTTAAGATCTGTGCTACGGAGCTGGCTTTACCTCTTAATATCCTGTTTAATCGTTTATTACAGCAGGGTAAACTACCACATCTCTGGAAGAAAGCAAACATTTCTCCTATCCACAAAAGTGGTGACAAAGAGTTAGTTGTAAACTATCGTTCAATTTCGCTACTATCGATTCCAGCAAAATGTCTTGAGAGAATTGTCCACTCTGCTATATATCATCATGTCAAGCCGTACCTCTCAGACCTGCAACACGGTTTTATTGCAGGAAGATCTTGCGCTACCCAGCTTGTCCTTACTCACCATCATTGGGCCAAGTCACTTGACAAGGGTCACCAGACCGATGTTGTCTTTTTAGACTTTGCTAAAGCTTTTGATCGAGTTTCTCACATCAAATTTTACTACAGAAGCTAAGCAACTTTGGAGTTAGTGGCTCTCTTCTTAAGTGGTGCGAGGATTATCTGTCGGGTCGTCAACAAAGGGTTGTTATTGATGGTCAGCAGTCTTCCTGGTCTCCTGTTACTTCAGGAGTACCACAGGGTTCCATCCTTGGTCCCTTATTCTTTGTTATCTTTATCAGCGATCTTCCTAAAGTTGTTGGCCCTGGTAATACCATCGCCCTTTATGATGATGACTGCAAATCGTCAAGGATTATCGATAGTTATTGCGACGTGGCCCTATTTCAACGTGATCTTGATAACCTTTGGTATCGGAGTAGACGGAATAAGATGGATTTGAACATCAAGAAATGCAAGATTATGAGGTTATCCAGGAAAAAACAACCACTTCATTCAGTCTTCTTTATGAACGGAACTGCCCTGGATTCTGTTACCGAATTCAAAGATTTGGGCCTACTAGTAACTCAAGATCTATCGTGGAACCACCATGTGGATAGCATTACTTCAAAGGCGAATAAGATGCTGGGCCTAATTTCGCGCACTTGCAAGGGTCTTTTTGATGTATCAACACTGAAAACATTATACTGTTCCCTTGTAAGATCAAACTTAGAGTACTGTTCAGTTGTGTGGTCTCCTCATACTCGAAGAAACATTGATTTGATTGAGCGTGTTCAGAGAAGGGCTTCTAAGCTTATTTTAAAGAATGACTCTTGCTATGACGCCCGCTTAAAGGAATTGAACTTGAGAACTCTCGAACAAAGACGTTTTATTGCTGACGTTTCTTTTTTATACAAAGCTTTGTATGGTTACCTTAATTTAGATGTTACTAAGATTTTAAAATTTTATCTTGAAGATGATCGCTACATTCTCAGAGACTCTGACGGCATAAAATTGAAGAAAAACTATGCCAAAACTAATGCTTTTAAATTCACTTATTTAAATCGTATCGTTAATAGCTGGAATAGTTTACCGACCGAAGTTCAGCTTAGTCCTAACTTACGCTCATTCAAAAGGAGTCTACTGAATTTCTTAGATTGATACTGTTTTTTAATTGTAATTTGTAATTTTAATTTTAGTATAAAAAATTTTTATTAATCTTTTCAATGTGATTTGAACATTGGGGGTCTGCCTAGAATGGGGTCTAGAACTCTTTTGCGGGCCTCCTATGGCTATTTCTAGTCTACAATTTTTTTTTTTTGTAATGTAATTTATTTCTATTTTAGCCATGAATTGTAATAAATAAATAAATAAATATTCCAAGCCCAGAGAAAGAGCTTTCTTGTTCACAGAAAGTCTGACATGCTCGCTACAGTGTGGGGTCTATGTATTTGGTGACTTTGGTGGCTCGTTTGGCTCGGCAGTGGATTAAAGAACGAGAAATAAATCATATATAGCACTATATGCAGGTGACTTTCCATCAGTCCAGGTTGCCGATGTAGAAATCGTCCGTAAATGGCTAAGTGCGCTAGCGGATCAAGAACTACCCAGCAGTGCAGTTCAGGCCTTGGCAGAATGTGACCGTAAATTCTATGCAAATGTACACAGGTTGCTGCAAATTTTATTCACGTTGCCATTTACATCAGCAGAATGTGAGCGATCTTTCAGTACATTACGCCGGCTAAAGACATACTTGAAAGCGACCATGACAAGCGAGCGAGAGTCTGGACGGACTTGCTCTAATGAACTAAAAGGCAGTAGGTAAATGACATGAGTGCAACAATCGACATCTTTGCACGGAAGCATCCGCGACACCTTCTTCTTTCTGATATCCTAGCCGAGTGAACGGCAAATCTGTCAGAAAGCCGCCTTATTTCATGTCAAACTGCTTTCAAAATGTACGAGATGCAGTCTCAGACAACCTAATTTTTCAATATGATTTCCCGGGGGAGATGCCCCCTGACCCCCCTAAAAGCTCGCGTCTTCGGCGCTCTCGGGAACTTTGGAACATCACCCCCCACTCTTCCAAATACCGGCTACGCCCCTGTATGTTGCTTAGCATACGAAACGTTGGTTTACCATGTTTATCACCGCTGTTTGTGTTTTATTTTTAAGCTTAAATATTTTTAGCACCAGCGATGATAGCACTGTAAAAAAAAGGGGAAAAAATGTTTGTAGGAAGGTGCTTTTGAAAAAACAAATGATTGCAGACGCGCATAAATTTAAAAATAATTGTTTGTAGAGGAAAATTCCTCCCCCCCCCCCCCCCCTCTCTAGTCCCTAAATGACATGATCATTAACGCGTTTGCCAATATCACTGGTTCACTTAAACCAGCTGTTTCAGATATCTTTCTGTTAGTTGGATCGTTGAATTTGAGTGAAAATAAGCGAAAGTTTATACGATTTTTGCAATGCCAGTTCGTTCAGTTAGGGACGGACCATTAGAAAAGTGATGGGGCGGGGGGGGGGGGGGGGGGGGGGGGGGGGGGGGGGGGGATTTTCAGCTTGCACGAATTTTTTTTTTTCGCCCATTGCTTGTGCAGGATTTTTTTTTGCAGGTGAAACCCTCTGCACGAATTTTTTTTCAGACAAATATTGATTTGTTTTCATTAACTAATTAAAAAAAAGGTGTAATACTTAAAGTGCCTATGAAATGAAATTTATTTTTTGATGTATCGAAAGTTTCACCTTTTTGGACCTTGGAATAAAAGGTTTAAAGTGTTAGGGACGATGCGAAATGCTTTTTTTATGGTCTCAAAGTTAGGTTGTTGGCGCTAAAAAGTGGCTCCAATTTGTGCGCGGCCAAAACCAGTGTCATATTACACTGTGACGTAAATAGTTGTACAAACGGCTGCGGGAATATAGAAAACAAGAGAGCTGACAAGAGACTTCGCTAGAGGTGGACCAATATTATGTGGCGAGCGGCCTCAAACATACGAGATATTAGAATTCTTCGATAACAGAGGGTGTAACAAAGCTTTATTTTGCTCCAGAGGAAAATAGGCCGGCGAAATACACGAAATTTGTTCGTCGACATCGGAAAGGGTACGTCAAGCGATGTTGTTTTCAATGAAAGCGCTTATTGTTAATATTAATATTATTTTGCAAAAGAAAATAACATTCCGGCCGGTGAGGCCGTTTAATCAAGCATAATTTTTCCAACCCATATCCTGTTTGGAAGTTCCTTCAAGCCTCGGCTCGACTGGAGAGCCGTCGAAGTCAGTGAGGCCTACAAAAATATACTGACTCGATCGGCACTGACTGGCGAGTAATATAAATGTTTATACGGTATTCCGAATTATAAAATTCAAAGTGCAGCGACGCAAGTGTTCACTGGAAGGCGTCTATTCTACGGAACATCTATCAAAAATCTACACGTACAAATGCGTAAGACTATTCGAAACAAAATACATCGCTGAATGATTGCGTGTTCGATCAGATCAATTTTTATACAATGAAATATAAATCAGACATAAATGTAAACACGATACTTTGAACTCACTTACAAGCCGCCAAGTGGTTAAAATTTCCAGAAACGATCAATCGCTGGCAAGACACTGAACTAAGAAGCATAATTATTACGTATATACTTGAGTTCAAACATTTTGAATAAAAAAATACGCTATTAAGGCACCCGCTAAAAATACACCATTCACATTCAATTCAGCAAGCCGCCTGAAAAACACCACCTCGGATATTATATAATTTAGAAACTTTCAACTAGCAAGCCGCCAAGACATATCCTTCGCATTGAAAAAAGAACTTTAGTAGACGAGCGAATTGCCAAGCCGATAAAATAAGTTCATAACCTCCACGCGCGATCAATGAACTTCAGAGAAGACCGGCCGAGTCGCTAATGCGCTAATATCATGATTGTTTGTACTACAAATATATCGTTCGCGTTCGATAAACGCTAGTCAACGAGCCACTAAAAAGAAATAACAAAAACGCCTCTGCGTTCAATAAGCTTACAACTCAACTGGCGAACCACTGAGACGCTGTGCTACTGAAATGTATACCTTTCACGTTCAATAATCTAAATGATCAATGTCCGTCTTCTTCATGTTCACTTCCTTCGCTCAAGCGGCACGGTCGGTTCGTCCCGCTACGGCAAAACTACAGTGGACACGATCATTTCAGTTGATCAAGAGTGATCCGAAACTGATCCTCTTCACCTTCCGAGGACTGTAAAGAAACAAATTAGGCGCTGTCTGACATTTGTACAGCCAAAAACGTTGGCAAAATGACCATCACGCTAAAGGATTCCAAGGGAATTATAGCGTAAACAAACCAAACAAACCAATGTGTCATACTATTTACGTAATTTACGTCATCACGCACGCCCACTCGCCCCCAGGCTCTCCAAAAATTGGAGCCACTTTTCAACCGAAGTGACGCATCTTCGAGGGGCTAAAAAACCGATTTTCTTTCTTTTCCTCGGGAAATGATTATTGTTTTCGTTCTTTGGACATAATAAACTAATGAAAAACGAAGAAAAAAAATTCATTTCATAGGCACTTTAAAAACCATTTTTGACCATTACGTATATTTGAAAAATATATACAGTGGAACCCCGTTAATACGGTCACCAACGGGCCATGAAAATTTGGCCGTATTAACGGGGTGGCCGCATCAACAGGATTTCATTATAAGAAAATGTATGGGTGCACGTTTCGCCGGGACAAAAAAAAGTGACCGTAATACAGTCAAACCGTATATAACGGCCCTGTATATAGCGGTCACCCTGTATATAACGGTCACCGAACAACTTCCCGAAAATCGTGCCTTCAGGACTTATATTTACTGTTAAGTTTACCTGTATAAAGCGGTCACCTGTATATAACGGACGCGGTCACCCTTTAGACTTCCCGAATCCACAATTTCATTATTTTTTACCTGTACGTAACGGTCACCAAATTGGATTACGATCAAACCATTAGCCAATCATGACAAGCTTTATTCAACAGCTCATTAAATTGTAGCTACCAGGGCAGGGGTCGCACACAAATACAAATATTATACGAAATACAACTACAAATGCATGTCAAATACACGTCATCGCCTGCGTCCGACACATGGTTGCGACAGATAGCAACAAAAGTGCCGATGTTCTGCTCTCGGAAGCGGGTCATATCGCTTTCAAACAATACAGTAGTTTCTTTCTTCGAACTAACACCCGTATTTTCCGTACCAAACTTTCATGCCTGCCCGGAAATTTTTCCAATTTTACCCTCTGAAACGCCATTTCCAGCACTCCTGAAACTCGAAAAGCGTTTGTTAAGTCAAAAAATTGATAATCAGTCAATTGGTGGAGGTGAAACAACTACGTATAAAACAATTTTATTCTATTATTTTTATGAACCACAAGGGAGACACAGCCTGAAAGGGGGGGTCCGGACCCCCCGACCCTCCCCCTGGATCCGCCACTGTAAAACATAAACTGCAAGAAGTCATGATTCCAATAGAGACACGGCAGCTTCAGACTTTGATCTTAGACGCCTACATCCGTGAAGATCCACTTTCTCACAAGTCTTGCACACCGCAGACTTTGACACTAAATCACGGCAGGGGCGTAGCCAGGAATTTTTCAGAGGTACGCACAATCAATTTCCAAACACTCCCCCTACCTCCTCCCCCACCCTCAAGTCCCAAATGTTTCTTTTTTCCCGACTTTTTCAGGCACGTGCGTACGTGCGTACAGGTAGCTACGCCCCTGCACGGGCTGAGAGAGTGACTGATCCTAGCATATTCATAACAATAACAAAAACTGCAGCCGATCACTACATATCTTGCAACAAAAGTTAGCCAAAGAAGCCCTAACATATGGGGCTAGCATAACGAAGGCATAGAGAAACAATAATTCCATAAATGGCTACACAGCTTGAAAATCTCCTGTCACTTAAGAGATTTTTATCCCAAAGATCATCAAAGAGTCATACAACACATATCGAGCATGCAAAACTGAGACAGAGATAATAGTGACTATTCACAATTCTATATTGGTGATCTAAAGGGAACAAATATCTCGTAGACCTTTATGGGAAAGCATTTCTAAAGGCTTCTTTATACATTTTGCGACTAGCGGGGGTCGTGTTTGGCTTGTCACCTTTATAATACTATTTATAAATAATAGTATAGGAAGGCCCCAAGAATGTTTTGAATTTTTGAAACGCCAAGAGCGCTATTTTCAATAGGCACTTTGGCAGCTTTTATATATTAAATAACAACCACAATAGGACTTCTCCTTCTGCATGAATTTTTTTTTCTTTGCCTTGAACTTTGCACGAATATTTTTTTGTTTTTTTCTCCACCCTCCCCCCCCCCCCCCCCCCCCCCCCCATCACTTTTCTAATCGTCCGTCCCTTACCTGAATTGAGGTATTTTTGCCACACTAATGATACCGCTGACTTGGGGTGGTCCGCTTTTTCACATTTTTCTTCCTACAGTAGGGTCGGGGAAGGTTGATGCATAACAATAAAATATAGAAGCTTTTTTACTTAAATATATATTAAAAATGTCAAATGTGTTAAATATAGATTTAAATAATTCCGAGCATCAATTTCTGCACTTTTTGAAAGTCTTAAAAGTTTTAAAAGTTTAATATCAACCTCGTCCCCAGGGTCTCTCCTGGTAAGAGGGGGAATAAAAGTAAACTGCAGAAGACCGCAAACGATAATGCTGCTAATGATACGTGGGATCTACGAGAGACCTAACCAGCCAAAAAAATGAATGAACAAAAACAATGAACTGCAAGGCTGATCTGACCGGCACCGCGGTAGAACGCACTGCGCATGAGTAGAAAACTGAGCATCCGGTGAATTACGCATTTCCGGTGACATACTGTAATCCTATGTAAATGTTGTAGTTAATTTTTTTATCGCAGGTAATTTTTATTTTTCCATTGTTTTTGGGTATGGTAATATACGCTAATGAATTTGAAACAAAGGAAAAACAAAAATTACCTGAAATAAAAAATGAACTACAACATAAACAACATAAAACTCCCGTACCGCGAAGTTTGAAAACAAAAAGTAAGAGTTATAAAACAAAGGTAGAGAAAAAGTTTGTTTCGTTGAAAAGTTTTTTCATCGTTCAAGTTTCAAGCGTTTGCACCAACAACGAAATATGAACAAATAATTTTTGCATCGCATTTTTTTACAAAAAACAAGTCTTCACACCATCTCGAAATGTATTCATGCAAGAAGCGATCGTGTACGTACCATAATTTTCTTCGGTTTTGGTCCTTCCATCGTTGCATCTAGAAAATCTAGGTCTGTTGTTTCATGCAGAAGTGTTGTTTTATGCTGTTCGCATCGATGTTGACTGGTAGTTTAACGGACCGGAAGTGCTTGAAGTTTACGCATGCGCAAACGTTCTGCCGCGGTGCCGATCTGAACACGTAAAAAAGAAAAAAAGTAAGGGGGATCCTGGGAATGAGATTGGTTTAATGCCTCACCTGCCCCAGCCAGCACCGCGGCAGAACGTTTGCGCATGCGTACACTTCAAGCACTTCCGGTCCGTTAAACACAACACTTCTGCATGAACCAACAGACCTAGATTTTCTAGATGCAATGATGAAAGGACCAAAACCGAAGAAAATTATGCTACGTACACGATCGGTTCTTGCATGAATACATTTCGAGATGGAGTGAAGACTTGTTTTTTGTGAAAAAATGCAATGCAAAAATTATTTGTTCATATTTCGTTGTTGGTGCAAACA
Source organism: Dendrophyllia cribrosa (assembly GCA_024195265.1). Taxonomy (NCBI): domain Eukaryota; kingdom Metazoa; phylum Cnidaria; class Anthozoa; order Scleractinia; family Dendrophylliidae; genus Dendrophyllia; species Dendrophyllia cribrosa. The sequence goes on from JAJLRJ010000009.1 coordinate 22,570,588, forward strand.
CCAAACCCCTTGGTGCAAACGCTTGAAACTTGAACGATGAAAAAACTTTTCAACGAAACAAACTTTTTCTCTACCTTTGTTTTATAACTCTTACTTTTTGTTTTCAAACTTCGCGGTACGGGAGTTTTATGTTGTTTATGTTGTAGTTCATTTTTTATTTCAGGTAATTTTTGTTTTTCCTTTGTTTCAAATTCATAAGCATATATTACCATACCCAAAAACAATGGAAAAATAAAAATTACCCGAGATAAAAAAATTAACTACAACATTTACATGGGATTACAGTATGTCACCGGAAATGCGTAATTCACCGGATGCTCAGTTTTCTACTCATGCGCAGTGCGTTCTGCCGCGGTGTCGCCCCAGCCTAGTAACATTCATCACTCATCTCACATTTTGTCTCACAACTTCGGCGCCCTTTTAATGTGATAAGATGGGGATTCCTGGACTTACAAGCTACATAAACTCAATCGCGAGTCTGTGGACAACGATCGACCTTCAGGATACAAAACTCGTCATAGATGGGTCTTGTTTATGTCACTATCTTTACATGAACAATGGATTCGACTGCCAGTGTGGCGGGCAGTACAGGGAGTTTTACCACGCTGTAGTTTCGTTTTTCGATGCTCTGAATTCTAAACGCGTAGAATGCTTTGTGATCCTCGATGGAGCGGATGATCCTAGCGATAAAAAACTGGACACACTCAAAAGGCGAGCAATCCAGAACATCAAAAAAGCGCACGATTTGTCAAAATCAGCAGACAACACACTGTTTCTTCTTCCGGTTTTGGCCAAACTTGTGTTTCTACAGGCGTTAAGGGATTGCGCCATAAAATTTGCTGTCTGTGACAGGTAATACCAAACATTTATGTACCGATAATGAATTAAATTCTTATCCATACATCGTCGTAGGGGAACTCGAATTTTCTACGATTATTTACCTGCTGATACCTGCCAAGTTTTTCCGAGTGATAGGCGTGATAATTTTGGATTACTTGCAGAATACCCCGCCACTGCTAACAAACTCCTAGACTTAGCCCTAACTCTAACCCAGGAAAAACGAGCATGAAACAATAGAAAATATTGTTATTCAATAAGATGCAAATAAGTGGCAGGGTATTCTGCAGTTTAACCATAATTTTTTTGTGGGAGTGCCAGGATTTTTGAAGGCGACCCGACCAAATCGAAGACAACCCGATGTATTCCGAAGTTGTCCGAACATGCTCCGAAGAATTCAGAAGTTTCCATGGACCTCAGAATGTTCAGAATGATACAGACCTACAAAAAATAAAAGTGCCAAATTTTCATGAACGTAACTATATTTTTAATTGGATCATGCAATCAGTTAAGTCTGATAGCTCAAATCTGTAAGTCAGGCATGAGAAATTGCTCAATAGGTGTGAGTTGGCATGAGATCAGAGTTTTGGACTTGTAGGCGTGAGACTTGGCAGGTATAAGATTATTTGCAGGGCCCCATTGAAAACCGCTCTGTCATCATCATCAATGGGGTGGGGGTATAATGCACCTGTCGTTAGCCATCCTAGGGATCACAGGGGCGGATTCAGGATTTTTCAAAGGGGGATGGATAAGTCCTTTAATAGGCTCCTATTTTCTTAACAGTGAGATGTAATCAGATTGGTTCTTTTATTTTCTTTAATATTATTCATATTTTAATTTTTAACTCTCTAAAGAGGGGGCCGGAGGTGGCTAGCCACCCAATCCACCACCCGTGTATCTGCCCCTGGATCACCTTAGGGAACCCCCCGTGTATTGTAACATGATATTAACAAACCCCTAACCCCTGGGGCATTCATTGGGCATAATTTGAATGCAATCACATCCCAACTTGATACAAAAGTGAGAATATCCCATTCAAATCCCTAGTGGTCCCTGGGGTTAACCACAGATGTTTATTATTTTATCATTTACTCATTCCATAGTTAATTGAGGGACTGGTTATGAAACCTTGCAGACTTCAATGGTGATAACAAAGGAGCTACAATTTATGTTGAACCGTACTTGACCGTGCACATCTTTTGTTTTTTGGTCACATGCTATGGCTGAATAACTTAATAGCACCATTTCTATTGGTCAGTTGCTCAAACAAAAGTTCAACATCTATTGTGTTGTGCACAGTTAGCTAAGGTTAAAATCGACAGCATACATGTTGGACATTGTGACATTGCTTCATCGATCTTTATCAAAAACCTTGGTGCCTGGTTTGACGAAAAACTCTCCATGGCTACGCATGTCACAAAGATTTGTAGCGCAGCGTTTTTCCAGCTGCACAACATCTGCATACGACGCTCTTGGGAAGCTGCAGAGACGCTCATATTCCTTCATAACTAACAAAATTGACTACTGTTAGTAATAGTTTACTGTATGGGTTGCCTGTCTATCAACTGGATAAGCTGCAGAGAGTCCAACACGCTGTGGCTACTAAGACTCTTTCATAATGAACGTAAATTCTGTCACATCACCCCTCTTCTCATTAAGTTACATTGGCTACCTATCAGATTTAGAATCAAATTTAAGATTCTCTTGATTACGTTTAAGGCTGTACATAATTTAACACCAAGTTACATACGTAATTTAATAACAATTAAACCATCCAGTGGCACGAGATATGACATACGGCCAAAATGCAAGTCATATCGCACATTGGGGGACCGTTCCTTTACTATCGTGGCGCCTAAATTATGGAACTCCTTACCTGTTCACATTAGGAATGCTAGAACTGTTGATTCTTTTAAAGTTCTTGTTAAAACGTACTTTTTTAAATTAGCCTTCCCTAATTAATACATGACGATGTTAAGTTTTTCTTAAACATACTTTTTTAAACTAGTCTTCTAGATTGCAATTTTTAAGACTATAATTAATTTTTATTGTTTATATATATATTGTATTCTTTCTTATAAAAATTGTAAAGCGCATTAGATCATTTCATATGTATAATGCGCGATATAAATTAAATTATTATTATTGTTATTATTATTGCATGGTCAAGGCCAAAAAACGATAACAAAAACATTGAAGACATTTCTCAGGTTTCATAACCATTGCACTTTTATTATTAACTATCTCATTCCAAGTTAAATTAGAGCTACATACATAAATACTTTATTATATGCTCCCCTAAGGGCTTTTCAACATTTAATTACATGGTAACCTAAGCTTGGAGTAGTCTAGCTGTGAACATTCTTTCATAAAAGGACTTCATATCAATCTGCCTGCAGTTCATTTTGTCATGATAACTTTTTGATCTGAGATGTAATCTCATTTTTCTCAACAGTGAAGCTGATACAGAAATCGCCTCTCTGGCTCAAGCTTGGAACTGCCCAGTTCTAAGCAATGACAGCGACTTCTTCATTTTTAACATCAAAGCAGGCTACATTCCACTCTCTTTCCTCAACTGGAACTCAAGTCGCTTAACAGCCAGTATTTTCTACCGCACAAAACTAGCACCGCACTTAAGAATTCGCGCAGAACTGATTCCTTTGTTTGCGTCCTTTGCGGGAAATGATTACATAAGCCCGGATGCATTGGCAGCGTTTAACCGTGAATTGAGTCGCATTCAACCTGAGAATCGTTTTAGCAGAAGAGAAGCGAGGTTTGCAAGTATCGCTAACATGCTGTCCAAGCTACCTGACTCGTGTACTCAAGAGGAAGCACTGAACTCCACTCTACAACTGATATCATGGCCACAGATCAGAGAGGAACTGAGACAAGCTGTTGAGTTATCTCTTCAAGAATATAACAACAACGAATCAAACTTATTAGGCTATTTTGATAGTGGCACAGTGTGCAGTTCCCTTAGGACTCAGAATGGCCAAGAAATCGAGGATTGGGTTTTGAGTCGGTTTCGCGCTGGGCAGTTTTCCACCAAATCCATAAGCAGTTTAATGGGAGGGAAATGCTTGCTCAGAGTGCAGGTTGAAAACTGTAATGAAATTTCTGCAAACCGCTGTTCGTTGTCCCTTAGACAGTTTGTTTATGGTATTCTAATTCTAAACAATGCTGGAGAAAATAAAGGGAAGACAGGAAATATAACATTGGTCCAAGAGTGGGATAGAGATGGTATGACAGTGAAGCAGTCAAATGTTGCACCCAACCTAGAGGGTGTGGTACCATGTGTGAGTCTCATCCCATACCTTGATACTGAAGAAAGACTAAAATTTTTGTTGTTTGCACTTGATGCAGACACACCTTACATCAAGTCTTTGCCAGATGAGAAGCTGAAGTTATTTGCAGCATCAATTCGTTATTTCATCAACAATGCACAGCCAGCAGTTAAGATGCATCATCTCTTAGCTTTACTGTGCTGTTGTGTTAACTTACAAGAGGATTTGGTTCAAGAGAAGGGGAAAACCTTAAACAGAAAATGCTCTTCTCAGTTGTTTGATCTGCGAGCAGCGCACAGTTTTTCTCAGTGGCAGTGTGTTGTGAGAGATGCTATTCACCTTAATTATACTCTGCTTGAGCCCATACCAACACCGGACATGCACAAGACATTCAGTGGACAAATGGCACACAGTCTAAGAGAAGAACTGCATCAAGGTAAGGCTTAAGTTATTGCAGTTGAATCTTCCAGGAGCTTGACCATGCGCTTGGATCACAAAAGATTACTTTCCATACCTCAAAGGCTATTAACTGAAATTTTTGTGATTTAAAACTTACTTTCCTAGTCTCCTCACTATACAGAAGTACATTCTTAACATTTTGCAGTGGCTTTTTTGGATTCACACAAAAAAGTTGAGTCTCTTCGTCTCTTCTCAACTACCATCCCGTTTTCACTCTAGCTGTGTAAACATGACAAGGTTTAATAAAAAGCACAAATTTCAAATAAATGTTTTACCTTCTTCCTTTTTTTAGGTCGTACCCCAGAGGAAATAATTCCATCTCCCACAATGTTTCGCTTATTCCAGAAACTTAAAATGGCAGTAACAAATAATCTGTTACACAAGATTGCACCAGAAGGGATACAAGGTGGAATGAACACACTGACTGCTTTAAATTATTTTATCCTTTTTATTTTTATTATTTTTACAATCACTATGGCTTTATATTTATTTATTTCACATACTGGTAATTAAATACATACAGTGAAACCTGTATAATTTAAGTAGACACCATATTAAGTTGACACCCTTTACTGCACGTACAGTAGCCAAAGTCCCAAAATTTTGTTCCATGTTTACTGTAAAAAAATACCAGTCCTGTATTAAGCAGCAGCGGACACCTACATGCCATACATGGTGACCATTTCTATTGTCAAAAACCTGTGGACGCCTACATGGTGACAGAAATGGTCATTTCTCAGCTAGTAAGGACAAAAAGTCATGGTTTCCTGGTCTAAATATCCACCCATTTAGTTCTAATTTAAGACAATAGTAAGCCCATGCTGATCAGAATAATTAAATTTATTTGAAAAGTACAATCCAGTTCTACCTCATGGATTGGCCGAGTTGTTACTAGATATATATATCATGGGAAAGAGAATTACTTGTTATCATCAATTAAGAAAATAACGTAAACCCAAAACACAAAGCTGCAGAACGGCACATGAGTATAATTGGAAGAACCCCTCTTTCGCTTGCTAATCTGAATGTACAGCAGTGAAATGCATGGAATTTGTAAATTTGTTTGGCTTAAAATTTGTTTTTCTTGTTCAGTTGACCATATATGAATTCCACCAGCTATCACTTTAATTACAAAGAATGAACAGAAATGCACTGTTAAAGTAAGGACAACTTCTAACTTTTCAGTGGACAGCTATGAAGCATTCCCCAAAGTTGTCTGCGTAAAACAGGTTTGAATGTATTTTACAAACACTTATACTATTATTTTCTTACAAACAGTGATAGAAAGGGAAAACAAAGCAAAAACAATATAAAGACAAACAGAGGACAGTTACATATTTGATTTAAGGATCATGAATTAAATTTTTCTAATTTCTCTAGTTAATAATAAATTATATTTGGAAATACATTCCTTAAAATCAAAGTTTTTATGAGACATTTTACTAGCAAAAGGAGCAAGCAAAACTTATTCCTAATTGTATCACTTATTTGCAGGGCAAACCAAACCACCCAACTCTTGTATTGTTGTACAAAGAATAAATTGTTGTTGTTGTTATATGAAGTTGTAGTATTAATGTTGTTCAGTTAGGTTATTAAAGGGGGTTGTATGAAATAATATTATTATTAAACCCTCCCAGGGGATACTCCCTTATTTGGCCATACACTGGGTGTGGTTTTCAGTTTTTTTTGTCTTGAACTAGGTATCTTTACATGACCTAATGTTTAATGTGTTCAGTGCTGGATAAGTACTAAGTACATGTAATTAGTGTAAATAGCTCAGGGACTCTAAAGAGCTGTAAATAGATTTGTAATTACCAATGTAATAAAATAAGAAACAGTTTATCACTATTCCGTTGTTGTCTTAAACAGAGTATTATTTTAGGTGAAATGATTTTGGGTGAAATGTCTTAAGACAGGGTTCCAGAGGCAGACAGAGACCAGAGCTAGTGTTCCCTGAATAGAGGTTGGGTTGGGGTTTGTTAATAATTAACCAACAAAACAAAAAAATATAACATCTTTTTTTAATTCTCGCTTGGAATCCGCTGCAGTCATTATTTCAAGCAGCTAGATAATGTATACAAAATCATGATTCAGGGATGTAAATAATAGGCGGAAGGCGGAAAAAATAACCGCCTGAAGACTGAGTTTTCTTGATTTTTTTCCGCCTGGAAAACTGTGTCTGCTTAACTTTCTCTTTTTTGATCACAATTTTCTGCCTGTGATGAACAAAAGTCCACCTGTTGGATATCTTAGCTACACCTGACCCTAAAATCTGTGATATTGCGTGTTGAATCCCCACAAGTACAGTACATCGATTTAAGTAATGATCCACATAAGAAGGAAAGTGCTAACGGCAATGCACGAGGGAATGTGAACTTTTTTCATTGTTACAACTAGTGATCTCATTGGCCTAGACTTGAAGACCGCTAAAAAGTTAGGTTTCAAGGTGCATTTTGTTTGATTTTTTAAAGGTTTTATGTAATTTAAGATCCAATCGCAAAACATTCAAATTTCATCAAAGAAGCAAACTTATTAGCTAAAATAATTGTCTTCTGTTATTCTGATTGGTTAAGCACAAACATTTCCTAAAATTTATCTGATGCAAATGGATTTTCTTTATTTTTATACTGAAATATAACTGATATAATTATAAACCATCAGCTCCTCCCCTATTCTTGAAATCAAAGACATTCTATGTGGGAAAGAGCCAATGCCGCAGAACAATTAAGTTTACCGTAGTTCTTATGAGCAGCATTAAGTGTCATAGGCAGTCACAAAATAGAGTGCATTGGGTTCATTCCACAAACTGGAACAACTTAATGTTATAACATACACACTACTACTGTATTGGTGAGATTCTCTCCGACTCTACAAAGCAGTCAGTGGACAAAAAAGTTGGTGATGTCAGACTACACATTTCCCGAAAATTGTTGCATTCCCTTAGCATGAAGTGTGACAATTGCCTGTTTCCTGTTAACCCTAACCAAATTTTGTGCCCCCTGAATGGAGGCATCCCCTGAATAGAGGTGTCCCAAAGGAGAGGAAGGACATCACCAATATTCTATTTTATACATTTCTCAGGAGCTAGAGTTGAGATACACAAAGTACACAACGTTTTTAACTAGCATTACATGAAGGATACGGAATCTGGATGCTGAACAGTAGTGACATGCCACTGGGGGCTTGACAGGACTCGTCTGCAGCTTAAGGTGGCTGAACACAGTTTGCGCGCGCTCTTCAATTTCAGCTGCATATGCGAGTCAGCTGCATGCACGTGCAGTGTTTTGAGAAAAACAAACGTGGTGCCTATTCAGCGATCATTTTATTTTGCTCAGCATGGATCGCGAAAGTGTTGTTTTTCGTCTTAAAACCAAACAATTGTTGTTCGTAAAAATGTTCGTTGAATCAATAGATAATTTATAGAACCATATTGAACAAATACACTACCCTTTTGGTCGCTTTTGTCTTTGGATCGAGAACCCAGTCAAATGCAACGCAACGAAACCAAATATTGCAGGCTGATTTACAATCCACCTTGTTGCCATGGCAACACCCTAAAAGCTCGACAAAAATATCAAAATATAAAGCTTGTTGCTTAATCTTATGCCTCGCCAATTTTGGGTGCCCAGACATTAGTGGTTTTAAAATGACAACGAATGATGCATAGGTACAATAAAACTGTGTTCAGCCACCTTAATGGCATGGCCATAACCAACTGTTGCCAATATCACTGGTTCACTTGAACCAGCTATTTCGGCTATCTTTCTGTTTTTAGTGTTATCACTTGTAAGCTTACCCAGTTGGGTCGTTTTCTCCATGAATTTGAGTAAAAATAGGCGAAAGATTATACGATTTTTGCAATGCGGGTTCGTTTTGACTTGAGTTCTGTTACTTCACTCTTGCCAAACTAATGATACCGTCTTCTTTCTTGGGTAGGGTCGGGGAAGGTTGATGCAACAATAACATGGAAACTTTTTAACTAAAATATATAAAAATGTCAAATTTCTTAAAAAGAGTTTCAAATATTTTTTAGCAAACTTTTATGCACTTTTTAAAAGCCTTTAAAGTTAAATATTATGCCTCACGGAAAATGAAACTATTCACCCACCTTAGCCTAGTAACATTTGTCACCCATCTCATTCAACCTCGTCCCCAGGGCCTTCTCCACTTTTTCAAATTCAAAATGGCGGGTCGAGCGGAGAAGACCCTGGTCGAGGCTGCAAAATACTCCAAGAATCTTGGAGTATTTTGACACGTGACAGGTGCTGAAAATCTACGCCATTCCGCATGTACAGCGGCTAAAACAAATATGGCTGCCTTCTTCTCTGCAGTCGCTGAAAATGACCTTTAGCTTTGGTTAAATATCAGAAATCAATACCAGCAGAACGAGAAATATGGAGTCCGTTCTCTTTGTATAGACGAATTTGCGTTATCATCAGGTACAATTTTGCGACTGTAAGACCGATTTTGCGACCATATTCTTGGTGCTGCTTAAGCTTGCTTAAGCTTATGTGTTTTTCAGGTAAGATTTTTTTTCTTAAGCTCGTGTAAATTAACCGTCTTTAGACAAACTTTCAGCGTAACTTTTCTATAATTGAACCGATTTTCCAAGGGCTTTTCGCAGTGAAAGCATTTTCGTCTTTTTTAAATATTTTTGTTTCAAATTTCTCTTCGGGTTTTCGAGTCAGCTGTGATTAACCGGATTGTATGCACACATTTCTTTCCTGATGTGCATGTTTCTAAGACAGTAAAAAACAGTGGTCAGTAATTATTAATTATGTTATTTTCTTTTATATTTTATAGCTGTGAATATCTCAGTTCTGCTGAAGAAGTCTTATCGTCATTCAACATATGCCGAAAAATGTTTTTCACGCACACACCAACATGCAAGTCATTCATGATGTGTGTGATCATTAAAGAATTTACTGATGGTGTTTCTCAGACAGGGGCAGATGTTTGAATTACAATTGGATGAAAAGTTAATATTCTCAAACCGGAAATGTTAACTGACCTTTTTAGGACCCAGTAAAAAATACGCCTGATGTTTTTAAGAGGATGAAAAATACTATTTTTGGTTCTCAGAAAGTCAAGCTGAATATTTCAGAAGGCATTTCTTGGACATCATACCTGAGCTAACTGTTTCAGAGAAAAGGATTTTGTTTGTAATACTTTCAGGCTGTTGAATTTTCAGCTAAGGCATCTGAACAGATCTTAATTGGCAAACTTGGCTCGTTGGGTGCCCAACTTCCTGGCGTTTTCCAAAAATACCTACGACTCAATTTAGTGCACTCCTTCCAATTAGTCCCCCCCCCCCCCCCCCCCCGTAAAGATGCTATGCCACAAAGCTATCTTATCAAAAAAGTGACATTACAGTAGATATAATAGCAAATTTTATTCCGACTATGCTCATTGCTCGCATTACTTCTCGCCCCTGTGCATTATCTGTTAAACCATCGAATACTTGCTAATTCTTCAAGTATTTTCTTCAAATACATGGAGTAACAAAGAATAACAAAGATAGGTTACTATGCTTGTTTTGAAGAAAACAACCACTTATTTACCAAGGGAACTTTTAGCAAAAATTTCATGCCACACAGAACCAACTATAATTGCAAGGGGCTGCCATGGTTTCATGGCAGGTTTTACAGGAAGCTCCACAGGATTTCAGTCACTTATTTCGGGTAACATTGATTCACCTTTCAAAGTTTTATTTTCAACCTAAATAACCAGTAAAAAGCACAGTTTTCCTATGTTTGTCCCACACATCTTTTATGAAAATTACATAAACCTGCTAGAATCTTTACTTTTTCGTTGTAAATTTTTAATTCAAATTTAAGCAATGTTTATAAAATTCGAAAGAATTTAATTTAGTGTTGAAGCTAAAAATAAAATTGTTTATGTTAAGCTGCCATATGCCTACATCAAAACCAACTGAAAGCCTCATTTTTTAGTGACCATAAATAAAGCCTTAATGATCCTCTTTCGAGGCAGGATGGTTGGTATCTATGGTAATTGAGGACAACAATGCACAGGTGATGGGTAAAATCAGGGTGGCAGGGAAGCATTGCTAGGAAACCCCCCAGGGACCAGGAGAGGAGTCCTCCTGGGGGGACAGCAGATCAGGTGGTACCGGGGGTAGCCACCCTGAACGGGGTCCGCATCTGTCTCCAGTAGGGTGAGGCCCATATCCCTAGTCCATGAAACTAGAGAACCAGGAGAGGGGTGCCCTCCTGGGGGGAGTACAGATCAGGTGAGACCATGGGCACCCACCCTGGAATGGATATTTCTCCAGACCTATCTTCAAGGGCTAAGCCTTACAGGGTGAGGCCCATACCCCTAGTCATGGGAAACTCGAGAATCAGGAGAGGGGTGCCCTCCTGGAGGGAGTATAGATCAGGTGGGACTGTGGGTACCCACCCTGGAATGGATATTTCACTGGACTTGTCTCCAAGGGCTAAGCCTTGGCTGCACTTCCCTGCCGCCATATTTATAAATAAACAATTCTGCTACAAAAAAAACTTGTGGCTGGTAAACTTAAAAAGACAAAGGTACCAGTCATGGGAGGGTAAGGGGGGGGGGGGGGGGGGGGGGGAATTATTGATGCTATGACTGAGTGGGACACGCGCTATTACATTATAGGTAGGATCACTAACTTCTTTTAGGTGTCCCAATTAGCAGCAATGCTCAATCTTTTTGACACATTAATAAAGGCTTGACCATGGCATTTGAGAAATTACTGAAAATACTCTTGGACTTGGGCCGTGAAAGAGTACAGAGAAGAACAGAAATTGTTTTACCCTGTGAGATTTGTGTGACAATAGGCCATACAATTAACAAGTGGACTATGAAATAAAATGTTACATGCAGGCAATGAGTGGATTAGTTCAATTGTCTCAGGTCTCATTAACATCAGTTTATCCAATTAATATTGTTAACTACTCCCTTTTTGTTTCAACACATTTTTAAGCGACATTCCTGATTTGATATCTTGAAGTTACAATCTTTCTTGTGGTTGAAACAGTGACATTGTTCAGGGCATGAACATCCTTAGTGACTTTTTGTCTTTAGAGCTTTTACATACATGTATTATTATTATTCCTATTATTCAAGAGCTATTAGGGAAATGGTCAAAACTATTGAACTCGGACAGGACCCACTGCTTTACAAAAGACTGGTGGTATCTTTATGCACACTCCTCCTCCCACCCAAATGCTGTTGTCTTGTTGGTATAGCCCCCATTCTATCAGGAGTAGAAACTGGGCAAAAGATTTCCACCTTCATGTGTCATTTTAGTAGCAATGCAAACTTCACATTTTTAGGCCAATAAATGTTGTCCATTAACCTAATCAGATAGGTGATATCTTGCATAGCCCCCCTGCCACAGTACAAGGTGGATCCTCTTCTAGTATACTTGCTATGACCACTTTCCTTACATATTATTGCCTTTTGAGTTATTACAGGGCTGTTCTGAAAACTACTCTAGTGATGAACGCACCTTGTTTAAAGATTACTATTAATTGGAATAAAAAAATAAGTGTCACTCAGTCCAAATGGACAAAATTTTCAGGAAAACATTTTATTTCATTCCAAAATGCTTGATTTTCTGACCTAGTTAAAACTCTGACAATTCCAGCATTCACATTGTGCATGATCCAGATCATTATTATGACCAGAGAGTGCTTATATTAAGGCCTAAAATACAAGCTGTTGGCAATAAATTATTTCCAAGAATTACTTAGGAGGTTCTTGCGCTGAATCGCCTCAGTTTTATAATAATATTTCAAAGTAAATAAAGAAAGCTAACTCAAGAAATAATAGCTTTTATAGCAAATTCTAACCTCCTGACAATTTGCCAATAAATTCTCTCGATAAAGGATTCCCTTCTGTCAATGAGAAATGCCACCAATACAAATGGTTCATCTAAAACTGATGGTCCACAGAACAATTTTTGACAACCACAAGGGGAGGTGTGACTGCCATGGTTTTACATTAAACTTTTCAGAAACTGGGTCCACAAATAAAGTAAAACGAGGAAAAATAAAACAAAATGAGGAAAAACGTCTGAGCCTTTTGACTTGAAGTTATTTTCAATATTTGAGTAGCTGGCCATCTTTACTGTTGTTGTTGGTCATAATAGCTGCTGCCAGTTAATAATGACAGCCCTAGACATCAAGTAAAAGTACAAATACTCATGCAGTCACCATTGCACAAAAACAGCAGAAGAATCCCTACTAAATCCCCCTTTTGTGGATGTGGATATGTTGTAGGTTAAAATTATTTTAGGTCAAAATTATTTCAAACTAGGTTAATTTTTATTTTCCTTTGTCTGAGATTATGTTAATGAATCTGGAACAAAGGAAAATAAAAATTAACCTAGTTTGAAATAATTTTAACCTTAAATAATTTTAACCAACAACAGATATATGAATATCTTACTGGGCAGGGAACTTTCTTAAAGTTAATTAACTTTGCCATTTTACAATGCTCCTGGTCAAAGAGTCCACACCACAGACAAGTGGATGATCATGATATATGCAGCTGCCTTCCAAAAACATCTCCAAAAATGTCAAGACAATGCCATAAAGCTACTCACTCTTACAAAAGTTTATGGAAAATTTCAGGATTTTGAAATGTGCTAAATTGTTTTAAATATCAAAAACTGTAAAATTTTAATTAATCCTCAACGATCAAGGGGACCTACTATTGAAATTGAAATTTTAAATATGCTTCACCGAACATTTCTCAATCTCTCCGTATTCAATCGGCGAATGTCTTTGACATTTAATACGAAAATTTTACAGTATTTATAAGCAACCGCTATAAATGTAATGAATTTGTAGGTTATATCTGATTCACAAGCTTTCCAACCTAAAAATGTAAGCCTTAAACAAAACCACCCTTTTGTAAGAAGATTCTTTCGTCACCTTGTTTTTCATCATGGTCTGCATGCTTTCTTTCGGCAAATGGTGAGTCAGCTTTGCTTTGATGTGAAGTCCGCATCTTCTTTAATTATGATTTCCGAGGCAAGCTTAATGGAGAATTCATTTATTTCTCGTAACTTCCACAAAATACACCGCACATTATACTTTTTAGTCAGCCATTTTGAAGGCAAGAAAAAGCTGACGAATCAGAGCTTGTGAAAGAACGTCACAAATTAACTGCCAATCAGCGGTCCTGTTAGATCAGCCTCTGCCAGGGTCTTCTCCGCTCGACCCACCATTTTGAATTTGAAAAAGCGGAGAAGGCCCTGGGGACGAGGTTGCCATCTCATTGTGCGCCTTGCACATTTCGTCACAAAGCCAACTTCGGCGCCATTTTTTATGTGATAAGATGGGGATTCCTGGACTTACAAGCTACATTAACTCAATCGCAAGTCTGTGGACAACGATCGACCTTCAGGACAAAAAACTCGTCATAGATGGGTCTTGTTTATGTCACTATCTTTACGTGAACAATGGATTCGACTGCCGGTGTGGCGGGCAGTACGGGGAGTTTTACCACGCTGTAGTTTCGTTTTTTGATGCTCTGAATTCTAAACGCGTAGAATGTTTTGTGATCCTCGATGGAGCGGATGATCCAAGCGGCAAAAAGCTGGAGACACTCAAAAGGCGAGCAATCCAGAACATCAAAACAGCGCATGATTTGTCGAAATCAGCTGACGACACACTGTTTCTTCTTCCGGTTTTGGCCAAACTTGTGTTTCTACAGGCGTTAAGGGATTGCGCCATAAAATTTGCTGTCTGTGATAGGTAATACGAAAAATTTATGGGATAGTGAGTTAAAATCTTATCCATACCTTGTCGGAGGGAACTAATCACAGTTGTAAATATAAGAGGGGGAGGTAAAGGGGGGGGGGGGGGGGGGGGGGGATTTAATGCACTCTTCTCGTGGGCCATCCCAGGGATCACCCTGGGGAACTTCTGGGCATTGTAATATGATATTAACAAATCCCCCCTTCCTAACCTCATGGATCTATCCGTGGGCACTCGTTGGAGGTACAGTAAAAACCTGCATATATGAATCTAATTTTAAAGAATCTGTTGATTTCCATTTAGACCCCCTTTTCTCAAAGAACCTGTTTAAACTTAAAATTTGAAAACAGGTTCTTTATATGAGGGTCCTGAAGGGGGGGTACCAATCCCATTTCCCAGCCCAATTTTTTTCCAAATCCCATTTCCCAGCGTCCAAATCCCATTCCCACTAGCAGAATTCAGGAAAAACCCCAGTGTTTTTCATACCAGCTCTTTTCTATTCACATCTGCATATCAGGTGATATTCTCCTGTCACTTCACACATGCTCAGCGTTTTTGGCTTGATTGCGCTGCTGTACACAAATATTGTTGACCGCAAGACAAGGGAAAAATAAAATATTCTGATATTCCTATCATAGAATTGGCGTAAAATAGGCACTTTTAACAGTTTTCTGATGTTTGCCAAACTAAGGGAATTAGTTAGACTATAGTTAAGACCAGTTAAGCATTGACTGGACATGCTTAAAGACAACTGTCCCATTCCCATTTCAACGTTTTTGTCCCATTCCCAGTGAGCAAATCCCAGTCTCAGTGACTCAAATCCCATTTCCCAGGGCAAAAGCAGGCCAATCCCAGTTCCCATTTTACCCCTTCAGGACCCTCTTATATTTTATAGAATCCATTTAAAACTTAGAATTCATAAATAAATAAAAACAAGCTCTACTGGGCAATGAAAATGAATATCCCTTGCAATGTCATTGCAGATAGTACATACATATATGAAAGTCATTATACACAACTGTAACTGCACAAATACAGTTGCCTCTTTTCAGTGTATAACAATATCAACTAAGTCTTGAGTTTGATATTGTTTTCACACTGTATTGGACTATACAGTATTCCAATATAACAGTTAAGAAAATAAGAACCTATTTAAGAACCTAAATAGCCTAATTTTCCAGAGAGGAAAGAGGATCTTATTTTATTATTATGGAAGATCCTCTTATAGGCTATTAAACTTGGAAAATGCAGGTTCTTATATGTGGGTTTTTACTGCAATTTGAATGCAATCATATTCCCCGTTACCTTAAATTTCAAGTATAAAAACTACAAACTACTTGTAGGAACAAAAGTGAGAAAATCCCTTACAATAAATCACTTTTATTTATTTAAGTGTCAAAAGTATTTAGCATGCGAGTACACCCCTAGCTGGTCCTGGGTTTAACCCCAGGATGTGTTTTATTTTTTACTTATCCAAGTTCACACAGAGCTACATACATATACTGAATCACCAGTTAAATATGCCAGTTAAGTTTTTAGGTTTGCTGATCGGTCTTATCAGTTTAAATAAAGTTATTATAGTCATACATATTTTATTTGATAATTGGTCTTAGAGCGGTTTTCAATTGAGTGTAATAAAACCATAACCAAAGTAATCACTCAGTAATTACTCTGACCAATCATAACAGACGCAGACAATCCAATTAACCAATCAGAAATCGTAGAAATACATGTAGCCAGTGCCAAGCGCGGGAAAACGCGTGCGAGCAAGTCACCATTGGTTTTGGTTTTACCTCTGATTGGTTAATAAAGTGGTGCAAGATTTTTTTAGCCAATCACAAAGCGTTGCAATGCAAAACCAAAGCAATCAGCAAATTACTTTCGACACTCAATTGAAAACCGCTCTATCAGTTTAAATAAAGTCATACATACTATAATAATAGTTTATTATAATACTTTATTATATGCTCCTCTAAAGGCTTTCCAACATATAATTACATGGTAACCTAGTAAGTTTAAGTATTAGAGCAGTTTTCAATTGAGTGTCGAAAGTAATTACACAATTGCTTTGGTTTTGCGTTGCTACGCTTTGTGATTGGCTAAAAAATCTCGCGCCACTTTCTCGACCAATCAGAAGTAAAACCAAAACCAATCGTGACTTGCTCGCACGTGTTTTTGTGCGCTTGGCGCCACCGACATGTAATTGCTTCGAGCTCTGATTGGTTCATTGGATTGTTTACGACTGCTGTAATTGGTCAGAGTAATTACTTTGGCTTTGGTTTTACGACACTCAATTGAAAACTGCTCTATAATAATATACATGAAAAAATTACTCGATTCTGATTGGCTAAGAGCAGTGCAGTTCAAGTGTAACACCAGTGCAAAAAGTGTAACACCAGTGCAAATTACAAATCGAAAAAAAAAATTCTTTTTTTTTTTGCCAAAAAAAAAGAAAAAAAATTCCAAACAAAAATGGATGCAAATTTTTTCATGTATAATTATTAATAAGTAATCATACGGTTTTCTCATTCAATTTGGGATTAATTTGCACTTGTGATAAAAGGACTTCATATCAATCCGCCTGCAGTTCATTTTGTCATGATTACTTTTTTATCTGAGATGTAATCTCATTTTTCCCAACAGTGAAGCTGATACAGAAATCGCCTCTCTGGCTCAAGCTTGGAATAGCCCAGTTCTAAGCAATGACAGCGACTTCTTCATTTTTGACATCAAAGCAGGCTACATTCCACTTTCTTTCCTCGACTGGAACTCGAGTCGCTTAACAGCCAGTATTTTCTACCGCACAAAACTAGCACCGCACTTTCGAATTCGCGCAGAACTGATTCCTTTGTTTGCGTCTTTCGCAGGAAATGATTACGTAAGCCCGGATGTATTGGCAGCGTTTAACCGTGCATTGAGTCGCATTCAACCTGAGAATCGCTTTAGCAGAAGAGAAGCGAGGTTTGCAAGTATCGCTAACATGCTGTCCGAGCTACCTGACTCGTGTATTCAAAAGGAAGCGTTGAACTCTGCTCTCTATTTGATATCATCACCACAGATCAGAGAGGAACTAAGACAAGCGGTCGAGTTATCTCTTCAAGAATATAACAACAATGAATCAAACTTGTTAGGCTATTTTGATCGTGGCGCGGTGTGCAGCTCCCTTAGGACTCAGAATGGCCGAGAAATCGAGGATTGGGTTTTGAGTCGGTTTCGCGCTGGGCAGTTTTCCACTAAATCCATAAGCAGTTTAACGGGGGGCAAATGCTTGCTCAGAGTGCAGGTTGAAAACTGTGGTGAAATTTCCGCAAACCGCTGTTCGTTGTGGCTTAGACGGTTTGTTTACGGTATTTTAAACAATGCTGAAGAAAACGATGTAAAGGGTAATATAGAAATGGTCCAAGAGTGGGACAGAGAGGGTATGACAGTGAAGCGGTCAAATGTTGCACCCTATCAAGAGGGCGTGGTCCCATGTGCGAGTCTCATCCCATACCTTGATACTGAAGAAAGACTACGTTTTTTGTTAATTGCTCTCAATGCGGACACACCTTACATCAAAGCTTTGCCAAAAAAGTTTAAGTTATTCGCAGCATCACTTCGCTATCTCCTCATCAACGCTCAGCCACCAGTGTGGATGAATCATCTCTTGGCCTTACTGTGTTGTTGTGTCAACATAAAAGAGGATTTCGTAGAAAGGAATCCGGAAAAAACTGGTACCCGAAAACGATCCCCTCAACCGTTTGATCTGCGAGCAGCGCACAGTTTTTCTCAGTGGCAGTGTGTTCTGAGAGATGCTATTCACCTTAATTATACTCTGCTTGAGCCCATACCAACACCGGACATGCACAAGACATTCAGTGGACAAATGGCACACAGTCTGAGAGAAGAACTGCATCAAGGTAAGACCTAATATTACGTTATTGCAGTTGAATCTTTCAGGAGTTCGACCACGCCCTTTGAACATGAAAGAAGGTCGCTTTCCAAGCGTAATTTAATTAATTTCCTTTCCTAGTCTCCTATTAAATTATACAGAAGTACTGTATACACTTATCGTTCCCGCACCGGCTTTTTTTCACGGCGAGGTTTGCATGAACAGCTTGGATTCACACGAATAGTTGAGCTACTTCAAATGCTCTATCATTTGCACCATGCTGTTTAAGCATGATGAGGACTATTTTAAAGCTCGCATTCCCGAATTATAACGTACTAATAATTATTTCAAATATTTTTTTTCTA
This sequence comes from Dendrophyllia cribrosa, assembly GCA_024195265.1. NCBI lineage: Eukaryota > Metazoa > Cnidaria > Anthozoa > Scleractinia > Dendrophylliidae > Dendrophyllia > Dendrophyllia cribrosa. Next base: position 22,589,156 of record JAJLRJ010000009.1, read on the forward strand.
CCTTCTCACGGGTGACTTGTATTTTTTTTTTTTCAGGTCGTACCCCAGAGGAGCTAATTCCAACTTTCACACTGTTTCGTTTGTTTTTTAAACTTAAAATGGCGGTAACAAATGATCTGTTGCATAAGATTGTATCACAAGATAGACGAGGTGAAACGAAAACTGCTAAGAAAACTAAACGCTCTCATGTCAAGACTGAAATAAAGACATCTGGAGAAGACATGTTGGAAAATCGTTTTGCATTTTTGTGCGACTTGGGAGAGCAAAAGAGTGAAGACGAGGATGAGAAATAAATCACTAAAACGAGTCCAGGAAGAAGTACCTTGTTTAGTTAGCACGTTTAATCTCAACTGACTGTATATGCAAATTCCACAGTCTCTTAAGTTAACATTGAAACGAGGCTAGACAAACAAAGCATACCTGAATCGACCTGAATCCACTGAGCCCGCGGCTGGACAGAGTTGTTACTGAGTAACGGTCAGTAACGTGATTTCTGATTGAATAATGAGAATCGGAAAATCCTCGGGATTAACTTCTTCAACAATCCATCTATTCTCCTCGTCTTGTTAGAAACAGAAAATAAAAACCAGTTTTGTTTACACGATAAAACAATTCCCCAAGGTTGGTTTGCTTATTCCGTTATTGTTATTCCATTATTTCCTTTTTATCGGTAGAGGATTTTCCGAAAGCGATGGTTGCATTTTGACCTTGACCTTGACCGCGCCGTAAACAACAGTAGGTTGTGAACTGTATTCAGTCAGCAACAAGCCAAAAAAAAAACTTTCCTGTAAGTTCAACCACAATAGTTTGTGCAATCGATTGCACACGGTCGCGGTGTTTCTTTTCTTTTTTTTTCATTTACTCTCCAAAATGGAGAGGATTTTGACAAACACTGTATGTCTCGCTCCGGGATCCGGGAATATCGATAAAATTGGGTACTTTGGCACTGACATCATAGAGAAGCCGAGGGGCAAGACTTACAGTTAACATCATAGAGAAGCCCGGCGAGGGGCAAGACTTACAGTTAACATCATAGAGAAGCCCGGCGAGGGGCAAGACTTACAGTTAACATCATAGAGAAGCCCGGCGAGGGGCAAGACTTACAGTTAACATCATAGAGAAGCCCGGCGAGGGGCAAGACTTACAGTTAACATCATAGAGAAGCCCGGCGAGGGGCAAGACTTACAGTTAACATCATAGACAAGCCGAGAGGCTAGACTTACAGTTAACATCATAGAGAAGCCGAGGGGCAAGACTTACAGTTAACATCATAGACAAGCCGAGAGGCTAGACTTACAGTTAACATCATAGACAAGCCGAGAGGCTAGACTTACAGTTAACATCATAGACAAGCCGAGGGGCAAGACTTACAGTTAACATCATAGACAAGCCGAGGGGCAAGACTTACAGTTAACATCATAGAGAAGCCCGGCGAGGGACAAGACTTACAGTTAACATCATAGACAAGCCGAGGGGCAAGACTTACAGTTAACATCATAGAGAAGCCCGGCGAGGGGCAAGACTTACAGTTAACATCATAGACAAGCCGAGGGCAAGACTTACAGTTAACATCATAGAGAAGCCCGGCGAGGGGCAAGACTTACAGTTAACATCATAGACAAGCCGAGGGGCAAGACTTACAGTTAACATCATAGACAAGCCGAGAGGCTAGACTTACAGTTAACATCATAGAGAAGCCGAGGGGCAAGACTTACAGTTAACATCATAGACAAGCCGAGAGGCTAGACTTACAGTTAACATCATAGACAAGCCGAGGGGCAAGACTTACAGTTAACATCATAGACAAGCCGAGGGGCAAGACTTACAGTTAACATCATAGAGAAGCCCGGCGAGGGGCAAGACTTACAGTTAACATCATAGACAAGCCGAAGGGCAAGACTTGCAGTTAACATCATAGACAAGCCGAGAGGCTAGACTTGCAGTTAACATCATAGACAAGCCGAAGGGCAAGACTTACAGTTAACATCATAGACAAGCCGAGAGGCAAGACTTAGTTAACATCATAGACAAGCCGAGGGGCAAGACTTACAGTTAACATTATACACAAGCCGAGGGGCAAGACTTACAGTTAACGTAACTTAAATTGTAAAATATGTACGTTTATTTGTCCGTGAAAATAAAGAAAGTTAATAAAGCTTTATACACATATGCCACTTAATTAAAAACCGTTTTACAATTTTTTAACTGTCTTTTATATACGATGCACTATTTTTAGGTTCTTCAACGGAGCTGTAAAGTATTTAAAAATTACGATTACATCTTAATTAGATGAATACAATCAGCCTTCGTTAAGAGAAAGTCCTCTTTCTACTTCAGAGCGAGAAGTTAGAAGTCTCAGAATTCAAGTTTTTGCACAAGGTATTTATTAAAATTTATACAATTCAAACGTGAAATTTCTCTTGCAATGCGCAGCTCTTGTATTTGTAACTGAAAGCGATTATTTGATCAGATTCAACTTTCAATGCTAACATTCGAACATCTCAGCCCCAAAACGGACCAGACGGTATTATGTATTGTAAATATATAGTTGCACGATAATTAAAAAAAAAAAGAGAGATTAAAACGAGCTATTAACTTAAACCTCACCAGTCGGCTAACAAAATAAATATCCCCTATGAATAAAACGAAACTAGATTTCTTATAAGGTGAATTGACACTGACCGGTGAAAAATGTTCTAAGTGTCGCGAAAATAGCATCGACCGTTTATGAAAGAGCAATTTGCGTCGGATTTCAGGTGTTTGTAAAAGAGTGCACTTGCGGGTAGGAGGAGGATTTGCGTCAACTGTATGATAAAAACTGAGCATGCCGGGAAAAATCTTTGCAAATGCAAACAATTCAGAAAGGGAAAAAACTTACTAAAAATAACATTGAATTAGTTGAGAAGCACTTCTTCACACTACTGCTGAATGATATTAAAAACACTATAAAAATACGGATAAAAAGCTCCATGCGTCTGGTATAAAAGCACTTTATAAACACGGCGCAATAAATTACGACTGTTTGATATGTAAAACGCCAAGGGTCGGTTATTTAAACGAAGTTAAGATAACCAATTTCAATCCAGCCAACAGTGTCTAGAAGGTATATAGCACAGACCAGAAAAATATTATCAACTTTAAATGAACCACTTACAAACAGATGTGGAGGTCCATTAATGGTCTTAAACCGCGTTTAAATAACCGGTCCTAAATCCACGGATGGGACACAACGGACGACGTGATGTGATTTCCCTACGCAGATATGAAATTATTGAATTGTATCTCTTCTGATTTTTCCCAGTCTGCTTTGCATCTAATTTATCACTAACTATTGTTCACCAATACTGAGTAAATGCGTCCAATTTTAAAAAGAAAGAAACACTTCGCCGTTTCTCTTTCCGTGCAATTCATGTGACTGTTTTCTTGACCAATTGTTGCGCCTCTAATTAAATACTGGCCAATCAAATAGCGCATGCGGGTTATGTCCATTGCCGGTAGGTTTGTTGTTCATGTTATCCAAACGGTCTTCATTGCAACTTTCATCTCAATCGAACATGGTGTCTAGTTCAGAGGAGAAGTCGCTCAGCATGTTGTTGATATCTTTCATAAGGTCCTCTGCCAATCTACAAGGAACAGAAAAAATGAAACACTTAGTAGATTGCAAAACAATTGAACTGAACAACTTGCTTCGACATACGCATACAACGCAATAACCAATCGGAACTCGAATTGAGCCGTAACACCCTATATGGGTACCAAGCGCGGGAAAACGAGCGTAAGCCAAGGTAAGCTCGTGTTTCTTGACTGGCTAAAAAAAATGTTTCTATTGATTGGTTATACACCATGTAGAAAATTAGAGCTCGATGCAGTCTGTAGTAAAATTGTCCAGTTTAATCTATCCCTTCTCCTAGTTTTCTCCTTGCTTCCTAGTTTTTGGTCAGTCAACAGCATGCGAAAGAATAAGGCAAAATATGGTGATCTAGCGAAGCCTGCTGGCCTTTTTGGGTGGACGAGCTCTGAATTATAAAATTTATTTAGCCGTCATTTGGTTTCATAAAACTGTCTCCCTTGACCGCGCCTTTGACTTGCCCTAATCCACTGTTTAACTCGGCGCTCATTCGCCCACAAAAGTCGCCTGCACCACAGGCTAGACCTAGCGACACGGTTTCATCGAAATAGCGTGACCAAACCCAATTTAAATACATACTCTTGCTCCGTTTTGACTGCGTTTGTATTGGGAGATTCTGTTTCCACTTCAATCTCCGGTAAACTTGAAGACGATGAAGAAGATTCTGTAAATAAAAAGTGAAAAAAAATGAACGTAATGGATATATGGGTGAACGCATAAATGAACAGACAATATAAATGAACTCAATGAATTGTGATCAAGATGAGTACCTCTGGAGACCGCTGTCAAGTCCTCTCTGGAGCGTGGTCTCAAGATCTGTTTAATTTGCTCATCTAGTTCTCCTTTAGCTGTAGAAAAATTGACAGTCATTAATCGCAAAAAAATAACACGGAAAATAGCCTGCTCAAGGCTTTCCGATAGTGAGAACGAAGCGTGCGAGGCAAGAAAGAGAGCGGTAACTTTCCCCTTGCGTTCTATATTTGTAATATTTTTTCTTCTTTGCTCGTTCCTGCTTTCTGTGAACCTGGAAAACGGAAAACGGGCGAAAGTGACACCAATTTCTTGTTTGGAATCCGGCTTACGTTGCCTTGCAATGCCATGCGCCCTTTCGCTTTTATTTCAACAACTTGAGTTTACTTTTAACAAGTTCGAATTTGCTCGCCAGCTGCCGCAAGGTATCCAACGTAAGTGGACGCAAGCTGGTCAGTATTTCGTCTACTCGCCAGTCCGATTGATCACCAAACATTAGTCTTTACAAACCTTTGCATTTCAAACAAGGTAACAGAAAACAAGAAGAAGGCGGAGAAATAATCAAGATAATTTCAACAGGATAATCTAAATGTTACGGTACAATAGAAATCCGCCAAAGGATAGCATTGATAAGAACGAGTTGTGGAAAAGATTAAAAAAGTAATCAGACTAATAGAACATTGATTAGTTTAAGGTCGTTCTAACAGGGACGCCCTTACATTTTCTTAACCATCAAGAGAAATTCTCGGAAAATACCCCCCCCCCCCCCCCCCCTTCTCGATCACGTGCATAGCGTAGCATGGCGTTGCATAAACAATTAGCACGAACGTCCTTAAAATAACCTATTTGGAGGTTGTTTACTGTAACCTCATACCCACATGTCCCTTGTGCTTGTATTTTACTGTACCGAGATTTAAAGAGATTAGATTTCTGTTTTGTTTTCTATACACTCTATAATTAAATATATATTTTTTAGAAAATTAGTAGTTATTAAAGATGACGTTATTGTTGAGATAAGCAGTGCTTGTAAGGAACGATGAACAGGGTGAAAGCATACGTATGTGAAGAGTGCAGAATATGCAGCCAGTGAGTGTAAAGTGAACACCTGTGCTTCTTATCCACGTGAACCGCTGATTACCTCTCGTGGCATCCGCTGGGTTCAATCTTTGTCCTCCACTATACTCGTATGACGTGTTCAATCGTTCCGGAGCGCTTTGCTTCCTGCCTGGTCTTTCAAAACTCCTTTTTCTCTCCTCCATCTCTTCAATAACAGATTCCACCGAACCTTGGCTGCTGGTACTACTGCTGCGCGAATGCTGACTTCCGTTTCCGCTGAGTCGGTTGCTAGGCGACGATGGCCACATGTAGGAGTTGGAACCTGTGCTGCTACGCCCTGGTGGCAACGTGATTGACTGTTACTATGGTAATGGCATTCACGTGCAGTAAATTTACACACGTGACGTAAATGGGAATGAACTTTCGCGAAGAGAAGCTATAAATGTCAATGGTTTTAAACTTGCATGCAAAAGGACTGAAATGTGACTAAAATTGTCAGCTTGTAAAAACGGGAATGAAATCACATGCAAAAATGAGAGAAACGTGAGTTAATAGGCAAAGCAAATGACATGTCAATGAAACTTGAGGACGAGGTAAAGTTTTCAAGTTTGTTTTAAACAATAAAAGCTATATTCCACCAAAAATTATCTATGGTCTAATTCTTGGTTTTAAGATGATGTTCAAACGACGGCTGCGCATGAAATGGTTCGTATAAGTCAGTATCAAAGGACAGTGTGTTAACAACATTATTAATTAAAGTTTAAAATTAATTTATTTAGACTAAAAAAACCTTTAGGTTATAGATTATTTTGTTTACCCCTTTCAAATTATATCACATGCATTATATCACATGCATTATATCACCTGCATTATTTTATGCACATTCATTATGACATGCATTATGCATTAGTGAGAGGCTCGGATATACAATGCATGCAGATTAAATGCAGTTAAATCGCTCCTACGTAAACACCCTCATAAATATTACTGCTTAGGAAGATGGTCACTTAAGGCCCGGACACATGGTGCAACTTTCCTTGCTGTAATACGATGCAATTTGTTGCACAAAGTCGCAAAAGTAGAACTGGATTCTACTTCTGCAACTGTTGCGCGCAACGTTGCAAGAGAAGTTTCACCGTGGTCCTTTACGAGAGATTTAAATACAGAGTTTGACCAAGGTCTCAATTAAATGGGATTCCATGCATTGGTTTTAAGTCAATATCGTGTCTTTTGGCGCACTACAAAAAAAAAGTAACAATTTTCTTTAATCAGGGTAACACAGCAGGGCTGATGAACTTGTGACCATCCATTAGAAGAACTTTGTGGCCCTCTAAAACAAATAACAAATCGATGGCGATTAAATTTACAAATCCTTCGAGAAGGAACCGTCTACGAACAAGAAGACCATTGTCCTATGGCTTAGTAGACTAAAACAAGCGCTGGAGAGTTATATGTCTGGATGAATTTACGTCGAATGCAGGATTTTATGGTGATGTTACTCGAGATGGATTTTTTCGACGATTTTCAATTTTTTTTAACTGACTTCAAATCCTCACAACTAAATATTGCGTATGAAGATCTTTCAGTATAATAAACTGTTGCAAAGTTACCATGTAAAAAAGGTTTAAAAAATCGCAGTTAAAAAATCCTCTCGTGGAACGATCACCTTTGCGGATCACTAAAACAGTTTTTCGACAATCCTGGCCAAAACGTTTGCGACTCGTTTTGGTTCAAAACAAGAGTAAGGTGATCCCCTTTCGACGACTTTCAGAGCTCACAAAACGGTTATACAAAAAGAAACAGCACTCCTTATCATTTTGGCCAGGACTGTAGCTCTACCGGTACCTTATTCAGTTTATTATTGTCATGTATTTATTAAAATAAAAGAGGAAAAACACTTACTGTCAACGGGATTAATAACAGTAACAGGAGAGAGAGGATTTACTGGCGACCTGTCTCCGCAGCTTTCCTCGCCTGAACTCCTATCGCTGGATCCTGAGAAAGACGCTGACTTCCGCGGTTTGGGCTTGACAACAGGGGGTGGGGGCTTGACAGCAGGGGGAGGGGGCTTGACCGCAGGGGGAGGGGGCTTCTTGGTGCCTTTTGGTTTGACAGCCGGAGGTGGGCCGGGTTTCTTGGGCATCTGAAAAGTGGAGTCTAAAGAGAAGGTCCGTATTCTATCGTTTTCTTTCGTCACCAGATCCTTAACGGACTTAACAGGTCCTCTCGAATCGTCGGGAAAATTATTCAGACTAGCATCGGGAACGGGGAGTGAAATGTCAATGTCCTCCATGGGGGGTGGAGGCCGGGGAGGGGGTTCATCATCTTCGCTATCCAGAGATGAACTTATATTCACTCTATTTAATCGTAATGAAGTGTCCACAACGGTTTTATTGAGGTCTTTTTCTTGATGTTCGGTAGAAAGGTTAATTTCGTCTTTTGATGTTTGTGGAACTGCAGAGAGCAGATCTAGTTGTGTGTTTTCACACGGTGATTCTTCACTGTCTTCTCTTCGTGACACTCGCTCGGCCGACGCAGATTCAGGAATCTCAGACTCCGCCGATGAAGAATCCTCCACAAAAGGCTCCTCGCTGACATTTTCTCGTGCGGGAAGAGCCGGCGGTGGAGGAAACTCCATTTCGCTGTCATCCGTTCGCGCGTTTTCCGGTTCCACCTCATCCGTGGAGACACCTGAATCGTCTCCGTCCAAACTGGTTTCTAAATAAGCTTTCCTTTCCTGCAGCGTCAACTCTTCATCTACGCTTTCAGTTGAGATTGTTTCCAGTTGCTCCACTATATTTCCATTCTCGTCTCCTTCTTTAAGCGCATTAACAGCCATCCAAATCTTTCTCTGATGACCTGGTTTTGTGACGCCAATCGCTACCAAGTCTTCTGACGTCATGTCCTGTAAGAAATCCATGTCGTCAAATCCGCCGTCCAAGAACTCGGGTATGTACTGCTCTAGACCAATCAGACGCAGCCACGTCATGATATCTTTCTGCAAGAAAAGTGCCAGGATTCTCATGAGTTGGTAAACAATGCACACAGTCGGCAGAAGCCCTACAAAATTCTGCAAAAGCACGCGCGGGGAACCTTTGAAAATATGGTTGAAACTTATGTCGTTGTTGTTGTTTTAGGGGGGAGAGACAAAACCAGAGAACCCACAGAAAAGCCCTCACAGTAAGGATAAAGACAAATTCGGAAAACATACAGCATTGAGCCCAGTACTCGTATCCTGGACGTTCTGATGGAGGCGAGCACTGTTATCACCTTTCTGCAGTTTCAGCAGTTTTATTCAAAATCTGTTCTTGTCCTATAAGACTCACCGGTTTTTCGGTTGGAAATACCGTTGTTCCATCCAGTTTGGCTGATTCTGATAAAATCTTTTTCCTGTGACCTGTTTTTTTAACGTTTATAGCCGTCAAATCCTGAACAAAAAGAAGTAAAAAATACAACGTGAAAAAATACAACGTTAAAAAATAAAATAAACAATAATAAATAATAAGATCATCTTAGTAAACGCAATATAAAGCTTGAATACTCATGAATCAATAAACAACGCATGGAGAAGAAAACATCTTTTAGTTGATTTGTCGCATTAGTAAAAAAAAAAAATAGAATAAGCCGTTGGAAATTCACAAAATGAGACATTTTCTTCGGCTGTATGACGTCATGTTTTACGCGAAAAGTTGTGGTTTCGGATCATACGAATCTCTAAAGTTTTCCATCGGTTCTTAAAAAACTGTCAAACTCTGCTTTTTTAGTCATCCAAGCCATCATTGCAGACGATACAATAATATCATTTTTTTCGATCTATTGGAGAAGTGTTGATTAGTTTAATTTGTGTATTCAAATACTCATGTATCATTAAAGATGAAGGACTTTGTTACAGTAAATATCTGGGTATAATGATTGACTCTAATCTTTCATGGAAACACCATGTTGATTTTATCTGTCATAAAATCAGTAGATCGATTGGAATTATTGCTAAAATGAGGTATTATATTCCACGGCGTCTTCTCTTGAATTTATATCATACACTTATCACTCCTTACGTAAGTTAAGTGGAGCCACGGTAGTCTAGTGGTTAGCGCGTCGGACTTTCAACCTGAAGGTCGGTGGTTCGAAGCCTGGTCTCTGCCGTCGTGTTGTTTCCTTAGACAAGAAACTTTACTCCACACTGTCTCTCTCCACCCAGGTGTATAAATGGGTACCGGCGACAAAATGCTGGGGGTAACCCTGCGATGGACTAGCATCCCATCCAGGGGGGAGTAGCAATATTCCTAGTCGTTTCATGCTACAGAAACCGGGTTAAGCTCCGGCCGTGTGGGTCATCGGCTCGTGTGCGACTTTACTTTACTTTTTACATAAGTTATGGTATCTGTGCATGGGGCAACTGTGCACAGACCTACCTAACAAGTTAATTGTGCTGCAAAAACGAGCACTGCGACTGATTTATTTCGCTCAACCTAGAGAACATGCAATTCCCTTTTTATTAAATCAAACTGCCTTCCTATACAGTTTTTGTTCTTTCATCAACTAAGCTATTTAATGTATGACATCCATGCCAAGGCAGTCCCAACAAATCTTCTTGACAAGTTTATTAAAATTAATAAAACACATCATTATAATACGCGATTATCTACAAATGAATGCTTTTCTGTCAAATTCTCCAGAACTGAAAAAATGAAAAAATCTTTCACTAGAACTGGTGTATCTATTTAGAACTCTATTCCACTCTCTGTTAAAACTCTCAATAAATCTAAACTTCGAAAAAAAAATAAAATCAATGCTTTTTGATACTTTATCATGACGATAGTTATATGGATGTTACAGGCTAAAGTCAATAATTTGTTGTAAATACCTCAGGTAGTAATATAGATTAGTGTAACAAATTATCGTACTTAAAATTTATGTGTAACTATAACGAAATGTCTTACACAGTGTTTTTTTTTTCTGCTTGTAATTTTCTTAGTTTTCTTTCAGTTGTAAGATGTGTCATTGCTTTGTTTGCCCCGCCTAGATTAGCTCCGTAGCTATTTGCGGGACAACCAATAATTTTTCTACTTTAACTACTGTCAATAAATTGTTGTTGTTGTTGTTGTTGTTGAGGAATTGACCAGAGAGCTCAGGATTTTATTCATTTTGTGTATTATTTTGTCGATGTTTTAAAAAGTAACTGACAACCAATGAAAAACAAACTCCATTAATTGCTCACGTCAATCTTTTTTTATGCTGTTATCCTCACATGTTACACCGAAGACGTATAAAATCACTGAAAGGAAGCTTGTTGTTTCCGAAATTATAAACGTATCGTGTGTCTTGGGTGTTGGTAACACAGAAATGGAGCTTTCACTAAAAGGTCCCATGCTTTCCGTGTATAAACTTCCTCGGCCTTTTTCGATCTTTTTTAACTTCTAAAACATGGCGTCCTTTCTCTCCAAGATTCAGACCCTGAATCTTTGAATGAGGTTCTAACGTTTGAGTTTGTGGATAAAACTTAACAGATCAGCCATTAAAAAAATGCTTTCGAGCTGTATTTTCCCATGGTTTACTAGAAGAGATTGTGAAATGCTTGAACAGCTGAAATCTAACACTCATCTCCTGCCCCTTAAGTTTTATCGCTTTTGCTACCCATACAACAGGGTGCGACTAGCATCGAATTCTCGGTTAAAAAGAGCGATAGAATCAGTAAGAAGAATTGGTCTTTTGATCGAGAACGATACTCTAGCGTTAAAAATGATGAAACCACTTGAAAAGGATAAAAATATCCTATTTATCCAGCTTCGTATTGCCCAGTGACACAAACATGGGTGAGCTTCCAACCCAATAGACCAATTCTGATATATTAAAATTCATACTTGGCTCCGAGGCTTAGGGGAATAAAACAAAAGAAATAAAATATTCATACCTGAACCTCGATGTGATTTCTTTTGTTTAATTCCCCTAAGCCTCGGAGCCAAGTATGAATTTTAATATATCGGAATTGGTCTATTTTTTTTTTTTGGTGGGGGGGGGGGGGGGGGGGGGGGGGTGCTTTGTAAACTCGTTAAAAACTATAACGAGCATTGACTACCAAATGAGTGGATATTCTCTATCAAGCTAAATTCTTCTAACACTTTCTCTGCATGTTAGAGTGAACAAGCGTATCGTGTCAAAACACGAAAGAGCTTCAGGCAGGTGGCACCAGGGCAGGAACGGAATTTAATATGATCTTGTTTGGTGTACATTACTAATCCCAGCGTGCAGTACGTGCAGCAATAACTCAAGAAGTTAACTTGTTTCGTAACAAGGGATAGTCTTATTATCACACGAAATTGAAAGAAGACATTTGGAGGACATGTTCCTGCGGTAAAAAGATCCATTTATTTTCCCTTTACCTGATCCCAATCACCTTATGTAAAAGTACTTTTCTTCCCTACTAGGACAGGACGCAACACACACACACGTTTTTCAAAATTACAGCAAGTTAGATATATCCATTACAGACTGTGATATTCAAAAAAAGTTGAAACTCTTCGGAAACAAAACGAGATACCCTGGTGTATGAAATTTTCGTGACAACTTACTTCGTGATTTTCAAACGGTGATGTTTCAAGACTTTACAAGGAAATCTAAGCGATTTGATAGAGTTTGCTCTTGATTTTTTGTTGAACAAGACGCTGTGGGAGCGTATACTTGGGCGTCGTTGTATTAGGCATATTGGAGAATAATTGTCTTGGGAATATGCATGCACGTTATTTCACGGTTTGATGATTGGGAGTATTCAGATAGTGTGAGTAGTCTAACAAAGAAGCGCGTTAACCGTCTAAAACAAGAAGACACAGTACACTTAGCGTGTGAGATCGCACGCAAATTATTAAAGTAGCGTGTCAAAAGACGAGTACATACTGAAAAATACAAATCGATGCCTACTTTGTACTTACCGTTGAAAAAAAAGGCCGTATGTCAGAGTTTCCCGATGGTTGTTATTGGTTTTAGCTAAATCTTGTAACTAGCTGGTCTGGGTTTCCGACACTTTTGAAGTGAATGCAAATGTAGCCGCAAAGTGGCCTTGCGAAGCCATGATGTAATTGCCTGGTCCGGACCCGAGGTCAAACAACTTTTCCAAATTGAAAGTTTTGCTGGAAGTATTCCCGCCGTTATTATAATAAAGTTTGAATGAAACTTATAAATTTAATCAAAGTTAACGACAGAAGTGATAATTTAGGAGGAGAGAAACAAATTTAGCCCTTTGAAATATATTTTTTCAGTTGAGGTAAAAATGTTGCAATTTGCATAATGTGAAAGTAATTTGAAACCTTTCCAGTAACGCATAACGCAGCTGTTTCGTAAAACATCTCGCAATCAGACACACGAAAATATATCCAGTTTTTATTCCTCTGTATCCGAAACACAGAAAAGAAAATTAAATGAAAAAGTGATCGCTTTAAGGTTATTTTCGCCCGAGAAACATTCACTAGCGGAAGCAAAACTCGCAAGAAACGTCTCGCAAGACACCGCGTGCATTGTTTACATCTTCTCTCGGCGGTGAATTTTTGCACCCAAAGTTTCAGTTGTCTGTTCTGTTCTTTCAACTTCACGAAATAAAAATTAATGAAAGGCAAACAACCGAAAGAAGTGAAATTAATTGGGATTCCTACCACGCTTATATTTCTTCCTTCGCTGTCCACTGTTCACTTCTTATTAAATAAGCGCTATGTATGTATTCGTCTAAATTATCTTCTTCATGTTCGTTTTAACATGTTTTAGCGGGTTTCCGTCATGAAGGTATCGTAGAATTAATCGCGAGTGTCAAATACTTTCGCAGTGTCTTCTTGAGTAATTTCCTTACGCATATTGAATATGAAACTGTTAGATGCAACAGAGAAAACACAACTCGCACTTTGTGACGTTCGCCTCGCATCAACAAACAACAGGTGACTGTACTCCACCGCGGTCAAACGAGAGAAATTTGCAAAAGTTAACCAAAGTACTTCAAAGTTAAGGTTGTCATTTTCACTGTTTATTAAAAGTTTCATATATTGACAATACACTGTCAACTCACTAAACGTTTTGAAAGTTTACTAAAAAAAGTTCTAAGCGTTTGAAAACTACGAACCGCAGAACTGTCGGCGCCATTTGCCAACACAATTTTGCTCAGGCACGAAGCGTTTTGATCAGTTTTCAACGATCGATTTTGAGCCGGAAAGATGAAAAGATATTTACATAAACTAATTATTTTATACATCCTTGCCCACGTTTCCACTTAATTCTAAATGAATCCCACCAAATAAAACGAAAAACGCCTCGGACGTGTGACCGCGGTGAAGGTTTGAATAATCCCGCCGTCCCCAGAGTTGCGCAATACTGCACATTTGTGGACGACCAAACTGCATTTTAATACTTGGTCGCTACGCCCAAGTAATAAATACTTTAGCGTTGAAAAAACTAAGTGGGAGTGTAATATGATCATCACACGACCACAATCACGAGAGATTTAACTGTTGACCTGAGTGGACAAAACAAATGCATGTAAAACCCCAGCGCCCTGTTAATTAAATTTGAAATTACATTAAAAATCTCAGCCTTGACCCTTACTCTACCGACAATCATGATTAATAATTTGCACCGACCAAGAGATAAATTCTTCCCACGCTTTCTGACCTTTAAACAAATATTTCTTTGGTGCGAATTTCTCACTCCCAATGGCGTGCCAAGTATATTTGCAAAATAGAGCGGTTTTCAATGGATTGTCGAAAGTAATTTCACTTTGGTTTTTTATTGCTACGCCTTCAGTTGTGATTAGCTAAAAAAATTTGCGCCACTTTCTCAATTAATCAGAAGTAAAATCAAAACCAATCGTGACTTGCCTGAACGCGTTTTCCCGCGCTTGGTGACGGCTACATGTATTTGCTTTGAGTTGTCTGTTCTCTTTTTAATTGTGATTGTCCCGAGTGGTTACTTTGGTTTTGGTTTTACAACACTCAACTGAAAACCGCTGTATTGTCATAAAAGAAACAGCACCACTTAGCACTAGAAAACTCTGCCTCGGAGCACAACCATAGTATATGACCCCATTAAATGAATCCACATGTGCGTTTCTCAAAAACTCCCGAGATGATTCGTGCCGGAGAATTACTGATATTTTACCAATTTGTATCTATAGGGCCCTATAGCTATCTATCCAGGAGATAACATTTATGATGGCAAACTGTTCAGATTATGACATAAAATTGGAAAGATTTTGTCATTAAGATTTCAAAATCAGTGGCAATTAGATCTTTGTCGATAAACTTTATACATGAAATACATTTTGGAGCCCGAAATGGTTTGGGCACTTTTGAAAAACGCACGACAGCAATAAAATGGTCGGTAAAACGAGTAACGACTGAAGACAATATGTGTGTTACCTCTGAAGTGATTCCAAGCACACTCGTCATGTCGAAACCTCCTTTCACAAAATTATCGATATAGAGCGCCAACTTGAATTTTTCCAACCAGTCGTACAACGCGTTGTAGTCTCGCATCTAGAAAAAAGAACGCGATTAAATATTACGTCAGCATAAACAAAGAATTAAACAAGACGTAAACAGAGATAAAATCAAATATGACCAGCTAATACTACGCTGAAAAATTATAATGTAACAAAGTAGTTATTCTAAGGTAAAGAAGAGAACATTTGCATGCGGAAATGTGGTCACATCACATTTACATAATTCAGTCACGAGAGAAACCATCGTTGAGGTCAGAATGATACAGTAAAAGAAACGGCTTTGCATCTTACAATCAGGCCAACTGTTTTTTCTTGAGCATGGCAAAGACAAGGACTTTTACCTGCCACAAGTAAACATCAGACGATAACCCTTACATAATAAAACGTTATGCTAGCCGTGTCTATACCTGGTGACAAATTATCGCATTTAACTGACCAAAATGAAAGACGGACTTGTAGATGCGTATCGTTATGCCGGTTTAATCTCACCAAACTGAATTCCAGTAGTAAGATAGTTGTGCACTTGAGGTGAAGCACCAAGGGAATAGTGCTCGAGTTAAAGTGACAACTTGTTTATAAATTTACCAGCACATTTTTAGCCAACCACAAACGGCATGTGCACGGAAACAAACATCTCGACCATTTCCGCGCTCTTAGATGCCGTTTGAGTTCCCGCCGTGACTAAATAAGGATGCATCCTAATTCTGACAAACCAAAACAAGTTCACACAGCGATCTCCTTTCATTGAACATTTCCTGTGGACACGACGTCAGTATTATATTTAAGGAACATGTTGAATAAGTTGATTTCCTCAATCTTAATCTTAACGTTTCGTAGTCGACAAGTATAAATCATGATCAATTGTAATTTTTTTTATTGTTCAGTCTTGTCGTGAGAGTAATCTAGCATTTTTAATGCGTAAATAATCTCTGTTACGGGCGGGCCAAGCCACTTTAACTTTTGACGCCAAAGGATACTGTAACTTGAACCGGCGACTTCCGTAACATAGTGCATCTGTCTGCATGATATCATTCTCAATTTCGTTTTAGGCTTATTTCAGCAGTCAGTGTCCCGTCGAAATGAAGGAAGGAAGAAAGGAAGGAAGGACATGCTGTGTTCTTGTACAATGCATGACAACGCAAAAATTCAATGTTTTCAGCTGCTGTCTAAATAAAGAAGTCTTGACTCACCTTTAGCGGGATTTGATCCGTAAGTGCGAAGGGATGACCCGCGTCTCCCGCTGAAACAAAACAAACATGGAAAAGTAAATACACTGTACAAACCACATAAAAGTCACTCCGAATTAAAGTAAATCATGTAACTACTCAGGGCGTCAAAGCACAAGTTGAACACACATGGACTGATTAGAAAGTCAAAATTCGCAGGGAGCAAAGAGACCGAGGCTGATTGCAACGGGGGTGAGAAACACTCTTACGTTGTTTTTCTTTTTCATGCTGTGGGCAAGACAGGTAAACAGTTAAACTAAACAATTAAATTGATTTTACAAAATATTGGAAAACAAACAGCACCAGAGAAAAGTATTCATCCACCGACTCAAAAGTTAGAACCACCCTCCACAGCATAATAAACAGTACCACAGGAAAGTACTGCTCAATAGCTTTCATTTGAATGGTCACACTTCAGGATTTCATCCACAGACTCAAAAGTTAGAACCACCTTGAACAGCATAATAAACAGTACCACAGGAAAGTACTGTTCACTAGCTTTCATTTGAATGGTTACACTTTAGGATTTCATCCACAGACTTAAAAGTTAGAACCACCTTGTACATCATAATAAACAGTACCACAGGAAAGTACTGTTCACTAGCTTTCATTTGAATGGTCACACTTTAGGATTTCATCCACAGACTCAAAAGTAAGAACCAACTTGTACAGCATAATAAATAGTACCACAGAAAAATACTGCTCAGTAGCTTTAATTTGAATGGTCACACTTTAGGATTTCATCCACAGACTAAGAAGTTAGAACCACCTTGTACAGCATAATAAATAGTACCACTGAAAAATACTGCTCAGTAGCTTTCATTTGAATGGTCACACTTTAGGATTTCATCCACAGACTAAGAAGTTAGAACCACCTTGTACAGCATAACAAACAGTACCACAGAAAAATACTGCTCGGTAGCTTTCATTTGAATGGTCACACTTTAGGATTTCATCCAGACAGTGAAAGTTAAAACCACATTTGCTTACACGCACCAAGGTTTAACTAAACACGACACGAAAACGTTAGCTTGTGTACATCCACATTCTACCTCCCACAAAAATACAAGAAGTTTTTTAACCTTGAAATTGCTACACATCCACATTCTACCTCCCAGAAAAATACGAGAAGTTTTTTAATATCGGATTAGCTACATAGGCTGAAACAAACGTGTATCACTGACCTTAGCTGAAGAAGGAGACGAAATAAACAGTGCTAAAATGAAGGTGCATTAATATTCGCTGCAAGCACGCACATCACTATTACTAATCGGGGAGTAACTAAACGGTTCTCCAGGAACGCAAACTTCTTATGAAATGACGTCAAATATTGTCTTTGAGAAATCCTCTTACGTCAAACTCATATTTACACGTTCCAAAATTCTAAGCACAGAAATTCCTCAAGATGATTTACCTGCACGTTTTGCATACCAAAGAATGAAAATAAACTGCAATAGCAGGTTGAGGCAAATGTCATGGATCGCAATAAACAAGAACAAATAAATTTTGAAGTCAGGTGGACATGACGATGCGAACAAAAACGATTAAAGTTGCGTTTTCGGAGAGTTCATAGTGTTTAAATTCAGATGAATGGGAATTGTCTTTCAATCAGGTCCCGGTTTATCAAAAGGTGGATAGCGCTATCCACCGGATAAATCACTATCCAGTGGATAAGCATTAACAAAACCAATTATCCACACTATCCAGTGTTATCCACTGGAGAGTGATTTATCCGGTGGATAGCGCTATCCAACTTTTGAACAACCGGGGCCAGAACGTAGCCTGCGAGCAGGAATCGCGCGAAACCTAGCCTTCATGAAACCCAAACAAGAGGGCCAGGCCCGCTCACAGGCTAATCAGAACGTCAAGAGCACTCTACCAAGTCAGCTTATTAGCTTGTTTCTCGGGTTATCGAGATTCAATTTTTGTGTAACTCCTGTGATGCTTTTTCGTTGTGCTTTACAAGTTGGTTCTGTGGATGAAATCCTAAAGTGTGACCATTCAAATGAAAGCTACTGAGCAGTACTTTCCTGTGGTACTGTTTATTATGCTGAACAAGGTGATTCTAACTTTTCAGTCTGTGGATGAAATCCTAAAGTGTGACCATTCAAATGAAAGCACCTGGGCAGTACTTTCCTGTGGTACTGTTTATTATGCTGTACAAGGTGATTCTAACTTTTGAGTCTGTGGACACTAGAAAATTGCCAGCGGATATCTGCATTGGTGTTCCCAGGAGTAAAGATCAGTTCAAACCACCGCATACTAGAGACGTCAGACGGATAATTCGTCCAGATAAATTTTGATAAATCGGCGAATAGACGAATTATGGGGCAAAACCCAACTTTAGTTGATCCGTCTGTCAGCACGTCTTCAAAACGTGCTGTCAGACGGATAATTCGTCTCTAAATTTATATCTTGACGGTAAACAAAGACGGTTTTTAACTTGATTTCCTATTAGTTCACAAGGTATCTTGGGATGCCTATTTCCTCTCCCAAGTCCTTTATTGGTAAACTTCAAAGATTCGTAGTTGAGGTTTTCGTCTTCCTATTTATACTTAGATAAGTCTTTAGTATAAATTTAGCCACTGACAGCAAATAAAATGGAAAGATACTATACTAAATCTATAGTACCCTCCCCCAAATCCGACAGTGAAAACAAATAGTAACATTGGAACGTACTTCTAAGCAGCCTTCATTTACATGACACCCTTTGTTAACAACCATCTACATCTGCCACGCGATAAGGTGCATCGTATATCACGTGACTGAAATCAAACGTCAGTCATTTGAAAAAGTCACTTAAAGAGTGCCGAAAGCTCATGTGGCTAAAGTAACTTCTGATCCTGTAAGATATACTTTTTGTGTGTTCAACGTGTTATCCTGGATTTTCGTTTATCGACTATCTAGAAAGCAGGCCTACAGGACTGAGTGGAGTGAACTTCATAACCTCAAGCACCTCCCTCCAAGACCAACCAACCCCCTCCAGTTAGGAGTAACACTGAGGTTTGGTGAAGGGAGAGGGGGGAAGTAACTGCTTATTGCTTACCTTGTCGTTTAATGTTGACGTACTGGTGGATAGCTGGCACTGCACCGCTCTTCATCATCTCATAATCCATTGCATCTTTATTTTCCTCTACAGGAGAAAAATAGAAGCAAAGTAATTACTCTCAGACATTCACTCGCACGAATTGCACCCCATATACCAGATGACGACGAGATGACAAAAGTTCAAAATATGACGTTGTTAGGACAAACCCACCGCGCGTGAAGTCAAGTTCATCTCACTTATCACGACCAAAGTAAATATTTGGATTGGCTGCTAGAATGTCAGCAAAAGATTGAATACTTCTGGAAAAACTAGTTAATGGCTGTTTTACAGGTTTCGACCTCAATACGTATTATTTATTCGCCTTTTATTACTGACGACCATACATTCCTTGTTAAGTTAATTGCGAGTGATTGGTGGTTCATCAATGTTTGTGTTCACCTTTACAACGGTTGATGGCCAACTCTCGTGCGCTCGCATCGACAATGAATCCCTTCAAGGCTTAACAACAAGAACTATGTTGCTATTTATTATAATGTACAAAGTCGTTCTACAGTTTGATTCTGAGTGTGGATAAACTCCTAAAGTGCAAACCTTGAAATGAAAGATAATTAACGGTAACTTGCTGTGAGCCTTTTTGTTTTTGGAATTAAGGATTAAGGATAAGGATGCGAAGGGTTAATTAAAAGTAAGCTTTATACCTGCATCATCTGAAAGATTCTCGACTTTATCATCTTTTGCTGGTGTTTGATTACTCATCCTCTCAGTTTGCTTTGAGGCGGGCGAAATACCTCCTATCATAGGCACATAATACCCATCATTCACATTCTCGTACGGCGTACGTTTCGTCGCTGAAGAGGCAGGAGCTGGTGTGACAACGCCTTGCGTGACAGCACTTGGCGTGACATTTTCATAGCCGCTAGCATCGGGCGGTTTTGAAGGCTGTTGGTTAACAACAACATAGCCATCATCACCCTCCCCCTGTTTGTCAATATCTGAGATGAACATGCTTTGTATATCGCTGGGCGGCGGAGGCTGCCTTGTGTGCGGTAAGCTGACGTTTTCGTACGGTAATGGCTGCTGTCTAGTATGTTCTCTCATATTCACGGGTTGCGGTTTCCATATGTCTTCATCAGGAGGCGTTTCTCTTCCACCACTCACAGAGGTAAGACTCATATCCTCGTATCCTTTTCTCGATAACTCGGGAGTGGCCACCCGCTTTGTGGCCTGGTCAGAATTAGTGGGAGCCGACTGACCCTCGGGATTTACAGGACCCGCGGGTTCCGGGTCTGGTGGAAGCGGGACGGGTGGTCTTCCTGTTTTCGCAGCTCGTCGATCAGAATCAGCCGCATCGCTTTTTGTCCGTGTTTTAGGAGGAAGCGAGGGCGGCGGGTGAGCAGGTGGTTTTCGTACCCATATATCGTCAGTTTCGTTTGAAGAAGAAGGCTTCTTATTGTTTTTACTTGGAAGCTGTGGAATCTCTTCACATTCCTCCACCTCTTGGACAGTACCATTCGGCGGTAAAAGAACTTCTGCGTATTGCGTTTTGCTGTTTGTTTGATTTCCTCCCGCAGAGGTCTGGGGAGGAGATAACGGGACTTTCTCAACCGCTACCTCCACATACTGCAGGCCCGCGCCTAGCTTTACTGAGCCTTTTTTGGCCTTGATACCCTTCTCAGGTAACGCCGGCTCCACGAAGGCCCTTTTTGGAGCAGGAACAGGACTTTGGTCCCCGTTTTCATCGCCATGGTCGCGCGGACCTTTTTTACCAAAACTTCTGAGTTTGGAAGAGTTCCTGTTAAATCCCGGAGATGGTGGTACTGATAAAAACAACAAGAAACAAAACTTAAGTAAATTAACTCATTCAACATGTAACAAGAGTGGGAAAAAGAAAAATGTGACTCTTTAGCCTTTAACTCGCACGAGTGCCAAAAATCAAAATTTAACAAAACTCCCAAATTTCATTTTGTAAAATATTGAAAAACAAATGGAACCATGCAAAACTACTGCCAAAGAGAGTTCTTAAAAGGTTACACAATATCATTTCGTCGACAGACTCAAAAGTTAGAACTACACACCAAAACTGACACTCCTCCGCAAGGGGCGAACATAAAATGATCTCAAATGTAACTTGACTTTGTGTTGAACAAAAACGAGTAGAAACAATATACTTTTAGTGTTATACTAATGCTTTCTATTTTCGCTTGGGTTTTCGTTATGCTATATTTGCGAATCGTAAAAGGTTCGCCAAAATTAAACCCGCAAAAATTAATGTAATCTATTTTTTGGACTGGACGCTTTTTACCTCGCGAAGTTTCACGTATAATTTACCGGCCAAATTTACGTCGTTTTCGCGAAATCAGAAAGCAAAATGGTAAAGCAAAGGAAAGACACAGTTAGTAGTTGTATGACAACACAAGAACAAAATAATAATTGGGGATTTAATAAAAACAGCTTGCAAATAATTATTTTTTTTCTGAATGAAAGACGCGTCATTTCCTCTAGTCTCCAACGCAGCCGTTATTTGTGTCGTCACGCAACGCGGCCTCCGATTGCGTTGAAGACTACAAGTTTCCCCCCGTCTCGTTGCTGCTTTCAGCTGACATACCTGATGATAAAGCTATCATCTCGTAAGACCCCAGTGGAACAGCTCCGGGTTCTGCCTTTGGTGACCTCCTGCCTGAGACTGAAGTTAAGATGAACTGTTAAACTCGAGTTCTTGGGCATATCGCGGGAAAATTGCTGGCCGATGGAAGTCGAACCCGTGGCCTTCCGATCACAGGAAATATACTTTAACCACGGAGCTCAAAGAGGTACGTGGCGGTTCACTCGGTTATAATTGCGTATTTCTTTTGATTTACATCTGCAAAAATTCCGTCACGTTCTATAAAGTGTTGGCATTAACTGTTACTTTGGTTTGATCAAATTTTTTTTTAGCCAAAAACGATTAGTACTTTGTTCTTCTGGGACCTTTAATTGAATCAACGAAAACCGGACAGTCCTAATCGAGGTTTCCGGTGTATAGACCTTGGCACTTACAGTACTAAACTAATTTGTATTTCAACTGTGACTGGTTTTTATTGGCAATCGAAAAGTGGGCCAAGACCAAATCAGAGGAATAAGATCATGTAGAACACAAGCGTTTTCCTTTATGCTTTATGCCATAGACGGCAGCAGAACATGTAGGAAGTCTGCCTTTATTTTGCTGTGTTTTAATGGTCCTATACAGAAATGATATGGATTGCTAACTTCGGAATAAAATATCGTTTCAACGACATATAATTACATTTTTATGAGGTATCTTATCAAGTAATTTAGCCTTTCATTCTGAGAAGACGTCTATGATTTCCGCATTTTTGCCTCAGACAGACATATTACAAATGAATGGGGTTAGTTTCTAGAGAAACTGTGGTGCTGCGTCGGTGGGGGGATGAAACACGAGAATTTAGTTTTATCGACTGAGTCGATAAGGTAAATTGACCACCGTAAAAAGATTCAAATAGCTGACGTTTCGAGCGCTAGCCCTTCGTCGGAGCGAATCAAGGAATTGTGGGTAGTGTGTGGTTTTATATAGTAAGCGGTGGAGCTACGCTATTGGTGGAAATTTGGTGACGTGAAAAAGAAATGTAAATTAGTTGAATGAAAAGCGTTCGTTGATTCCGTGGGGTTTGAGAGTGCCGATTTGAAAGATGATTTTTTGTTCTAGGTTTTTACGGCTTTCTGTGTTACCCTGGTGTAGGGAAAGGCCGCAGATTGTCATGTGTTGTTTAGAATGGTTAGTAAGATTAAAATGGCGCGCGACTGGTTTGGATGCGTCTTTGTCATTTTTTTCAACGTCTCGGAGATGTTCACGAAAACGGTCGCCCAGTCTCCTCCCTGTTTCGCCAATGTATATCTTTTTGCAAAAAGTACATGTTATGCAGTAGATAACATTTACGGAGGTGCATGTAAAACGATCAGTGATTTTAATAGATCGTTTGGGTCCTGTTATTTTGTCCGCGTTGTGAATGAAAGGACAAGTGTTACATCGTGTGCGTGTGCATTTGAAAGTTCCCGGTTTATCGTCAGATTTCAGTGCGCTCGTAACTAGAAAGTTGCCTATGTTTTTGTCACGTTTGAATGAAATTAGTGGGGGTTGTGAAAAAATTCTGCCAGTTTCGGGGTCGTTTTGGAGTAATTTGAAATTTTTTAAAATGATGCTTTTGACTGTGTTGTTGTGTGGGTGGAAAGTGAGGGTGAATGGAATTCTCTCGTTCTCTTCCTTCTGTGGCGTTTGTAGTGCTGATTGTCTGTCGATCTGTTGTGCACGTTGTTGGCCCGTATTAACAACAGAGTCAGGGTACCCACGTTTCTTGAAAAACTGGCACATTTCTTCTGATTTGTTGGAAAAATCAGAGTCATCACTACATAGCCGTCGAAGTCTGAGAAATTGAGAATACGGAATGGCGTTTTTAACGTGCGATGGATGTGAGGATGAATGTAACAGATAACTGTGGGAATCTGTAGGTTTGTAGTGCACACTTGTGGATAAACTGTTACCGTTGATTGAAATATTAATGTCAAGAAAAGCGACTGAGGTTTCGGAAATTTCCCAGGTATATTTTAGAGCTGGATGAAAAGTATTGACAGAAGTTATGAATTGATTAAGTTCCTCTTTACTGGAAGAGGTAGCGCCAATGCAATCATCGATGTAGCGGCCGTAGAGTTCGGGTTTGGTTCCGTGGTACTGATTAAAAAATTTGTCTTCGATGTGGCCTACAAAAAGGTTAGCGTAGCTTGGTCCCATTTTGGTGCCCATGGCGACTCCATTAACTTGTTTGTAGTAGTTTTGGGAAAATGAAAAACAGTTAAGTGTCAAAACTAATTCGGCTAAGCGGAGCAGTGTTTCTGAGCTTGGGTTTTGAATGGAGCGCTGGTCGAAAAAATATTTTAGTGCTTGAAGTCCTTCGTCATTGGGGATGACGGTATATAAAGAGGTAATGTCCATAGTGAAAATTAATTTGTTTTCGCTGGGAAAACTGAAATTCTGGAAAATTTCGAGTGCGTGATTGGTGTCCTTAATGTACGAGGGTAGTGATTTGACAATGGGGGCCATGATTTTGTCTAAATAGCTAGAAATTAGTTCGGTAGGACAGCTACAAGCGGAAACAATTTGTTTCCGCTTGTAGCTGTCCTACCGAACTAATTTCTAGCTATTTAGACAAAATCATGGCCCCCATTGTCAAATCACTACCCTCGTACATTAAGGACACCAATCACGCACTCGAAATTTTCCAGAATTTCAGTTTTCCCAGCGAAAACAAATTAATTTTTACTATGGACATTACCTCTTTATATACCGTCATCCCCAATGACGAAGGACTTCAAGCACTAAAATATTTTTTCGACCAGCGCTCCATTCAAAACCCAAGCTCAGAAACACTGCTCCGCTTAGCCGAATTAGTTTTGACACTTAACTGTTTTTCATTTTCCCAAAACTACTACAAACAAGTTAATGGAGTCGCCATGGGCACCAAAATGGGACCAAGCTACGCTAACCTTTTTGTAGGCCACATCGAAGACAAATTTTTTAATCAGTACCACGGAACCAAACCCGAACTCTACGGCCGCTACATCGATGATTGCATTGGCGCTACCTCTTCCAGTAAAGAGGAACTTAATCAATTCATAACTTCTGTCAATACTTTTCATCCAGCTCTAAAATATACCTGGGAAATTTCCGAAACCTCAGTCGCTTTTCTTGACATTAATATTTCAATCAACGGTAACAGTTTATCCACAAGTGTGCACTACAAACCTACAGATTCCCACAGTTATCTGTTACATTCATCCTCACATCCATCGCACGTTAAAAACGCCATTCCGTATTCTCAATTTCTCAGACTTCGACGGCTATGTAGTGATGACTCTGATTTTTCCAACAAATCAGAAGAAATGTGCCAGTTTTTCAAGAAACGTGGGTACCCTGACTCTGTTGTTAATACGGGCCAACAACGTGCACAACAGATCGACAGACAATCAGCACTACAAACGCCACAGAAGGAAGAGAACGAGAGAATTCCATTCACCCTCACTTTCCACCCACACAACAACACAGTCAAAAGCATCATTTTAAAAAATTTCAAATTACTCCAAAACGACCCCGAAACTGGCAGAATTTTTTCACAACCCCCACTAATTTCATTCAAACGTGACAAAAACATAGGCAACTTTCTAGTTACGAGCGCACTGAAATCTGACGATAAACCGGGAACTTTCAAATGCACACGCACACGATGTAACACTTGTCCTTTCATTCACAACGCGGACAAAATAACAGGACCCAAACGATCTATTAAAATCACTGATCGTTTTACATGCACCTCCGTAAATGTTATCTACTGCATAACATGTACTTTTTGCAAAAAGATATACATTGGCGAAACAGGGAGGAGACTGGGCGACCGTTTTCGTGAACATCTCCGAGACGTTGAAAAAAATGACAAAGACGCATCCAAACCAGTCGCGCGCCATTTTAATCTTACTAACCATTCTAAACAACACATGACAATCTGCGGCCTTTCCCTACACCAGGGTAACACAGAAAGCCGTAAAAACCTAGAACAAAAAATCATCTTTCAAATCGGCACTCTCAAACCCCACGGAATCAACGAACGCTTTTCATTCAACTAATTTACATTTCTTTTTCACGTCACCAAATTTCCACCAATAGCGTAGCTCCACCGCTTACTATATAAAACCACACACTACCCACAATTCCTTGATTCGCTCCGACGAAGGGCTAGCGCTCGAAACGTCAGCTATTTGAATCTTTTTACGGTGGTCAATTTACCTTATCGACTCAGTCGATAAAACTAAATTCTCTTCAGACATATTACAGATTGAAGCAAGTTGTCGCGTGTCGGTATTATTGCTTGGTACTATAAGTTCCAAAATTGCTGTTTACACCTGTGAATCAGCAATCTGTAATAGAACATGATTAGCTTGCGATACACACTTACGACGTAAGCATGAAAGCGAGGCCTAAGGGCCACCAAACTTACCGCAAACTTCAAAAAAGTAAATAGGGCGGCAGAAACAAGAGCGATTTGTGATTTAGATGTTAAAAATAAATCCCAGAAGATATTCCTGGAGCAGACCGCGCGATCATACCAAAGCAAACAATACTAAAAACAACGTGTGGTCACTTGGGTATACTTGGGTATACTTGGGTATACTTGCTTTTGGGGGCCAAACGGTGAAATACTTGCGCCTACTTGCGGACAAAGTTGAGCTCGATCGCAAGTCAACGCAAGTCAACGCAAGTCAACGCAAACCATCGCAAGTACACGCAAATCCTGACCAAACGGAGTTGCAAGGTTTCCAACTTGCGACACCTTGTGTTTCCGTTTCGCGCACTATTCAAGTTCATTGAAATCAAAGACGTCGGACTTCGCCACACAATCTATTGACCAACCTCGTCTTGGTGAAGTCAGCCTGACAAAGTTTCCTGGGAAAAATCCAACTTTTTCTTTCTGTAAAAAGAATCAAGATGACACCAGACATAAAAGTCAGCAAACAACTTCCGAGGCTTTTTAAGAGCCACGAACGGTTAGGTGTTTAGCCTGGATGTAGACGTCTCCAATTTCCTTTGCGTTTCCGCGTGAAGCAAAGGCAAGCAAGAGGAGCCGTCTGTGCGCTGGCTATTATTAGGCTATTACTAGGTGTTTCCTTCGTAAAAACATTTTTCTTTTGTTGTTCTTCTTATGGACCTTAGGGTAAATCAACACATTTTAGTCATTTACTTTATTTATTTAACCAAACTAAAGTATTTTCACAGGGCTGGTGTGTGGAGGTATTATGACTAAATAATCTGTATGTCTCGTTTGTTTGGAAATGCAAAAAAACGAGACATACAGATTATTTAGTCATAATATATAAACATAACAAGTTATTAATAGTGATTTAAAGTCACAACGTTTTGCCCCCGACCCGTTATAACGAAATTAACCCTGAAACTTTGCTTTAGTCATAATAATAATAATAAAGTGCCGATGTATTCAGCCACAAATGAGCTAACTGGGGACACTATAACATAAATTACAAAGTAAAAGATTTACACAAGTCCCTAAACTAATGCAAAAGATAATCTGGCGCCAGACCATTAACACAGATTAAGAGCTTTAAATACCAATGCGCATTTTAGGTAATCTCTCCCGTGAGCTTGAAGTCCAGGCCAACTCAAAGGGCTGTGCGTGTGGGACAGTATGGAAAGCTGGGTGTAGTTCAATCATAACAAGCAGTTTGATCATGCAGTCTATTAGTAGATTACACGAGATTAGTCTGTTTCAGACTCTCAGATAGTTAGGTCGAGTTAAAATGCTCATGCGAACACGAAAATAAAACACGCGAGATGATTATCAATTATCAATTGCGCATTTCCTTTCGCGATGGCTTTCGCGTTTAACTCGTTTATACTATCCGCGATCTTGGAGCAGGCTACTCCAGATAGTCTTTGCAGTTGGGCAAGTACTTCATGCTAGGCATTAATGTATAATGTCATATCGGGCGTTGTATGAAGTACTTGCCCGCAGTTGTCCTTAGGGTCACGCAATTCTTCCACGTGGGAGAGAAGCGCGTGACGAGCCATGTGTATGGCTGCGTTAGAGGCTATAGTTGTCCCACTGGCATAAGCAATTATTGGGGAGAAGCGTTGCATGACAACCCCACAATGTTATTAAAAAAGCGATGACCAGACTGCTTACATCCCCACTCTGTACTTTTCCTTTCCATCTTTCATTCTGGTTTTGTTCCAACACCTGAAGTGACATTACAAAAACGTCAAGGAAATTCTCTTTGCTCTTGCTGTTCACACATTTATGGTGGTTTTGGGTAGGTAGCCTGCGTACCAGCCGCCGGTTTATTATAGGGCGAAATTTTGAGGACGCACGCGAGAGGTGAACGCGCGAAAGGGAGAGGTGATACCTTCGCACGTTCTCCTCGCGCGAGCATCCTTGTAATTTCGCCGGCGCCTGTGCCACGCAGGGTATTGGTTAGGTAGACCACAATACAAAACTTTGCGGGAATAAAAAAGATGCAAGAGAGAAAACAAAACGTCAAAACAGTCATAAACAACAAACGTTGTGTCTCTTACGATAACTGTGTCTCCAGTCTTGAATGACAAGGCTGTTGAATCCAGCATGTTGAAGTGATCCCTCACAGCTTTGGCGTATACAGTACTGTCTGCAGCAACTGCGTCTGAATTGATTTCAAAATATCGATCAATAACAACAGTTTATTATAAAAACTTCAGTAAAATACAAGGATTTCTCCATAATCGAAACATCTTTGGATCTTCCTCAGAAATCTTTGGCCATCTTCGGAAGTCTTCGGCAATCTTCGGAAATTTTTTGGGAAATGATCGAGACTAAGTCCTTTTAAGCTTGGTTTCCACAAGCGACGTAAGCGGAATCGTAAGCGGAATCGGAATCACAAGAACCTTACGATCTAGTGGAAATCAAAACGACGGAAGCGGATAGTAAGCGACGGAAGCAAAAGCTGAGTCGGAAGAAATAGGAAACCTTCTGATCCTTCCGCTTCCAATTCCGTCGAGCTTCCGATTCCGATTGCGACTCCGTTTTTTAATTTACACTAGAACGTAAGGCTCCTTGCGCTTCCGACTCCGACTCCGCTTCCGATTACGTCGCTAGTGGGAACCAGCCTTTACTCCCAAGAACGTCCAAGTTACGCGTTTGGGGAAAAACTCAAATTTCATTTTGCTAACTATTGAAAATAAGGAACACAACACAAAAGCACTGCTTGGCATCTTTCATTTGATTGGTCACACTGTGCGGTCTCATCCACAGATGGAATAGTCAAATTTAGCTGCTCTCAGTAGAATGTTCCGCAGTAATGCAACACGGTACCAAACTGAAGCTTTTTAAATCCCTTTTACCCTTATGAGTGGCCAAAATCAAAATCAAAAATATGGTTTATTAAGTTAAAACCGGTCAAGCGTTCCTGCCTATTTCATTATTGATTTCATTACTGACAAAAAGAAACAAGAAGAAAAAAACAAGTGATCACCGTTGGGTGATGTATACAAAACTGCCTGGAAACTTGTCAAATTATTACTCCCGCCGAGCACATGAAACCGCACAGAAGCCCAATCAAAATCCGAGTTTTGGATCGAGGCTTGCTTTCAATGTTGCATTCTTCATCTGAAGAGTATATCATTGAACTGAATAACAAATCAGATCAAACTTGCAATATTTCACTCTAGGCAGGAACACACGACCAGTTTTGACAAGTACCAACTGCTGTATGCGAAGACAAATGCAGCAACAAACCTTTTAATAGTTGCTTAATTTCTGATGATGCTTTGGAACTTGTGAAACGATTCACTACATCAAGTGCGGTGTGGCCTTCGTTATTCTTGGCACTTGAATTGATGCCCCACTGAAACAAAACATCTGTTTTCAGCTTAACATTTTTGGTGCAACCTCCCATAAAATGACACCAGACGAAGTGTGCACTCAAGAAATAGACCACATGTACGTGAGGGCAGTTACATGTTCTTCCACTCCTCTCAATTATCATCCGCCATTTACACCATTACTGAACCTCTCATAGGCAACAATGCAAAACGCTAAGACAGTGGTCACCTTGGAGAGGTGATTGCTTTCAAGAGGTCTCAAATATATTGAGTGGCCTTTAAAAAGGTATTCAGTATTATGTCTGCTGAAGAGAGGTTAGGGTGCAATTTTGAGGTCACACATTCAAGGGGCATGTCTCTCTTTTGTGTGTGCTCCTCGCATGCGCATCCTCAAAATTGCATCCTATAAATAAACCAATGCCTGCTGTGCCGGATGTGTAGTCCAGTGTAATACATAGAGTGAAGGAAACTATTACTGTAACACAAGAACAGAATCAGAACACAAGGGAAATGGGTCTCTGTTCAAGGCCAAGGTGGTTCTAGTAAATTGCTGAGAGATGACTCTCAAATATACAATGTAGGGATTAGACTATTAGTACCATGGTCATTTGGAGAGGTGGTTACTTATAAGTGGTAGTTGCAATGGTTTGCCTGTACTTTAGATAAAGATAGAAAGACATACACCAAAAAAGAAAACAGAAATGTACCGGTATACATGAAACCATTGCAAAGAGCTGCAGCATATTTGATTTGCTTACCTCAAGGAGAACCTTCACCACTTCAGTTTTTCCATACAGTGCAGCTTCATGTAAACATGTACCACTACTCATTATCTGGTTAATATCTGCATCAGCCTCTAACAACATTCTATCAGAGAAAGAATAATTAGCTTATTATAAGTAGGAGATAACCACACTATATTCAAGAATTAATTCAACTGATCAACTTGAAGGTTAACAATGATGAAAACAACAACAACAACAACAAATAAGCTGTGAAAATCCAGGGTTGGATACTTACGGTAATATTGACGGCACTTGCCATTTGGGCGAGTGACTTTCAGAACTGCACCAAAAAATGTACAATTTGTACTGGCCTAAGAAGATTTGACACTTGCCTGGGCGAGTGATCAAGCAGGCGACTACTAATTTCCATCCCTCAAATGATTAAATGGGTTTATGGTACATGTATTATAAATATTACTTAGCATTATTTCAATGTAAAAATTATCAGAATAAATTAAACATCATAAAAATAGAAGAAGAAAAAATATCTGAGCATACAATGTAGATTGATACCTTACTATTTCCACATGGCCTGCCTTGGAAGCCAAGTGTAATGGAGGATCAGTCTTACTAGGTTCCCCACTTGCTAAAACACTCCTCACTTCTTTAGACTTGAGAAGCAGGTCAACAACCTGCACACAAAAGAACATTTCCATGTTTTACATTGCACCATTTAAATTTATTGCCCCATGGAGGAAATCATACAATGACCTCCCACCCAAAGGACACTACATGTATATGCTATTATGGACACCTGCTGTTATTAAGACACCTCTCTATCAGGGACATTCCACAACTACATTTTTCCTGCTCTCTCTCAGACACTTTGCAAACACCCAACTATTATGGACAGTAATTAAAGCCCAGGTGTAGAGATTTAACGAAAATACTCCCTGTTATGAACTTACAGACATGAATCTCATAAAATAGACATCTCAAAACAGTTTAACTGTGATTATTTCATATTTTCTTCTATGTTGCATGTTTTATAGACACCAAATTGTTGTCTCAAGGTTGTCTAACTATTATGATGCTTCTTGTGATATAATAATATTGTGTTGTTCCAGAAAATCTGCACACCTCTCCAATGGAAGGTTTTTTGGTTTGGACCTTAACCCCCCCTCCCACCTCTAGAAATTCCAATTTAACTTCAAACTTTCCTTTGAAAACTTTGGCATTTAAGACCCCTTTCAACCTTGCTTTGGATATTTTCTGGAAAGACACATTTTGTTTACATTGGTGCCCAATTGGGATCCCAAGCAATGTTCTGGCAGGGACATGAGATGGGACCCCACCCACAGCCACCCCACAGCCAAACCTCTATGGTACTAAGACTGAAGAAGCCTAGCCAAACAGGGTAGTTGTTAACCCGACTGTTAAAACAGTAAACTAATGCAAGGTACATACATGCACATGTCCAAATCTGCAAGCAAGATCCAAAGCAGATTCTCCACTCTTGTTTGTACTCCAAGAATTACAGCCCCTGTCTAACAGTACATCCACCTATAAATCCAATAATAATTATTAATAATAGGTTATGATTAAAATAAAAAATAATAATTGAATGGGTGGAAATACTACATAAATAAACGATTTCACTTCATTTTCTTCATTATTTTTGTGTGTTAAACATTACCCTGTATTTTTTACTGGTTTTCGCTTTGTTTTCTGGGGGGGGGGGGGGGGGGGGGGGGAGGTGGGGGGGTTGCAATATTCCTAGTTACTTCACGCAACAGAAACCTGGTTATGTTCCAGCTGGGAGGTGGACTACCTGTGTTTTTCATTTATTACACATGCCAATAAATATTATTGTCAGTATCAATTCTACAAATTGAAGACAGACAGGAGTGCTCGGTGAGAGGAGGTCCATATGAGCGGAGTTTAACCCTATTTCTGTAACATGAAGCAACTAGCAGCATTGCTACTCCTCCAGATTAAGGCTGTAACAATACATCGAACTATCAATTAATTGCGATATTAACGCTGCAATAGCGATGGATCAATAGTAAAAATGAAACATCGATAACAATCGCGATAGTGTAGCGAACTATCGATAGTTTCGATAGTTTCTATACTTCTAACATTTTAACTTCTTTGGAAAATAGAGACACCTTTTTTACCCATCTTTGATTCTCAAGGTCACAATAACGGTAAAAAAGAAACTAAAAACAATCTACTACTGCACCTAGAATGTTTTAGCGTCTTGATTCTTGAACCGCCATTGGGTTCTTGAAGCACGCCATCCTCGTTCCCAGGGTCTATTCTAATGTTAGAGGGGGGTTATATAAATTGCTGAGGTTCGTTCAAACTTCAAACATGGCGGCCAATTTTGTAATCGCTGCAAACTTTATGCTCCCGTGACTACTGTTATAGAAGTGTTATAAATAGTACTTATAGTAGTTTCATATGCTTTAAGATTTTTCTCAAAAGGAAGTACTACAGTTTTTATTTTGTAATTGAAAACAAAAACCACCGACAACAGTTTGACTGTTTGAGTGTTTGTTCAACATTTTATTTGGTTTTACCACAAATTGTTTAAATTCTTCTGCAGTATTCCAGTGTTCGTAAATCTACTACCACAGTACCACACTAACAACAGTTAAAAGTGTTTGTTAAACATTATTTTTATTGCATTTGGTTTCTCAATAAATTGATCAAATTCCCTAATGCACTGTGTTTCACAGTACCTGTATTGTATGACCACTACTTCTTAGTTGTTTCTTAAAGTATAAGGCATTAAGTAAATACAGACATTCCTGAAAACTATCGCAATACTATTGCAATAGTACCTCCACTATCGCAATACTATCACAATATCCATGTGACTTATTGCAATACAATTGCAATAGTTAAAATTTCCTCAATAGTCCCCCTTTACTCCAGATTGGGATGCTAGTCCATCACAAGGCCACCCCCAGCATTACAGTAAGTTGCTGGTACCATTTATACACATGGGTGGAGAGAGACAATTATGGAAACAATATGAGGACAGTGACCCTCAAGTTAAAAAATCAAATGAGCTAAAAACTACACCACCATGCCAAGCCTGAGGAAGGGCACAGCCTGTAATAGTGTACATGCAAGTTGTTAAGTATTGAAGCTCCACGAGGAAAGTTGCCAGTCATAAAACAAAGAAAGTCATCTGTGCTTGTTGTCTTCTGGTCATTTTCAAACTTGAGAGTAGCTGATCATCTTTATTGTAGTTGCTCGTCATGATAGCTGGTTGCCGGTTACTAATGACAGCCCTGAGTGACACACACATGGGTAAATACTGGAAATACTGCAAAAGTACTTTCACATACCACATCAGAATTTCCATGCTGACATGCTAAAATAAGAGGTGTATCTCCATTATCTGAGCTTGCATTTATATGTGCTCCAGCCTCCACAAGCAACCGTGCCACTTCTACTTTTCCAGACCACGCAGATAAGTGCAATGGTGTCATGCCTGTCAAGGCAACATTACAAATAAAAGATAAGTTGTTTTATCTTGGTGATGTGTATATGAAAATAAATTCATATGAACTGTGGATAAAGAGTAAAAGAGAATGTGATCAGCACAGTTACGCAGCAACTGAAGGAATTGCAATAATTATTAGAGCCTGAAAATAAATTCAGGCCTCGACGGGAGTTGAACCCATGAATCGGAATCGGTCAGGGGTCATGGGTTCAAATCTCATCAAGGCCTGAAAATAAATTCAGGCCTCGAAGGGATTTGAACCCATGAATCGGAATCAGTCAGGGGTCATGGGTTCAAATCTCATCAAGGCCTGAATTTTTTTTTCAGGCTCTAATTGCAACTCCTTCAGTTGCTGTATAACTGCAATGATCACATTCTCTTTAAATGTTTTATCTTCTTAATGAAAATGGGAATTTAAAGAAAGTTAATGATAGTATACCTAATGCCTGCATGTTTGTACAGCTGAATTTCAGAGATGCATAGACAATGGAGGCACAATAATTTTTTTAAAGTGCACCTAACCCCTAATTTTTTTATTCGCCTAAATGAATGTGCTTGTTTTCTAGAGTGTATCTGTGCAAAAATTTTTGGATTTGGTGAAATCCTCGATTTTCTGTGACCTGTTAAAATTTCAAAAATCACGCCAAAACGGAGCTGTGTTTGGTTCAGTACCGAGTTAGACGGGACATGGGTCTAGTCATGTGACGTGACGTACTTTCGGGAACCATTTCCTTCATTTTTGCGCGAATCGAGTGTAAATACTGTGCTTTAGTCGTGCAAAACTCATGAAAAAAAGAAATTATGCCTGCCCGGTGCCTCGCCGCTGAAAGTACTCGACGATGCTTTCTTTGGGCGAATTTCAGTTCCCGAATCTACGTCATATCAGGCACTCACCCCAGGTCCCATGTTGCTCGGTACTGAACCAAATTATCTTCCAATTCAACAGGTCACAGAAAATCAAGGATTTCACCAAATCCAAAAATTTTTTCACAGATACACTTCAGAAAACAAGCACATTCATTTAGGCGAATAAAAAAATTAGGGGTTAGGTGCACTTTAAAGTATTTCATGGAAATGCAATAGCCAAGATCCAGTGTTTAATAATACAGATGTATTTGCATGGGTCTCAATATTTATGTTATTGCCAACATAATACACCTTATTCATAAATGGCGGCGGATTTATTATTCTTTTGTATTTATTTTAATTAGCCTCACAAGCCTCGTTAGCATGTGCAAAATTCAAAAGAATTTACACGCTAAAATGAGGCTAGTGAGGCAAATTAACATAGATATAAAAGAATCATGAATCGGTCGCCATTTATGAATAAGGTGTATTCCTCTTTAGTCCAAAAAAATAACATATTTATTGGTGTTGTGGAAGCCATTGTTCACTAGCGACATGTATTGTGTTGTGGTGTGGGTAATGTTCAATAATAATGGAAGTTCAGTGTCACTACTATCATTCTCATTAACACCCGCACTGTCACTATCTATCATCATCAGGGTTTTTTTTGGTGGTGGTGGTGGAGGGGTGGGGGGGGGGGGGGTCATGGTGTTTTGCCCATGGTTGTGGGATATGCATTGAGGGGGGGGGGGGGGGGGGGGGGGGGGGCAGGAAAAAAACACACCAAATAATAGGGGGGGCTTCCAAAAATTGCAAGGGAAAAAATCTGAAATTGACATAGTCCCCCCTCTTCATAAATTATGAACCCTCCCTAAGCTAGCCCTCACCCCAGCACAAAGGTAAGTTAAACTCTAATACAAAGCTAACCTAGCTTACAAAGCTAACCCTAGCTAATGCTAACACAAAGCTAACTTTCACAGCACTGGCTACATTTATCTTTGTGCAAGGGGTGCTGGTTAGCTTTTGCTTGGGTTAGGGTAAGCTTACCTAGATGAGGGGAACATTGGGGTTTGCGGTGTTGCAGTGTTGCTCAGTTTTTGTTGCGGTATTTCGGTGAATAAAATCCCACATTGCAGTATTGTGTTATTGCGGTGATCTCAAATCCTGCGATCATAGCCGATGTGCGTTGTTTGTGTTTTTAAACCTCCAGTTTTCGGTGAAACGAAATTATTTGCCGTGTTGTGGTTTCTTGTTGGACCCTTGTATGATTACTGTTATTGTCGTAAATGTATACTTTTAATGCTTGCGAA
Source organism: Dendrophyllia cribrosa (assembly GCA_024195265.1). Classification (NCBI taxonomy): domain Eukaryota; kingdom Metazoa; phylum Cnidaria; class Anthozoa; order Scleractinia; family Dendrophylliidae; genus Dendrophyllia; species Dendrophyllia cribrosa. The sequence continues at coordinate 22,625,152 of JAJLRJ010000009.1, forward strand.
AATCTTCAAAAGTGAAGGACGCAAGTTTAATGGAAGAAGAAGATAATCGTCGACTCTTGTCGTTCTTGTCAGAACTAAATTTAGCTTCTATATCTTCGTTAATCTGTGTTTATTGATTAAAAGCCACACCTTTGTTAAATGACACAGTATAGTCAAATATTACTGTCCAGTTCATATTTTATGCTTCAGCAGCCAATCGCAAGCCTTTTTTTGCGTTCGACGTTAGGAGAACGCCATCCTAATTTCAACGGGATTTGGCTATCCTGTGGTCGATGGGATACCTGTGCATGCCAGGCGTGAAGAATCGAGATTTTTTGGTTCGATGGGCGATGTTCAAAATCTGCGCCATTTTGAATAATTATTATGCGCGCGCACCAATTTTAAGCCCAAAAACTGGCCAAAAAAATTGCGGCTCCACCTTTTCAGCTGAAAAATACCTCGTGCGTCCGTAGCGTGGATATCTTTGGATTATTCGGTAAGTACAATCATTTTTCTCAAACTTCATGCGATGTTTCTTAAAAAGTTCATCGCTTCAACTTGTCAAAGCCTTACCAGGAAACTTTTTAGTACTCTAAGAGCATGTGGAAAGCCTGACGTCGGCGTCCCAAAACAAACCGAAGACCTTCGCTGCTTTCCTGCTTTGAATTAATGTCCTCAGTTGAGTTTGCCGAACAACAAAGCAAATCAACCGATTACCCTGACCCAAAGTTGTCTCAAAGCAAATCAACCAAGCCATTGTGCTTTGACCCATAGCGGTCACAAATACAAACCAAACAAACCGAGTCATTGTATATGTACTTGGTGGCCATTGCGCCAAATTTACATGTTTTGTTACATTTTCCCTTGCAACTATTCAAGTTACTATCATTCATGTTACTGTTACAAAATTAGTCTCGCACAATCAGTATATGAACTACATTGTAACTAAGTAGATAGACATGTTTTGTTACATTTTTGGTTTCACTATTAAAATTACTGTTGTTCTTGTTGCTGTTTAAATACTTCGTGTTTCTCAATTAATGTCTCGACTAATTTGCTCCTATCTTTTTCCTACGATTTTAGCTAAATTCATTGAACTTCGAACGCACTTATTAATCTTTGATTACTGCTAGTACTTAAATATATTGCAGTGTCGGTGTTTCATCAACTTTTTGTGCGGTAATGCGGTGTTTCTCGATTTTGTTTGGCGGTGTTGCGGTATTCAAAGCCCCCCAATGTCCCCCTCCTAGATTGAATACTGGGTACTCATTTAACCTATGTTGAATACTGATTCAACCTGAGAACAGAATTTACCTGCAACATAGACGCCTTTCTAATTTATGAAATACCTTTGTGATCTCTAGCATTGATATCAGACTCCAAATCAATGAGCCCAATGACAACTTCACTAGTGCCTGTGAGAGATGCATGATGACAAGCTGTAAATCTGTCAGTGGACAAAAAAAATTGAAGTTCGAGAATGAAATTGCATTGCATGTTAATTTTTAACATGCAGCCCTTTTACAATGTGCAAAAAGCTGGCAATTTTGCCATATACAATCAATTATTTGCCAATCACTTAATTCTAACTAGACCCCCTTTCTAGTCAGAGGACACAACTCTTACTGCCTTCTAATCCTATTGCAGCCTATACTAATACAGATCATTTCGAAAAAGCTGAACAGGAAATAAAAATATCAGATACATGTAGGGTGCAACAAAGCAATTACAACAATACACTGTAACCTGGGATACTGCATGTACAAGAGAAAGCAGGGTTGTCACTATTTTTTTTTTCTAGCTAATTAGGAAGTAGAAAAAGTAGTCATGGGAAAAACAGTATGTTGTATAATTTAGTAGCAATGCCTGATATATTAGATCAGTTTTCAATTACATGTAAGTGTCATAAAACCAAAACCAAAGTAATCACGCTGACCAATCACAACTGTCACAAGGAATCCAATTGACTAATCACAGCTTGAAGCAAATAGATCTACCCAGCACGGTCAGAAATTTTTGATAGAAATTCGGCCAGGTTTTTTTGATACAAAATCTCTTTGTGAGTTTTTATCCTATTGGCCTCAAATTTTTCCCAATAACAGATAATTTATTCTCATGGTCTATGGTTTGTTCTTTTTGTTTTTTCAGTTTTCGGTATTTTTGGCGGGAAAGTGACGTCACGAATATTGGGCCAAAATTAAAATTTTACATTTTGATACATTTAAAGTGCCCCTATGATCAAATTTTTGATTTTCATTTTTTTACATTTTCGTGTACTATTAGTCGACTTTCTTACTCATCTTGCCAAATTTCAATCCATTACAAAAATCGGAAGTCATTTTATTTAAACATTTATTTCCGAGAATTTACGGCCGCCATTAATCAACCTTGTTCCATGGCTTGGTTGCAAATGGGAGAAAGTGACGTCAAAGACTCAAACATACCTCACGGGTTGAAATTATAATAACAATCAGCATAGAAAATTGCATAAAGAACAAGTCCAAAGTTTTTGTTGCTTTTCGCGTGATTTTCAATACTTATTGTTATTATAATTTCAACCCGTGAGGTATGTTTGAGTCTTTGATGTCACTTTCTCCCATTCGCAACCAAGCCTTGGAACAAGGTTGATAAATGGTGGCCGTAAATTCTCGGCAATAAATGCTAAAATAAAATGACTTCTGATTTTCGTAATGAATTGAAATTTGGCAAGATGAGTAAGAAAGTCTAATTGTACACGAAAATGTAAAAAAAATGAAAATAAAAAATTTGATGGCAGGGGCACTTTAATGGCTGCTGCTGAAGGAGCAAGCTCAAACAAGTTAAAAACCGAAAAGATAACTAAAATATCTTGATTCAGTCAAGAGATGTCATTAGTTGAAATTTGCATTTGTGCTATTTTTAGTAACAAAATGGCGGGAATTTTGAAATTCATACAATTATATCTCTTGACTGAATCAAGATATTTTAGTTATCTCTTCGGTTTTCAACTTGTTTGAGCTTGCTCTTTCAGCAGCAGCCATTAAATGTATCAAAATGTAAAATATGAATTTTGGCCCAATATTCGTGACGTCACTTTCCCGCCAAAAATACCGAAAACTGAAAAAACAAAAAAAACAAACCATAGACCATGAGAATATCTGTTATTGGGAACAATTTGAGGCCAATAGGATAAAAACTCACGAAGAGATTTTGTATCAAAAAAACTTGGCCGAATTTCGATCAAAAATTTCCAACCATGCAGTGCCAAGGGTGGAAAAACACATGCAGGTAAATCGCAATTGAAAACACATGCAAGTAAGTCACAATTGGTTTTGGTTTTACTTCTACATTGTAATTAAAAGAGTGGCGCAAGACTTTTTAGCCAATCATATAAAGTGTAGCATTATGGAAAACCAAAACCAAAGCAATCATATAATTTTGAAACTTAAACTCTATTCAAGTAACTATGGTTCATGACTATAGTAGCTGGGTAAAGACACTGAAGTTTTAATATCAGGAAAAGTTTAAAATATTATACAAGTAGACTGCATTACTTACCCATCCTCATCTTGAATGTTGACATTATATTTTTTGCCACCTTTTTCTAAAAAAATAAAATCAAACATTATTTTAATGTTGAACCAAACTAATTAACAAGGTTATCAGTCTTGAAACAAAAAAATTAGTTCATCCTTTCTAGATATTCCAGTAAATGAATAATTAATTTGCTGGGATTATAGAAAGGATAAACTATCTTTGTTTCCCTTCTTCCCATACTGACAGGAACAGAGCATGACAGGGTTCAAACTGTGTCAAACTTGTGAGTCATAAAGGTCATTGGTTCATGGTGTGGTCTCTGCCATCCTATGGTTAGCACAAATTGTCTCTCCCTCACTCCACCCATTGGCATCTCTATAAATGGGTATCCCCAATTTTTTAGAGAGGCCTAAAAATTGGGAGTAATAACCATGTAATGGATTAACCCATCAACATGGGAGTAGTAATACTCTCTGTCATATCATGTTATAAAACAAGCTAACAAAGCCAAACTTTAAAAAACAAAAAAGTATGAAGTTATATTGGAATGTCCAGAGGGATTTGGGGGTAGGAGTTGGGGGAAGTATTCATGTACTTGTTTTGCCCCGCCCCGATTAGCGTTCCAGCTATTTGCAGGGCAAACAAATCTTTCAACTCTTCCATTATTATACTAAGAATACATTGTTGTGATTGTTTGTTGTTGAATAAATTGTTGTTGTTGTAAATTGTTGTTGGGATTGGGAGGAGGGAGGCTAACCCAAAAAACCTTCCGTGGAGTAGACAAGAGTGCTGCAATATCTTTGTCATCTTGCATTGACTTGTAAGAGTTATACTCAGTTGTTTGGGCTGAGAGCAAGGATCACTCTATTTAAAATAATTAATAATAATTAATAATTATTATTAATTTATAATAATTAATAATAATTAATTAATAATTAATAATAATAATTAATAATTATTATTAATTTATAGGTACAGATACTTTCTGAAACAATACATTAGTATTCTGTAAGAAAAGTTAAGAATACTTAGGTTAATATTCAACATCGTTGTCTTTAAATTATTTATAAGTAAGATCAAATTAAATAATATTGAAATCAGAATTGCATGAGAATTTGCAAATGTGGTTCCCTTCATTCTAAATATCATTCAGATCTGTTGCCCACATTTTTAGATATTACTTACAATATTGCTGTTTATGATAATACTAATAATAACATGAATACCAATATGCTACAGTCTCGATGTAAATTATCCTTATTTGGTTTTAAATTTTACACTCTCCACAAGCTTTATCACCACTAATTAATTATCTTCCAATATCAATAGTGGTACACTGCCAATAATATTGAACATGGTATCTGGCTGATTCCTTTACTGCACCCACAAGTCAATTATCCCATACTCTAAAGTGTATTTACTGACACTTGTAACTTACATACCAAAGGGATTCCCCTAAGACACCCCCTCCTCCCAAAAGCTACCGCACATGTACCTAGCTATAGAGTAAAGTTGAAAAAACGGAATTTAACAGTACTATAATTGAACCTCCTGAATACGGATACCAAAGAGACAGACCAAAGTGTCCATTTTTTAGAGGTGTCCATATTATAGAGGTGTCCATATTTGAGAAGTAGGGATTGCATGAATTTTCGTATCTTTGGGACCAAGTCAACTACACTGTACCTGAAATAGACAGGGGTTCGTAAGGAGAGGTTTGACTGTACTTTAGTTTTCAGTTGCAGCAAAAACCATAACAAGGCCTTAATTATCACCCAGTTGAAATTACAGTGTAACACCCCTAAAATAAGTGGTGTTTATATATATATATACACCATTATTAGCAGTACTTTCCTGTGACAGTGCTTTTAACTCTTTCACTCCCAGAGTCAATTATGGAGTCATGTAGTGTCGTTTTAACTTTTGAGTCTGTGGACAAAATCCTGTGGTGTGGTCATTCAAATGAAACCTCTTTGGCAGTACTTTTGCATGAAACTATTTCTTTTTTAATATTTCGCAAAATGCAATTTGGGATTTTATACCTGCCAATCTTTTCCGAGTGACAGGCGTGAGAATTTTTTCGTGCGAGTGCCAGGATTTATGAAGGCGACCTGACCAAATCCGAAGAGAACTCGATCTATTCTGAAGATGTTACGAAGAATTCAAAAGTTTCCATGGACCTCAGACCTCCGTTTAACAACATCCAGCTGTAATTGTAATGTTCAGAACGATAAAAATCTACAAAAAAGTGCCATATTTTCATGGACAAAACTATATTTTTAATTGGACCATGCGATCAGTTAAGGCTGACAGCTCAAATCTGTTAGTCAGGCGTGAGAAATTACTCCATACAGTGTAGGCATGAGATCAGATTTTTGGACTCGCAGGCGTGAGGCTTGGCAGGTATAGGATTTTTGTCTTTGGCATCTTGAGAGTTAAAAGGTTAAGGTCCATTTAAATAGTTTTAATATTTAATAATTATTTTAATAATAATAATTTAATATGTCTATGGTGCAAATTAACATGTAGATACAATCAAATGCGCCTAACAAACTATGTGAATAAATGATTAAATAAAAGTAATTATTTACAATTCAGTATGTATGACGGATAGTAAGATAAAATTTACAAAAATCAAGAGCTATACAGAGGATATGCTACTTTAAATAAAAATGTCTTCAATTTGGACTTAAAACGCTCAAAATTGTCCTCCTCTCTTATTTCACTCGGCAATTTATTCCAGAGTGATGGTGCAGTAGCAATAAAAGCCCTGTCACATTAAACATTAAACTGCTAAACATTCATTTGACATGTTGAACAAAATGTTGAAGATTGATAAGATAATTTGTTTGAGCAGGTCTTTCAACATTCTTGAATGTTTCGCATGTTGTCAAATGGTGTTAAAACAAATTTACATGTAAGCTGGTTTCAATTTTGATTCAACATCATTTCAACATTAAATTTTTCTTTGTTCTGGGAAATGTTGGATCATGTTGAAGCTGTTTGAACATTTCATTCAACATTAAATTGGTTGAACAAACGCATGTGCACAAAAGGAGACAAGAGCTTGTTTCCAGTTCTTTTGAAATGAATTTCTTGAAAATGTCCAAACTGTTTGAGGTCCATGGGGATACTCAGGTATATAAGCATATTAGCTATTAATTTTTAGACCCAAAAAAAGAGTCCAACAGTCCAGAACATAACCCAAAAATCTCCCTCTTTTCTCCACATAAAAAAATAAAGGAACAACAAAAGCTTGTGAATGAAATTGATAGAATTGTTTAACAAAAATCAAGAAGGCTATCAGCTAAGGCTTAGGGTATGCTTTTTATCAACCCTAAAAAAATACCCTGCCAAAATCCTCTACCCTCAAAAAATGTAACATAAATTACTTAACCCTAAAAAGTCCCCAAATCACTCGTTTCAAACCCAAAAAAGGCTGTCACACTTCCCCATTTCTAACATACATGTACCTGAGTACCGTGCATGGGGTTTGAACAGCTTCCACACAACCCTTTTATTTATGCAGTTTCAGCACACTTCATCAACATTTGCTCAACAAATTAATGTTAAACAGCTGTAGCACAAATGTTAAAACCATTTAAACAGGCCTTTAGTTTTACAAAAGTTTGTTAAAAAAAAGTTGTTTCTTTTTTCAATTTTTAAACCTTTGCATAATTTTATTGACTGTGAAGGGATTAATAAGCAACAACAAATAGGCTTGAATTATGAAATTTGCCATTCTGGCAAATATATGCAAATGTAAATGAGGACTATTTTGGTTTAGTTCTCCAAACAGGCTTTCATTACCACTGTTTGGTTTATAAAACTCTCTAATTAACTGCATCAGTTTGTCATGTGCTTTTCAATGAAAAACATATTAAATAAAAATTAAATATCAAATTAAAGTGTAGGAATTGTCTGGGTATCCAGATGTACATTGCATTATATTTACCGATAGTTTCAATAATGAAAAAATTAAAAAAATATGACCCATATACATTTCATACTTGAAAACAAAAGTGTTTAAATATTTTATGAAAAACCAAAACAAAATAAATAAAACTAATGGATTGTGATAGGCACATTAATATTTTGTAAACAATTTGATATCCAGTGACATAAATTCAAATTATATTTTACTCTGGCTTATTAAAAATCAAATTAGAAAATGCGAGAGCAAGCAGAGGTATACAGCTGTATATCTATCAGTTGATCTACCTTCCAATACTAAACTAACTCATTTAGCTCCAGAATATATGCCTGGTGAAATGTTATCAAAGCAAAAAGGTGAATATTTGGCCTGAAATTCTACATAATATGTATTTATTATGCAGACTACATCCGGATACAATATCCTGTCAAAATCTTCAAAATCTCTGAAACAATAAACACGAGTTGAATTGCTAATAAATATTTCCGATCGACGCATTCGAAATGATTTTGAATAAACATTTTTCGATTGTTGGTAACTTATTTGTTGTTTTTATACATAAAAAGGTTTTCTTTCTGAATAAAGCCGACTTGTTCTTTAACATGGTCTAAAATGAAGAATAAATAAAGTAAGAGTAAAATAAATAGTTCTGATTCAGTAAAAATGCAGATCTATCGACACTTCGAAGACATGCGAATGAACCTCCAGCTCTTGCGAAACAAATTAAAGTGAGGGTTAGACGAGACGTGATTCATTCAAAGAGCACGTTTAACGGTTACAACATTTATGCCTCAACATTATAAAACCCTAATTAGGACAATGGGTGAGCTCTCTTCAAAACATTTTCATTTCACATGTTTTCAAGCTTTATAAATAACCAAAGGGAAATCAAAATAAAAAGGTACCCTGTTCTTTAATATCCACTATTACTCACTTGTTTTAGCGGCTTTAATTTTTGCTGCAAGCTTCCTGAATGCCGCAAGGTCGTTGCATTTTACCGCCTGAAGTAATTCCTGATCTTTAGCCATGACATACAATGTTTATCTGTCTTCATGGACAACTGTGTGACCGAACACTTGAACAGCTGCAGTCAATGGCTAGAGCTGGCGCGCTTCACAGTGTTCAACTCATCAATTAATTAAAAGCTGGCCATTTTAACGACACATTCCCCAACAAATGGCCAACGCTATTCCTTGGTTCATTTTTAGAACAGCTAAGACATCGAGCAGTACAGGAATTTAAATCCAGACTGAATTATGCTGTTAGCGATCTCATACAAAGTAAATAGAATCGATTTTACGACGTGATCACGAGAGGTGGACTCGGTTCCGCGAAAATGACGTCACAAAAACGACGGATACGAGGACAATGGCCGCGCAAAAATCACGCCAACACAACCTTTCATTATCTGTTTGCTTGCTTTTGTTTTGTTCTATTTTATTTTGTACTCTATCAGGACTTCCTGTAGCAGCCATGAAAGTGAAATTGTTTCGTTGATGCCTTTCCAGAAACATTTGGGGAAAGCAAGGGTGGGAGGGAGGGAGCCCGAGGGGGGTGGGGGGTGGGGGGGGGGGGGGGGGTACTCTGCAAATTTTAGGGCGGGGGTGTGCCGCTGGAACTCTGAGACCCTGAACCTATACTAGACCATTTTAGCTGCATTTTGCAACTCTATTTTAGACTAAACACCGAAAAACCCTACCCTATCCTAGACCTATTCCAGACTCGCTATTTTCCAGAAACTCGTTCACTATTACAGTCTAAGATGCCAGGAATCAGTAAAAATGCCGTACTGCCCGTCGTACCGATTTTTAAATGTCATTTGCCAGTAAACCTCGTCTAGACTAAATTCTTCAGGCAACTGATCAGTTTCGCGGAAAATGATACCCTATTCTAGACCAAAAATCTCTGATTACTATACCCTATCCCAGACTAAACTGCCTGCCTTGAAAACCATACCCTTCACAGCGGCACATACCTATATAGCTCATATATGGGAGTACCCGCCCCCCCCCCCCCCCCCCGGGGGAGGGAGGAAGTAGGCAGAAGCGAAATGAACAAACAATAAACTGCAAGACTGATCTGACTACGTAAAAAAGTTGACTTTGCGAGACACCAATACGACAGAAACCGCGGATGAAGTCGGGTAGCAACCCGGCGTGGACAGACACTCAGCTGTTTCGTTCTTATTGGAACTCGTCAGCACGGTTTAGCAGAATGCAGGTGTAAATAGAAGTGACTTTTTTTTCCCAAAGAATAATTATTTAAATTATAAATCTAAGTACGCCCTTTCCACAGAATGAATGCTTAAGCCACAGGTAGTTCTATGAATAAAATAAAACTATATAAAACGGTTTACAGGATTTCCAGGATACCTGTGAATATGAAACCAAAATTAGTACAGTGGCTTAAAGATGGCCATATTTGAACTTTAGTCATATCAAACTCTTTCCCTTTTTCTCAATATTGAACCCAAAGTGCTAAAACTCTTTTCTCTCTCTTCAAAGAGAGTAAGATAGGAAAGATAAAGTGGCACACGGGTTAAAAGTGACCCACACAGCTGGAGCTTAACCAAGTTTCCGTCATGAAGCAACTATAGGAGTATTGCTATCCATAAGTTTTTTACACCTGGGTGGAGAGAGACTGAATGTAGAGTAACGTTTCTTGTCTAAGGAAAGAGCGTGTAAGTTGCAAAACCGATCAAAAACTGGATAAATTTTGTAAATTCCCAGAGGAAGAACATAGTGTTTAAAAAGGGTCACCCTTCGACTTACTTCGACATTTATAATGTACAACATAGTTCTAACTTTTGAGTCTGTAGAACATTCAAATGAAAGCTTTTGAACCGTGATCATGCAATCATTTTGCATGTTGCTGGTTTTTTTAAATTTTTTTTTTTCAAGAAATCAAGACTAATTTCTTGTTAGTTTTCAACTGACTGACTCTGGGTGTGAGGGGGGAATTTGATCTTGCCAGCCATGCAGTAATTAAATAAAAAATTACAATGAGAAAATAAACTTAGTAGCATGGAGATCAAGATCAAGGCCGGAGCCCAAATCGCGCCTTCGCCATCTTATCCAGACGACTCTGGCATCCGCGCATGGTCGCTCTTTGCGTTATAGCAGTACACCATCGCTTTTTAAAAGTAAGACTGAACGTTTCAAAAAGAGTTTCTTTCATGCGACTGTGCCTTCACGCTCACTGCCTGTAAATGACGCGTTTTTAGAACCTATTGTATTTTCAGTGAATACATATTAGTCTTAGATTTTGACAACCATTGTATTATGTATTAGTCTGAAATTTACCATGTAAATTTCATTTTTGTTTTATTTGATATAAGGCCCAGCCCCATAGATAAACCTTTGTAAACATTTTAGATTACTTTTACTATTACTATTGTTTTTAAATATTCTTTATAGTAATATCGCAATTCCCTTTTTAGCGCGATGATTTTACGAATAAATGCTTCATTCATGCAAAACAGGAGCTTTGGCGAAGATTAATATTGATCCTTCCTGACTGATTGAACCTCAGTTACTCGCGTGTGAGCCTCGTGAGTAGGCGCGCGCCCATCACTCTCCCCAGCCTGGCCTCGCACTCCATGTTCACAGTCGCTCCACCTTTTGTCTAATCAGGCACGCGTACGTTCGTACACTGTGAATCCACTCAGGCAAAAATGCGGACTGTCTTGCAGTCTAGTAACAACTAAAAAACTAAAGCATGCAGTACAGTCCTTATATAAAAACTTATCGGCAGAGCCCCATTCCATTTTACAATTGACTGTGAGAGAACGTATAAATGGATAGTTTTTGTAAATTAGTGTAGTGTCTTAGAGGGCCACCAGTTTATTAGCTTTGCTTTAGTGCAACCCTCTTTAAATAAAGACTTTATTATTATTATTATTATCATTATTATTATTATTATTATTCCGCGCTTCATGTCCTTTTTCAGTTCTTGATTTAGAAATCTAGCCAGATGACATCTTGTGACAGTTGTTCACTCTTCATCTTTCGATTTCTAGCCTCCATCAATAGAAAATCAGTTTTTCGTCAGATCAACCGGCAAAAAAGAAATCGTTGATAGTGTTTAAACGGGTTATGTTTCTTTTGATTTACTCATTATACTTTTGACGGTATCATGACCCCATTTCGACTGTACTTTGATGACGGTTAACGGTTAATTATTCTATCCATCGCATATTTGACAGTTATAGGAACAGTGTCTCGACTGTTATGTCGTCTGTTCATGAGTATGGCCCTACCCTTGCAGGGTACCAGATGTTTCTCTCGCGGCACGCTTTCGTGAGATGTCGGGGCCGGCCGGAGGCCAGCAACGAGCGGCGAACGCAAGCCGCGAGTGAATATGAGAGACTGGAAAAACCGCCAGCACCCAGGGTAGCTTTAAACTTGCTTGAAGTTTGCTTTATTCTTTCAGTTAAAATAGCGGAAGGAAAATCGCCAAAAGCGATAAAGGCAAAGAAATATAAACATAAGGGACAAAACAGCGGCTATAAAAATAGAACTCAGTGTCACGTGTCACCAGAGATGGCAAATGTTGATTTCTTGACCGTCAATCACCAAGTCAAATTTGATGAACTATCATCCACTTCCATCCTTTGAAATCCTGTAATTCATACATACCTAAATGACTTCAGAAAATAAGCTTGGAAAAACTGGAATAATTCGTTCGTCTCGACCGAACCTCATCAGCCAGAATAAATATTGAAGTTAATGTTATTTATTTAGGCCACAAAGAGGCCCTGTTAGGGACACTGTACAATAATTAGCAGGAGGGGGGGAGTTGAAAAACGGGAAAGAAATAGTTAAAAATTAGACTTCACCCCTCCCCCCTCCCCCCCTCCCCCCTACTACTGAAGAAAACTTAACTATCCCCCCATACCTAAAACAATTAAGACGTACCCCCCCCCCCCCCCCCCCCGCTTATGCTCTCCTTTGTTATTTTCTTTAATACTAATAATACTTACATGGCTTACAATACTTAGTCAATCAAGATGTTAAAAAAAGTGACGGGACAACCCAGCTTGTGCTGGACGGTGTTTGTCCGAGAAATATAACCCCAAACAACATGACAACAGCAACACTACTATAGCTGTGTAGCTGAGGCCAACATACTAAAGGAAACGGTGGAAACAATTAAACAGATGATTATTGGACATTATAACACTCTTTTTAGTGGGAGGACAGGAAAATTGCAAACAGGTCTCACCTGCCACCACAATTTTAACTTTGACACTCTCCACTCAATAAATGATTGAAGACCTTGATACAGCATTAAAAAAATACATGGCCACTTATTCCATTGGATTAAAATTAAAATCATCAAAGTCTAGAAAAAACAAGGAAGAAGGAAGGAAGGCCAAAAGACGGAAGGTAATGTAGCCCAGGAAAACAGAAAGAAGAGAGCTTGTGCAATATTTATGTCACTGGGGGGAACACCAGTTGATGGGGAATATGACCCTGAAATATATGGAGTTCGACAAATTGATAATATTGACCTGGGAACCCTTCCTATATTCACCTCTCTCACTGATAAAGCCTGCTTGAGAGACTTGCTCAGCTCCAATTGCTTTATTGGAGAAGCTGCAGAGTCAGTTCAGGAGTTCTTAAAATGAACAGAACTCCAGGACTCAGATTTATGAACTGTATTCAAGCAGCCAGTGAATATAAACAACACTCAACAAAAATATGTATCATGGTATTACTTGCATGACCAACCTTAATTTTGCCAAGTTACTGGCAATACCTGCAGTGTAGTTTAATTAACCATGTCTTTCATGACCACATTAGAATTGGGCTGAAAAGGTCATGTAACTATGATCGGAAAGATGCAGTACATGTAGACTCATGATTCTGGCCCTTTGTTACATTTTCCAAAATAAATAAATAAATTACTGCTCTGTACATTCACTGGACGAAAAAATGAATTTACTTAAGTTTGCACATTGAGCAAATATGTAACAAATTTAGGCCTCTAAATTTGAACCAAATTTGCACTGGGTGTGAAGTGAATGTAAACATACATCTTAGCTCACGTGCAAATTGTGTGCAAATGTGGTGTAAATATACATCTGCGGAAAATTTACTATTATCTTTGCTACCCCAAGCAAATCTCATATTTGCTCATCTTTATGCCAAGCAATCGTAAAGAAAATGCGGTATTGACCATCTTTGCTTTCTTTGCAAATAAAGTGCAAACATCACGTTTGATTTGCTGCAAATGTGGGCAAAGTTGTGCAAATGTGGTCTTTACTACATGTTTACTACTGTTTTGCCACCCATGTAAATCCATTTCTTCGTGCAGTGATTGTTACAGTGCCAGAAAAATGATTGTAGTTATTTTAATGTTAGTGGTGCAGGTTTATTGTTGAGTCACCAGTGAGCCTGGCAATGAAAATTAAATACCCCTCCCCCCCCCTCCCTCTTTTTCATAGGGTAATTTACGTGTCCCCCCCCCCCCCCCTCCCCCTTCTTAGGATATGAATTATTACATTGTGCCCCCCCCCCCCCCCCTCCTTCCTACTAATTATTACACAGCGCCTTGGGGGGGATACCCATGTCCACCGTCTGAATTTCACAAGCAGCTATGTCGCAATTTCTGGACGTTCTTGTGTCGCCCGTCGGAATTTCGTAAAGTGACATCATTAAGGTGGTCTTCCACTCAAATTTTTTTTCCAAGACAATTTTACGGGAAAATTCTACCATCCTGAGTAATAGTTTTATACTCTGAGTTGAAAAATCATTCACTTTAGGTCGAATTCCCCATTGGTTAATTATTAACCAGCCCCTTAAGTTGAAATAAGGCCTTTTGTTATAAAAACAATAACTTTCCGCCAAATGGTTGGATGCCCATGGAGTCAACTTTACTTTGTGCATAAATGATCCATCTAGGTTCTGAACCTCGGAAAACAGTGAGTTTTTACTAGTTTCCATTTTTTCGGGGGGTACGGGGCTTTAATGTTGTTTAGTGCTGCAATTTTAGTGAAATTCTTTCAAAATGGGATTCTCAAGTGTTTAAAGATTCCAATTTTGCCATTTTCAAAAAAGCGAACGTTGCAAGCTAGACATCGTATTTATGAGTGGAAGACCACCTTAACATGAATGTCTAATAACAGCTCTTTGCCGATCTTACACACACATCGTCACTGTGGAATTGACTGTCGACACCACTTGTCTTGTCTGTAATTGTTTTTTTTCTTTTTTTTTTTTCCTTTTCCTTTTTGTGTTTAGCTATGATGTCAACGGCATCCAAGCATTTGATGTGACAATCATCAATACCCTGAATTGACATGAATTGAACTTGATGACCTTGATGAAGTCGATGAAGTCGATTGCGACTGAGCCGACACTGAGACGAAACTAAATTGAGCGCGTGGGATGACGAACATGATAGGGCTTTCCGATTTAGCGGAAAATCCACGTAAGTGGAACTACAGTTTCTCGTGCAATGTTGTGAAGTCAGATTGGTACTTTGAAATACTATCAAGAAAACATCGCTTATATGTTTTTGATGATATGACTCTCATTTCAAAACATAGTCTGTGTTTCGTTGTACTTTCGCGCGCGCACGGGAATGTATGTCTAGGCAAAGTTTTGCGACTCGTGGGCAAGTCTAAGGAATGCCACCACGTCAGTTGAGTCGCGCCATCGTGCGAAACCTTGGTTCATTTAAAACTTCCAATACATTTTGATTGAGACAAAATGACGAGTATAAGGTTGGGTACAAGACTTTAGAGGAGTGGCATACAATAGACTAAATGGTACAATTTGTAAGAGATTTACCATGCTGTGTACCAGCTCTTTTTTCGTGGAGTAAAGTGAAATTCGTCGAAATGAATATTAAACTTTAAAATATACTGCATTTTTAATAGGTGGTTTGCAACCATTCCCTGAGAATTTAAAAGACAAAAGCGCAGCGGCCATGCTGGTGAACGGAACAAAAGAAAGTTATAGAAGCTAATGATAAATCTTTTGTTTTGTACCTCCAGCGTGACGTCCGGGTGAAAACGTCCTATGATGTGAAAAACCTACAAATTGGAAGTTAAGAGAATGTTCCATGTAGTAGTTTTTATATTACTCTCCTTGTTCTTTTTTCACTAGACAACCTGAGGATGTTAGTGAACTTTTAGAAAGAAACCCCTGTTTCGACAACAGAAGTTTAAAAAGTTTTTATCCGCGTTTAAAAGTCTTAACGCGCTGTTAGTATCCATCATGGCAGATGTCGATAACCGGAGAGAGCTAATCCCAATGAAGTTTCTTCTACAATAGACGCGCTAACGCATTAGTAGATTCATAACAAACAATAGCGTTCCGCCCAGATTCTAAAAATAGAAAACTCGCGCAGCAATAATGGGATTGAAATGCGTACAAACATTCAAGAACTATGCAGGAAGCTACGAAAAAAGCAGGTGCTACGAAGCACTGTTCTTGGGTACAACTCGACAATTATCCTCAACATGTACAGGAATCGCAAAAACTGGTGTTTCTGAGGCAGCCATTTTGAAATATTTGTCCGCATTTCGATCCCACAATGTAATGCTGCCAAATATGACGTCACCTGGGCGGAACGCTATTAAACTAAAGTTCGGCAAATTTTTAAGAACAACCTTTTTTATTCCAAAATGATCGCACACCTCTGTTGCAATCAAGGCCGCCACCAGTTTTTCTAATGTCGGGGCCTGCACCCGAAAAAAAAAAACAAAGAAAACCTAGCCAACTGTAAAATAACTTCGAACATTTCGTGAAGCGGCGCAGAGATCGATAAATCTTTCCCACGACTGTGTTTTTCAGATAGCTTTTAGTATTTTAATTTACATATTTTGTAGACTGTGAAGCGTCACTGAACTTAAAGAAATATAGCCATAAAAGTGTCTATGAAATATCGGCCTCAGTTGAGTCATTTAACTGTTTAAACTGTGTATAGGCATTCAACTCCTTTCAGTTCTCTACCATTCAGCATTGAAAGGATATTTCTCTTCGTTAATGCCCCTATTGTATTGTGAAAGCACCACGCAATTGTTTTAAAAATCAATTAGTTTTCGACTTAAATAAAACTTGAGTGTTTATCCAAACTGCAGACAAATTTGTGAAAAGCGCCGGGTGATTGCAAGTTCTCCACCCTCGCCATCCGATCAACTTTGCAAAGTTTTAACTGAAGGTACGTTCACCTTATAAAAGTTATGAAAAAAAGTGATTAAGCACGGTGTTATATACAAGTCCTATAGTTATAAAGTGCGAGCAATGTCTTTAGCAATCATTGTGTTTGCAAACTTAAAATTGAATTTGAGATCTATTTACAAAAATATTTTGATCCACAAGTTAAAAAAAGAGCCAATATCTGTAAATATCGAGAATGCCGCGTCAGTCATGAAATTTCGAATTTCTTCATATTTTGTCCAAATAACCTCTATAGTAAGTTATTTTCGAAAATACTACTCAAACGTCGAGAAGCGCTTTAATTTTAACGAAATCGAGGAAAGTCTAAAAACGCTATCTTGGCGTTAAATCCATGCCGAAAATGGAGCGAAATGATGCATTTTCTTCTCTCTCGTACAGACAAACGCGATAAGATCTATCAATGTACTTTGGCTGGTTCATAACACATCTCTTGATCTTTCTAAAACACCTAATAAATTTGAGAAATATGTTATTATTGTAATATTTTTGGCCTTTACAAATTCCCTACTTGTAGCGTTTGAGCGAGAGGGCGAATTTAGGCAAATTTTTACACCAGCGAAAGTCCACTGATACATTGATTTTGAAGTTCAAACTGACATATTCTTAAAGCACAAACTTTATATTCTCCTGTGTAAAAATTTCTAACGCGACCCGATAAAAGTGTCCCGTTGAGAGACGGAAACGTGAAGCGTATTTTGACACAACGAACATCCATAAGACGAAGAAAGGGCTTCGCTGCTCATGCCGGAACACGAAACTTTAATCAAGGACGAAAATCCGTCATAGGAGAACCTTTTTGCCAAAGAAAAACTTGTTTTTGCAAAGATACAAAGCTGTAATGTACTTTAATCAAAAAAATTATTTCGTAAACAATAACACGCAATTCAATAAATAACATAAGTGACCCCGAAGGTCATGTAGGGAGAACACGTGCAGGCGACTCAAAATACTTCAGTAGTCAAAATTTTGCTTAAGATAAAAAGTGAATGGAGCTCTGTTCTCGCTAGTCATAATTTTAACCCATATTCTTAAAGTTATATCCGAATTTTGATTTTTTACAGGCGACCCATATAGACTAACGCCAACAAAAATAAACATGACCAAGATTGGGGTAAACATTAATGGGCCGTGCAGATTATATCAGACAGTGTTATGAAACAGTGGGGGAAAAAATTGAACATGAACAAAAACAATTCAATCTTACCCCTGAGTTTGCAATGTATTGTGAAGATTTTGTGATTCCAATTATATATACCATTTCGTAACTTTCGGCAACCAGTGAGTTACTTTTACTCTTGTTATTGTCAATATAGCTTTGTTGCAGTTAATGTCAATATAGCTCAATTAATAGTCAATTAATTAATAATTAATCAATTAATTGATTTAATAATTTACATTAATTTAATTAATTAGTTAATAATTAATAATTAATTAATAGTCAATTTATAGTCAACCTCCCTCGTCACCTGTATTACCAGAATCTGATAAAAAATATATAATCATTTGTTTTGTGTGATGAAATAAAGTTGATTGATTGATTGATTGATTGATTAATTGATTGAACCAGACGAAACATAGAATGACAACATTGTCCCGGAAACATTGTCTGTAATACCGGGCTGAAGTTGTCTGCCAATTCACTGCCAATTCGTCAGCTGCCAATTCGATTCTTTAAGGAATTTTTTAAAGTTCATTCGACCATTGTTTGTAATGTCTCGAAAGCTGAAAATCCCCGGGC
The DNA here is from genome assembly GCA_024195265.1 of Dendrophyllia cribrosa. Taxonomy (NCBI): domain Eukaryota; kingdom Metazoa; phylum Cnidaria; class Anthozoa; order Scleractinia; family Dendrophylliidae; genus Dendrophyllia; species Dendrophyllia cribrosa. Next base: position 22,643,510 of record JAJLRJ010000009.1, read on the forward strand.
TGAAAGATGAAATATGATTTGCCTGCAAGCGGAATCTCAGAGCACGTACATTAAATCCAAAATGGTTTTCGATAATTAGAAGACCCAACAAGAACGCGGTAAAATATCTTTATTCCTGGCTGAACTACAAAACAATTCAAGGAATGGAAATCGATACAATTTACAATTGATATCTTTCTAAAGATCACCATTCCATCTCTTAATAATTCATTTTGTTTTCTTAAAATGTGACTGAATTTTCTTTCCTAAAGTTGGCACAGACTGCCCAGAATTGCCACCATTTTGTAGCGGAATACAAGGAGTGGCAGTTATTATATCGTTGTCATATTCTCAACAAGATAAGAGCAAAAAAACTTGAAGTGAGGGACAATTAAACTAAGAGTAAATTACCTTTAACACATGTTTGTCCTACTTACCTTATTGACAAATTATATTATTGCAAGTCTTATGATAACTATTAATAGGGGGAAGCACATATATTCCCCTAGCTGTAAAACCATGTCTAAATACTTTGGTTGGATTACAACATAACTAATGATGGTGTTCAGTGTTATGAAATCTCTTGTGCTAATGCCATTCGGTCTAGTCTGTCTTCCTCAGTCAGTCGATACCGCAAAGTATTTGACGATTCAGTTTAAACTTGTTAACCGCTCATAGGTCATTGGCTCAATAACACATGATGATAATGTTTTATTCCTGCTAAGAGCTACACATGAGACTCCTGGAGTTTTATTTTGGTCGAGTCTCACAAGTCTGAGCGCAGAGAGAAGTTGAATCTCCTAAGAAAAGCAGCTGAATTGACACATCACAACTCGCTATCGTAGCCGGGGCGAATCGCAACGTGTTTCCTACAAACACACCACTGCACAGTTTTCTGATATTCTGATAAGTAGCTTCAGTCATATTTTCAAGGGGAAGTTCGAATAAATCTACAAAACTTCACTTACCTTGGGGGGAAACCGCGAAAAACAGCAAAGGCAGAAGAAAGCACGAAGGACAGCACGAACAGAAACAGAAAAACATGGTCTCAAGTAATTTTACTGCAAATTTATACCAGTTCCCGGCCAGTCCAAGATGGCGTCCAAACCCTGAAATCATATGGCATCACGATCGATACCCGCGGAACACCGTAAATCCCGCGGGAAAAAGGACTGGAATAGCATGCGTTCTCATTAACGCTTCCAAAAATCGCACAAAATAGCCAAAATGGCCGCCATCTTGTCGCGAAATACAATATTTATCATTGAATAACTTATTAACTGTCACTTAATTGGTAACAAATGACAAACCTTCGTGAAGTATCTTTCGATATTTCGCACCCGTCTCTTCAACCTTAGGTATATTAAAATTAACCCTCCTGACAATCGCACAAAAATGCCAAAATGGCCGCGACTTAGCAAGTGAACGAGTGGTTCTAAGGTAGAAAGCTTTGAAGGCTTCTAATCATGCCGCGCAGAAAATGATAAAAAAAGAACTGAAGCGTCAGCCTCCTTCACTGTATTATAAAGGAGTGTCCGTCCACTGGTCCGGATCCCTAGATCAAAGAAATATGTCAAAGGAAAGAAAACCTAATTAAAAAAAACTATGAGCTTTCGTCAACCGTCCTGGGGCCAGTTGCATAAAACTTAACGTTGGACGTAACTGCTAACGTGTGACGTTAAAATAGTAACTTTGACTGGGCTGAACGTCAGACGTTAGCTTTTATGTCAGGCGTTAAGTTTTATGCAACTGACCCCTGTTGTCTACAACGGATGGAATAAGTGAAGAAAGCGAATGTGCATACATAATTAAAAAAGTTAAAAATACAAAAGCTAAAAAATGACAAAAGCGAAAGAATGTAAAAACTAAGAAGATATTTTAAACGTGTGAAAGTCAATGTTTATTTAAAAGAATGCGATATTGATTGGGAAGCCGGCATGAGTTGTCAGCGTCAACAGTTTTTGCGGTCTTCAAGGACTCCAAGTCAATGTGGTGATTCTTGGACCAAGCATGATTTGCAACATTGGAACCTTTGGTGACATTTCTGGTGCGTTCTTTCTTTCTGGTGTTAAAGGCCGTTAAAAGACCTTCCGGTTTCACCATGCCAATAAAACTCCACGAACATGTGGTGCAGGGAATTTTGTAGACAACATTGCACTGGTCTACCTTTTTCGGACGGAATTTGGGAGCAGGGAATTCTTGTTGGAGTGTTTTTATCGGTCTATTGGTGACTTGTATGTCGTGACTTCTTAGCAAGTGCGTTTCTTACGAAAGAAAACCTCTTTAAAAAACAGCTGCGAAGGGCTTGTCGCTGACGTAGATCACGATGTTAATAAATATAACACATTGAATTTCATGATTCAGTCACATTTAATAAGAAAACAGCTTGGTCATTTAAAGTGGACGACATCACTTCGTTAACAAAAGAAGATGAAAATAGACGGCAACGAATCGCCATACAAAAGATTCGTCAAAGTAAAAAGCGACAACCCGGATCTGAACCCGACCACCGTGTAACACCACCACCAAAGGCAGCTCGAACGGAGGGGTTTTAGACGCAAGCATTGATCAAATTCTGTCTGGTGAAAAGTTAAAAGGAGGCACGATTAATTTGTACTTTGATTATTTAAGAGAGAACTACGCATGCTCGGAGGGGAACTCAGTAGGCTTAGGAAGCTCATACTTTTATCCTTCTTTAGAATGCGGTGACGGTACATATGGAAATTATCTTGGCATAACATCACTGTGGGAGCATGAAAGTGTTATATATTACCGGTACACTTACCCCGCGAAGAGCACTGGCTCCTTCTCATTATAAGTGTCATCAATCTTTGTCGTTATGTTTACGATTCCGCCTTCTGTCAACCTGAGATCTAACTGTCTTTGACACGATTAAAACGAAAGCGATCTTTTTCAGGAAAGCAACTGGGAGGAATACACCCTAATTGTCCCAAGCAAACTAACAATACTGACTGTGGTGTTTTCACTTGCTTGCTTGCGAAGCATTTTATATCCGGTGAGCAACGTAACTCTGCCGACACACCCGCGCAATGAAATGGCAAGCGATTTGCTGAACCATGCGACAGCTGAGACCAACCAAGTTCACCATCTGCCTGACTTTCACTGGATTAATGGAAAGCATTCGAACCCAAACGAGTTGGCAAAATTGAAGCTTAACAGAGAGGTTGCCATCGCAGGTCTTACCTATCGTTAGCCCCCAACACCGAAAGACGGCAACTGCTCTTTTCATGCAATCAGCGACCAACTTGCTCCTATGGGAAAGCCTTTTCAGACAGCATCTCAACTTCGCGCTGCCGCAGTAAGCTCTCTACGAAGTAACCCAACCACACCAGACGGTGGTCACTTTAGAGAATTCGTGAATCATGGTGGATGGGAGGCGTACTTGCGACGGATGTCCATGGACGGCGAGTGGGGCGATTATATCACCTTGTTAGGCCTGATCAACTTGCTTAATGTTACCGTTGCTGCGGTGTCAAGCTTGGGAGAAGAAGGCTTACATATAACCAATCCAGCTAACTATAAAGAAGAAGAAGCTCATTTCTGGAGCATTGCTTTGATTGGTCACGAGGCGCCAATCCATTACCAAAGCCTTGAACCAATGGACGCAATAGATATCGTCACAGAGATGAAATTAAAGTATGGAGAAGGGAAAATAGTTCAAAATGAAGTCTGCCTAAAGTGCGGGAAGAAGTTTGAATGCTACTCCAAGGGTGTATTTGAGGGCAGGAATGGCCCTTTGCAGGTCTATTCTGACGACTGTGTCTTGCGAAAGTTGCTTACAAGAAGGGTTTTTATCTGATCCGTGGGGTTAATAAGTTAAAGTTCTGCTATTGGTTACAGGATGTATAAATATATACTAGTGTATCCAAAAGATAGTAATTGCTGCGGTAAATTTGTTGTAATAATGCTGTTTTATCGCCTCGCTGGTATTCTTGGTTTGCAACCACGTGACAAGGCGGCCATGTTGGTGGTCAATACAATACAATTTTTGTCGTAGAATTTGCATGAAAATAAAGTATAGTTCCCAGCGGAGAAAAACGCTTTTGTTCTTGACCACCAACATGGCCGCCGTGACGTCACATGCAAACCAGCAATTACAGAATTTTCTCTTTCGTTTTTTGAGGGAAAGCAAAGCAAATGTAACCGGGATGAATCGACGAAAACTCCATATGATAAGACTAATTTTGTTTTGTAATTCACGCATCAAGTTCTTGCAATGTCTGTAGAATATTGTTGAGCAAAGGACGCGTTCACCACGAGGAAGGTGTAAAAAATTTAGGTTTAACTTAATTATTGATAATGGATATGTTGCGTTACTAGCTAGCCGTATCGTATTCGCGTCTCCACGCGCTCAGCTCAGGTTTCGCGTCCCCACGCGCTCAGCTCAGTCTCATCGACCGCTGTCAAAATAAATTTCAAAATAAATTTGTCTTTTATTCCGTACAATCTTCGAAAATCTTTGCTATCCAACGGTCCTATCACCATGCCTCACAGTCCTCGCTCAACTCGCGGTAGTCTTCGATACTTCAGTTCCGATTACGACTGGCACATGTTGGACCAAAATATTACAAATCTCGCAGTCAACAGCTTGAAGCAGCAAGCGAGGCTATTGTTCGTGGCGCAGTGAATTCTGGCCCAAAATGTGTGCGTGGCGCAGTGAATTCTGGCCCAAAACGTGTGCGTGGCGCAGTGAATTCTGGTAAAAAGCGATCAAATCGAGATTTTTGCTGCGGAACGAGCGTAGCGAGTGAGCAGCAACATAATCAGGATTTAAGAGAAATATATGAGAAAAAATATAAGCTACGAAAAATCTCGATTTGATCGCTTTTTACCAGAATTCACTGCGCCACGCACACATTTTGGGCCAGAATTCACTGCGCCACGCACACATTTTGGGCCAGAATTCACTGCGCCACGAACAATAGCCTCGCTTGCTGCTTCAAGCTGTTGGCTGCGAGATTTGTAATATTTTGGTCCAACATGTGCCAGTCGTAATCGGAACTGAAGTGTCGAAGACTACCGCGAGTTGAGCGAGGACTGTGAGGCATGGTGATAGGACCGTTAGATAGCAAAGATTTTCGAAGATTGTACGGAATAAAAGACAAATTTATTTTGAAATCACTCCGACAGCGGTCGATGAGACTGAGCTGAGCGCGTGGGGACGCGAAACCTGAGCTGAGCGCGTGGAGACGCGAACACGATACGGCTAGCTAGCAACGCAACATATTCATTATCAATAATTAAGTTAAACCTAAATTTTCACACCTTCCTCGTGGTGAACGCGTCCTTTGCTCAACAATATTCTACAGACATTGCAAGAAATTAATGCGTGAATTACAAAACAAAATTAGTCTTATCAGCTGGAGTTTTCGTCGATTCATCCCGGTTACATTTGCTTTGCTTTCCCTCACAAAACGAAAGAGAAAATTCTGTAATACCAGCGAGGCGATAAAACAGCATTATTACAACAAATTTACCGCAGCAATTACTATCTTTTGGATACACTAGTATATTATTGCTGCGGAACGAGCGTAGCGAGTGAGCAGCAACATAATCAGGATTTAAGAGAAATATATGAGAAAAAAATATAAGCTACGAAAAATCTCGATTTGATCGCTTTTTACCAGAATTCACTGCGCCACGCACACATTTTGGGCCAGAATTCACTGCGCCACGTACACATTTTGTGCCAGAATTCACTGCGCCACGCACACATTTTGGGCCAGAATTCACTGCGCCACGAACAATAGCCTCGCTTGCTGCTTCAAGCTGTTGGCTGCGAGATTTGTAATATTTTGGTCCAACATGTGCCAGTCGTAATCGGAACTGAAGTGTCGAAGACTACCGCGAGTTGAGCGAGGACTGTGAGGCATGGTGATAGGACCGTTAGATAGCAAAGATTTTCGAAGATTGTACGGAATAAAAGACAAATTTATTTTGAAATCACTCCGACAGCGGTCGATGAGACTGAGCTGAGCGCGTGGGGACGCGAAACCTGAGCTGAGCGCGTGGAGACGCGAACACGATACGGCTAGCTAGCAACGCAACATATTCATTATCAATAATTAAGTTAAACCTAAATTTTCACACCTTCCTCGTGGTGAACGCGTCCTTTGCTCAACAATATTCTACAGACATTGCAAGAAATTAATGCGTGAATTACAAAACAAAATTAGTCTTATCAGCTGGAGTTTTCGTCGATTCATCCCGGTTACATTTGCTTTGCTTTCCCTCACAAAACGAAAGAGAAAATTCTGTAATACCAGCGAGGCGATAAAACAGCATTATTACAACAAATTTACCGCAGCAATTACTATCTTTTGGATACACTAGTATATTATTGCTGCGGAACGAGCGTAGCGAGTGAGCAGCAACATAATCAGGATTTAAGAGAAATATATGAGAAAAAAATATAAGCTACGAAAAATCTCGATTTGATCGCTTTTTACCAGAATTCACTGCGCCACGCACACATTTTGGGCCAGAATTCACTGCGCCACGTACACATTTTGTGCCAGAATTCACTGCGCCACGCACACATTTTGGGCCAGAATTCACTGCGCCACGAACAATAGCCTCGCTTGCTGCTTCAAGCTGTTGGCTGCGAGATTTGTAATATTTTGGTCCAACATGTGCCAGTCGTAATCGGAACTGAAGTGTCGAAGACTACCGCGAGTTGAGCGAGGACTGTGAGGCATGGTGATAGGACCGTTGGATAGCAAAGATTTTCGAAGATTGTACGGAATAAAAGACAAATTTATTTTGAAATTTATTTTGACAGCGGTCGATGAGACTGAGCTGAGCGCGTGGGGACGCGAAACCTGAGCTGAGCGCGTGGAGACGCGAATACGATACGGCTAGCTAGCAACGCAACATATTCATTAACAATAATTAAGTTAAACCTAAATTTTCACACCTTCCTCGTGGTGAACGCGTCCTTTGCTCAACAATATTCTACAGACATTGCAAGAAATTAATGCGTGAATTACAAAACAAAATTAGTCTTATCAGCTGGAGTTTTCGTCGATTCATCCCGGTTACATTTGCTTTGCTTCCCCTCAAAAAACGAAAGAGAAAATTCTGTAATACCAGCGAGACGATAAAACAGCATTATTACAATAAATTTACCGCAGCAATTACTATCTTTTGGATACACTAGTTCGTAGCTTATATTTTTTTCTCATATATTTCTCTTAAATCCTGATTATGTTGCTGCTCACTCGCTACGCTCGTTCTGCAGCAATAATACTAGTTAGTTAGCGGTGGAGCTACGCTATTGGTGGAAATTTGGTGACGTGAAAAACAAATGTTGATTAGTTGAATGAAAAGCGTTCGTTGATTCCGTGGGGTTTGAGAGTGCCGATTTGAAAGATGATTTTTTGTTCTAGGCTTTTACGGCTTTCTGTGTTACCCTGGTGTAGGGAAAGGCCGCAGATTGTCATGTGTTGTTTAGAATGGTTAGTAAGATTAAAATGGCGCGCGACTGGTTTGGATGCGTCTTTGTCATTTTTGTCAACGTCTCGGAGATGTTCACGAAAACGGTCGCCCAGTCTCCTCCCTGTTTCGCCAATGTATATCTTTTTGCAAAAAGTACATGTTATGCAGTAGATAACATTTACGGAGGTGCATGTAAAACGATCAGTGATTTTAATACATCGTTTGGGTCCTGTTATTTTGTCCGCGTTGTGAATGAAAGGACAAGTGTTACATCGTGTGCGTGTGCATTTGAAAGTTCCCGGTACATCGTCAGATTTCAGTGCGCTCGTAACTAGAAAGTTGCCTATGTTTTTGTCACGTTTGAATGAAATTAGTGGGGGTTGTGAAAAAATTCTGCCAGTTTCGGGGTCGTTTTGGAGTAATTTGAAATTTTTTAAAATGATGCTTTTGACTGTGTTGTTGTGTGGGTGGAAAGTGAGGGTGAATGGAATTCTCTCGTTCTCTTCCTTCTGTGGCGTTTGTAGTGCTGATTGTCTGTCGATCTGTTGTGCACACAGCCTTAACCAAATCAAGACCCAAAAACTTGAACAGTTAATAGGTCCTCAATTATCCGGCGACCATTCATTCGATAGTCACAATGGCGTCATTACCATTCCGGAAAATTTGCCGCTTTCTAACCCAGAGAGGTCTGTTCTTAGTAAAGGTTTAAACTTTGTTCCCATAGCGAAACAAACCGACGAATTTTCAGTCAAACAAGATGTTGAAAAATTCCTTCGCCGCGTGCAATTAAGAGCTTTTTTCCACGACAAAGAAGACAATTCTAACACCTCGGAAAAAGATGTTTTTGAAACACTCAACGTTCGCAAATCAAAATGGACTCCCCCAGAGGGCCAGTTCTCTTCTCTAGATTTTTTCGTCAAAAAATGTCGTCACGATGTCCAAAAACTTAAATTTAACCGCCACACCAAAATTTCCAACCTTTCAACAGGAGAATGGGCAGCGCTCAAAAGTCTTAGCAAACGACGCGACATTGTTATCAAAGCGGCCGACAAAGGCGGGGCGGTAGTTGTTTGGCGGACCGACCTTTACCGACAAGAGGCTTTTCGGCAACTTTCTGACACCGCTTTATATGCCAAAGTTGATAAAGATCTCACTTCTACCAACCAAAAAATTGTCAAAGAAACTATCCAAGACCTCATTACTAAACAACAATTACCAGTTACCGCCAACAATCTCATCATCACTACTCCTAGAACCTCACGCGTTTATTTCAAACCTAAAATTCATAAACCAAACAATCCGGGCCGACCAATTGTTTCCGCTTGTAGCTGTCCTATCGAACTAATTTCTAGCTATTTAGACAAAATCATGGCCCCCATTGTCAAATCACTACCCTCGTACATTAAGGACACCAATCACGCACTCGAAATTTTCCGGGATTTCAGTTTTCCCAGCGAAAACAAATTAATTTTCACTATGGACATTACCTCTTTATATACCGTCATCCCCAATGACGAAGGACTTCAAGCACTAAAATATTTTTTCGACCAGCGCTCCATTCAAAACCCAAGCTCAGAAACACTGCTCCGCTTAGCCGAATTAGTTTTGACACTTAACTGTTTTTCATTTTCCCAAAACTACTACAAACAAGTAAATGGAGTCGCCATGGGCACCAAAATGGGACCAAGCTACGCTAACCTTTTTGTAGGCCACATCGAAGACAAATTTTTTAATCAGTACCACGGAACCAAACCCGAACTCTACGGCCGCTACATCGATGATTGCATTGGCGCTACCTCTTCCAGTAAAGAGGAACTTAATCAATTCATAACTTCTGTCAATACTTTTCATCCAGCTCTAAAATATACCTGGGAAATTTCCGAAACCTCAGTCGCTTTTCTTGACATTAATATTTCAATCAACGGTAACAGTTTATCCACAAGTGTGCACTACAAACCTACAGATTCCCACAGTTATCTGTTACATTCATCCTCACATCCATCGCACGTTAAAAACGCCATTCCGTATTCTCAATTTCTCAGACTTCGACGTCTATGTAGTGATGACACTGATTTTTCCAACAAATCAGAAGAAATGTGCCAGTTTTTCAAGAAACGTGGGTACCCTGACTCTGTTGTTAATACGGGCCAACAACGTGCACAACAGATCGACAGACAGTCAGCACTACAAACGCCACAGAAGGAAGAGAACGAGAGAATTCCATTCACCCTCACTTTCCACCCACACAACAACACAGTCAAAAGCATCATTTTAAAAAATTTCAAATTACTCCAAAACGACCCCGAAACTGGCAGAATTTTTTCACAACCCCCACTAATTTCATTCAAACGTGACAAAAACATAGGCAACTTTCTAGTTACGAGCGCACTGAAATCTGACGATGTACCGGAAACTTTCAAATGCACACGCACACGATGTAACACTTGTCCTTTCATTCACAACGCGGACAAAATAACAGGACCCAAACGATGTATTAAAATCACTGATCGTTTTACATGCACCTCCGTAAATGTTATCTACTGCATAACATGTACTTTTTGCAAAAAGATATACATTGGCGAAACAGGGAGGAGACTGGGCGACCGTTTTCGTGAACATCTCCGAGACGTTGACAAAAATGACAAAGACGCATCCAAACCAGTCGCGCGCCATTTTAATCTTACTAACCATTCTAAACAACACATGACAATCTGCGGCCTTTCCCTACACCAGGGTAACACAGAAAGCCGTAAAAGCCTAGAACAAAAAATCATCTTTCAAATCGGCACTCTCAAACCCCACGGAATCAACGAACGCTTTTCATTCAACTAATCTACATTTGTTTTTCACGTCACCAAATTTCCACCAATAGCGTAGCTCCACCGCTAACTATATAAAACCACACACTACCCACAATTCCTTGATTCGCTCCGACGAAGGGCTAGCGCTCGAAACGTCAGCTATTTGAATCTTTTTACGGTGGTCAATTTACCTTATCGACTCAGTCGATAAAACTAAATTCTCTGTAGAATTTTGTTGAGCAAAGGACGCGTTCACCACGAGGAAGGTGTGAAAATTTAGGTTTAACTTAATTATTGATAATGAATATGTTGCGTTACTAGCTAGCCGTATCGTATTCGCGTCTCCACGCGCTCAGCTCAGGTTTCGCGTCCCCACGCGCTCAGCTCAGTCTCATCGACCGCTGTCAAAATAAATTTCAAAATAAATTTGTCTTTTATTCCGTACAATCTTCGAAAATCTTTGCTATCCAACGGTCCTATCACCATGCCTCACAGTCCTCGCTCAACTCGCGGTAGTCTTCGACACTTCAGTTCCAATTACGACTGGCACATGTTGGACCAAAATATTACAAATCTCGCAGCCAACAGCTTGAAGCAGCAAGCGAGGCTATTGTTCGTGGCGCGGTGAATTCTGGCCCAAAATGTGTGCGTGGCGCAGTGAATTCTGGCCCAAAATGTGTGCGTGGCGCAGTGAATTCTGGTAAAAAGCGATCAAATCGAGATTTTTCGTAACTTATATTTTTTTCTCATATATTTCTCTTAAATCCTGATTATGTTGCTGCTCACTCGCTACGCTCGTTCCGCAGCAATTATTGAAAATAATAACCTTCTGTTCCACCTCAATGACCGCAATAATGACCTACTGTTGCACCTCAGTGATTTTTGTGGCTACTGGTATGTAATACCAGTAGCTACATTGTCATCGGGTTGTAAGTAAGTCCTGTAAGTAAGTACTGTAAGTCCGTAAGACCGGAAGTAATGTAATTTATGTCAGTTCGACCGTGGAGTTCCTGAAAAAATGCTTCCACGAGTCACTTTAAAGGTTTTCCTGACCATGTGGCGAATTTTGAATCGTTCCATAGGCGTTTTCCCTCTGGAATCGTCAGTAAAAATATTTATCGAGCGTGTAACAGCCGCCATCTTGGAGAAATGATGTCAATTCCTTAAATAAATAATTTTATTTACGGGTTCTGTTAACGATTTGCTTCGTTCGTTCGTTTGAATGAAACTCGTATTTCCTTGAATGAAAACAGGGCTCGAGACTAACGGTAGCCAACTAGCCAAAGTCTAGTAAAAATTCAGTTTTGGCTAGTGGATTTTTGTTTTCACTAGCCATTTGGGCTAGTGAAAATCGTAAAGCACCGGACAGAACCAAACTGAAAATTATTTCTGATGAATCGCAAAAGCCAATTGACAGACCAAAAACTGAAACATAGCTATAAACTGTAGACAGTCACAGATATTATATTTTTAATGCCTTCAACCAATAATTTGAAACAGCGATAAAGTTTTTTTTTTGGAAACTGATTTTCTTTTTCTGGGTGACCAGAGTTTTTGTAAGAGCCGGAACACCGGGATCTCTACTTGGCTATTTCAATGCTTGTTCCGGCTATTTCTTACGAAAAAGTTCAGTACATTTAGTACAGTAACAGTCTTGTTCGTTCTACGTTTCTCCGTGTTTCGTTACGTACGATGTAAATCTTGTCTTCATAACAATTTTTCGGTACGATATTAGTTATATCTTATTGAAGTTTCCCCGTACATTACATTTAATTAGTACGTTCGTAATAAGGTCTTATCTTACGTTTTCCCCTTTGTGGTACAGACTGTACGTTCGTAAGGTGTTAGTTTTATCTTCTCGACGTTTTCTGTATGTTAGTATACGTTCGTAAGGTATTACTAGTTTTACGTTCTCGACATTTTTCCGTACGTTTGTTCGTTCGTAAGGTGTTAGTCTTATCTTCTCGACGTTTTTAGGTACGTTAGTACGTTCGTAAGATGTTAGTTTTTTCTTCTTGACGTTTTTCCGTACGTTAGTACGCTCGTAAGATGTTAGTTTTATCTTCTCAATGTTTTTCCGTACATTTGTTCGTTCGTAAGATGTCAGTTTTGTCTTCTCGACGTTTTACTGTACGTTAGAATATCCGTAAGGTGTAGTCTTATTTTCTCGACGTTTCTCCGCAGGTAAGTACGTTCGTTAAGGGTGTGAGTCTAATCTTCTCGACGTTTCTCCGTACGGTAGTAGGTTGTAAGGTTTTAGGATGAGATTAAAGAAGAAAACTAAAAGATCAATGTGTTTCCAAGTCTCGTAGATTTTTGTTGTTTTAAAACCAGTATGGCACGATCATGTTATTCCCCCCCCCCCCCCCCCCCCCCCGCCCCAAAAAAATCCCCACCCTACCTCCCGTACAAGTCTGGCTAGTGAAAACATATTTTGGCTAGTGAATTCAAACCTGTCACTAGCCACTAGGCTAGTAAGCTGAAAAGTTAGTCTCGAGCCCTGGAAAATGTCTTTCCCTTGAATAAAAGAGTTAAACACTTGTAAGAATTCAGTGATTTTCTGCTTCCGGAAGGCTTGGCGATTTATTTATGACATTAATTTATCCTAATTGCAGCGCCGAGCGCTTGCGTCTGCGAAATATTGTAAACATCGCAAAATTTTATTTAAATCCAGCAACCTATTTTTATTACATCTAGTGTTTTCTAAAATTTCCGACTTTTCCTGTGTATATAAAATGCCATTCTTATCCGTAAGGATGATTCACATAATGTTTTCGCGAATCAAAAAAATCTCGAAAGCAAACAAATTCAGAAAGCGCTATTTAATTTAGTATATTTATTAGCGCGCCTTTACCGTGATTATTGGCTTCACGAAGAAAACATTCGAACACGTTTGCTCGCAATTTGCTTTTAAATATTAAATTGGAAAGCTTCTTCCAATTATTTTATATTTCCTTCAAGGTTTAACGCATCAACTAAACAGTACACTAGGGAGAGCGGCATAAAAGTTTGGACATTTGCGTAAGCGGTATATTATTAAGCTTATATCAGATTACAGGGAACGTGCACGAAAGCAAAACGATTTTACAAATAGAAAACAATGCGTACTTGCAAAACGGTACATCTATTTTTTTTGTCAAAAATCTTTTCTCTTCAAAATCATTTTCAAAAAAATCGACCCCGAGGAAGGATTTTTAAATCCAGACCCCCCCCCCCCCCCCCCCCCCCCCTCCCCCTCCCGCGAGAATTTCCAGCAGGGGTGAATTTTTTCTGGAATAACCCAATGCCAGAAAAATGTCAGTAAGGCACAATTAAGATACGACCTTGGACAAATTCCACATTCACATGAAAACAGATAGTGTAATTACTTAATATCTTTGACTCCAAGAATTAACATTTTCTTTGTTATTAACTACAAAATCTTCTTTTACACTCTGCTACGCAATCTCAAGAATGCACAATTGATATAACTATATTGTCAATAAGCGGATAAAATACTGTAATTCCCATTAATAAACAAGGCAAGATATTGATTAGCTACAAAATCATTCAATGACAAATAATATTTGTCTACTTCCCGGCTCTTTCCATACCCGCGGCAGCAATTGTTTAGTGAAAAACTCAGGCAAAAATTACCTGCCAGTCATTACCCACAAATTATGCTTCCTGTAAACCACATACACTCCCGCAAGTGCCTATTTTTCAACTTTTTCATCAGTAACAGTAGCCACATGCACTCCTTGAGTGCCTATTTTCTAAAATCTTCTCAATTAAAAAAATCAGCATAAATTTTTAAAAATTCCAACATGGATAAACTCACAACACCCCTGATAAACACTGTTTCATGTACGTGTCAACAAAATAAACAACACATCCCTCTGGACAAACAACATACGCCCTGTATATCTGAGGGACTTATTTTTTTTAGGTTTAAAACTACTTTGGTTAATCAGTTTTAAATAAACCTTCACTGTACGCCCTCTATTGAACGGTCACCCTCTATTAAGCGGCCACTTAACAAATCCCCGGAATTAAATCACTCCCCATATTTGCTGTAAACTTGACCTCTTTTAAGCGGTCACCTCTATTTAGCGGTCAGTTGGCTCTTCCCCGAGGGTGGCCGCTTAATAGAGGTTTGACTGTATAAGGCAAATACTCAATATTTTCCATTACATTGAACGTGGAATAAAATATTATCGACAGTCAATTTCTTATTTTTATCCAAAGCCCATATTCCCAAATTCCTGATTATTACTGCTACTGACTGTCAAGGAACTTTTTACCCTTGTCATGTAAGAAGTGAAACGTTTCAAAAGTGTACTAAATTTCACTTCGCTTGCTCACATTTTTTTCCAAGATTGCATCCTCCTGTTTCTTTTCAGTTCCCATTTTTCGGTAACTTGACAACTTTATCCGCATCTTATTAATTGTAAAAAGTATTCTACTTGGCCAGCGTAAAGAATATCACAAACGGCACTTCACAGCGCATCACAGCATTTCATCGAGGCCATAGTTGATTAATTCTAACAAACGCTAAACTGATTGTAACGGTAAGAAAACTTCGCCCAAGGGGAGTCATTAAAGCCGTCGTCAAAATTGAAATTTAGTTCTCCTTTTTCTATTACAGTGATTAAAATACTTACATAATCCTTACGGGATTTAGGTAATCACTACTGTCACTAAATAATAAGCAAAATTTCACAGCAACTCGTTGGTTTACTTGTTCTAAAACAAGGAAAAGGTGCATTAAAACGGATAATACCCTCGCACCTCGGCCTCGGAGCTAGGGCATTATCCCTTACCTAATGTTGAAGTTACTGTTGTGCTCAACTGTGGACATTTCCTTCAAAAGTTGTACAATTCTTGTGTTATAACAAATTAAAATCGGTACATTTTGTTTACATTTGAAAAAAACTGCTGTTAAAGACAGTATTAATGAGAATTGTTCAGTTTTAATCCATTATCCAAAGTGTGAATTCCACGCCTTTCATTGCTTTTTGGTGAGGGGATCATTTCCGGTCCGGGGATCATTTGCCGGCCTGTACAGGCTCGAGGCTCGCAATTGGCTCAAACCAACGTCTACCTTACATTAGGTTACACTTTTTGAGGCTCAATCGAGAATTATTCTGCGTATAACAATTCTTCGCGCGGCACTATTCTCCGCCGCCTCGCCAGCCTCGCGTCTTCGCTCGGCTGACTCGCTGACAATAATGCCAGGGTCGAAGTTGTCGAAGGCTTTGTTTGCTCTGTATAATCTATGCGAGTATATTTGGTGCATTTTGTAATATCAATCATGATTAATCAGGTCCGTAGTTTATACAGTTGGCGGAGAAAGGACTATGGCCCAGTACAAGCGTCGCACTTTTGCGGTGTCGAATTTAATTCAATTAAGTTCAGCAAAGTTCGACTGTTGATTCAATCATCGAATTTAAATTTGCCGCGTTTATGTAATGTTGAGTCCACTTTAGTACCATCAGTCAGCGGAAAAGGTGGAAAGCAATATGGCGGACCGACGTACCAGCTTGGAAACGAAGATTGTTCATTTTGAAGATATTTTTTGAAATAACAAGAAGGAGATTACTAATGCAGCAGACTGATTGTTACATCTTGAACCACATTCTTCTAAGTCGTGTTTGCTTTTCATCATCTCCTCGAAACATACTTTACAATACGCTACAAATTTCCCATCCTGTAGTGTCCTCATCATTTTCAAACACAGAACACTTTATGCAATAGAAGTAGCCGCATTTTAAACAAGTGTACTCTGTCTGCGAAAATCAAGAACTACACTTCTCAAACTCATTAATTATTCAAAAGGTTATTAGCCAATCGGAGTATTCCATTTCGGTCAGGTTCATGTATCTTGATACCCAATGAAAATACAGATCAAGAAATCACCGATTAGTTAAAAAACTGATCAAGACACTTGAATTTTAATAAGCAACCTGGAAAATTACAATAATACAGACAATTATTAATTAGCGTCCGGCTTCATCTCTGCATCTAAAGCCTGCCGCACACTTGAGGAAAGTGCTGAGCAAAATTCCTCGCGAGGTAGTTAGCTCCGCTGTTTCCTCAAGTGCGCGCTGAGTTTTTCGCCTCGCGAGGTCGTGAGGCAAATATCTGTCGTGTTTGATATTTTTGGCCTCACGAGACAAATTCCTCATCGTGTCAAGCGCCGCGAGAATCTGGCTGAGCCAAATTAATCGATTAGCCAATAAAATTGCATGGCGAGCTCACTCACTGATCCATCAAAACCTCCATTGTGTCATATTTGAGCCAGTGAGATGTTCTTGTATAGTAAAATACAGTGAAACCCCGATATAACGAACCCCTTAAAAAGAAGACCCCCTGTATAATGAACTATATTCTTCAGTCCAATTATCGTAAAGTGTATGGAAAAGAACCCCGCCGGGTACAACGAATCCCCGGCCGTAATCAGTAAAGAACACATTTTCCCACTCTCTTGGCACTTTTTTATTTCGGAGTTTGTAGTCAGGAAACGAATGCGATAGGTTATCACTTATCTAACTACTTCATTCAAAAACAATCTCTTTGATAAAAGAATCGTTTTGTAGCAATATTGAGGCAAAACGTACTGGATTGCTATAGCAGAGTAAATATTGACACTGTTTTTAGGGGGCGCAATTAAGCGGATCGTGAACTGACAAAGGAAGACATAATAGAGCTCGTTTATTGGCAACTGTATCACCGGACAATTCAAATTATGTACACAAAGTATTACATGCGGAAATGCGCAGCTTTAAGTCTTTAGTCTGGTAGGCGCCTGAAGACAAACTTACCATTTGGCCTCTGATCTGAATAAATCACGACTGAATGTGTAATACTCATTCACCATAGCCGATCAGGTGCGTCTAACTGAAACTGCTAAGCTTGGCATCCCAGTGGAGTATGTGGATGTGATTTCTACGAAACAGGTATAAAACCGTTTGTAATCCGCTTTAGAGGTGAAGTTGTAGACAGCTGTTTTACTTGTCAGTGATTGCTTTGTGTTTTATCTATTGATCTCACTCCTTCATCTGCTTTTTGGGCATTTCTCTTCCTAAAAACTGTACTCAACTAGAGTCACAACAGTATATCCCTTGTTTTATCTGTCACTGCTTGGCCTGTTGCAAAGATGTAGCTGAATAGTTGAATGTTATGCGTGGCTTCTCAGCTCTGTACGTTTTGCCTTGTATATATGTTGTGGTTGAAATCTTACTTTCGTTTGAAATTTTTCAAAGCAGTCTAATTTATTTTCCTTTATCTTAGATTCGTTACCATAATCTAAGACAAAGGAAAACAAAACTAAAGAAAAATTTGAACCCCAACATCTACGCTACTTCTGCTACTTCTTTGTGCGAACGTTTCTCTTCCTAGAAACTGTACAATAAACTCGATTAGACAAAATTCGTCGGAAGAGCTCAAATAATGTGGCGTAACTGATCTAGTGTTTCTTTGTCCGCGAATCCTGTGCCTTGTATCTCATATCTTACTGCTGCTTTCTGAACATTTTCTTTTATCTCAAATGGATCACTGCGAATTTAATCAGTACGGCTGTTAATATGATGAATATAGTTGAATTTCTCCCTTGATAGTCGGAAACACTGTCGATAACAAAGATCTTTACTGTATTTATGGCAGTGTAACGTCTAACCAGAGACAGTTGGCTATTTTACGGCTAAATAAAAAACTCATTGGTGTAATTCTGGTGATTCTTTTCAAAAACGTATGCCCAGTACGTGACTCAGTGGATGTACAATTCGTACAAGAACACAAGTAAAAGCTTGAACAAGTCAATATTTGGTTTTATCAGATAACATCATGTCACTATTGTATTAAAAGAATTTTAATTGCTATCGGATTGAAACAGTGTGCAGTAAAATCCAGCCTTGCTGGTGGGTTTAAACTGTATAACAGCCAGTGAAAATTTTCCTTAACTTAACTTCAATTGTCGTTAAGAGCCTTGTCGTTGGATCATTTTTCTATAATTATCCTTATAAAGACGATTCAGTCTATTAATGGAACAACATGCCACGAAACAATTACTGGATGAGGTTTTTCTGATATCAGAATAATAAAAAAATCGAGGCAAGTGTTATCAGCTCAACTGATAACATTTGCCTCGACCTCTCGGGGTTTGGGGGTGGTAATTAAGGTGCAGCCCAATGGCTACAGATTTTCTGC
This sequence comes from Dendrophyllia cribrosa, assembly GCA_024195265.1. Taxonomy (NCBI): domain Eukaryota; kingdom Metazoa; phylum Cnidaria; class Anthozoa; order Scleractinia; family Dendrophylliidae; genus Dendrophyllia; species Dendrophyllia cribrosa. Next base: position 22,661,935 of record JAJLRJ010000009.1, read on the forward strand.
CGTTTCAGCTTGATGAGGAATTTTTTTAACTGGTTTGGTCTGAAGATGGGTAGGGAAATCGCACATTTGGTCTGGAAATGGGTTAGAGTTACGAGATGCGGGTTGTACACCTCCACAAAAAATATTGAGGAATACTCTTCACCCGGACATTGATTCGGTTCTCACTGGACTCACAATAACCGAAATAAACAAATAATCTGATCATCTAAGCTGTGCGTGTCGGCTATGCAGCACAATCTCCGAACCAACTAACTGCAATATTGACATTGGTAGCTGAGCCCTGGTGGTAACAACATTGTTAGTTCATTGGTTTGCTCAGTTTGTATGGCGCTAGTTTGCAGAGCGGCACTTCTTTAGGGTCAAGCGTACTGGACCTTTGTGACTCAAAATATTCAACAGGAATGGGATCCTGAGTCGTCTCTCGTTTACAAATTTGCTGTGCATTTACAGTTTACATGTTTTTATAGTTCAGTTTTCTCAGTTCTGCGTCACAGAATGCTCTTATTGACAAGGAAACCGTGCACGGTTTGAAAAGTTGCTTTATTTCGTATACGAAATCAGTAGATATACCGGACATGTAAATTACGTCATTTGTGTGAGCCCCCTTACTACGGACACCCCGTTAGCCTGCGTAGCAGGCGTTTTCCTCTGCTCTTTGCGCTCCGCGCTCTCTCCAAGCGCTTCGCGCGCGCCAAAATCCTCCCCTCCCCTCCGCTTTATATGTTTCTTGCGGCAACCATGCACACAGACTAACACCCCGTACGTCATATCAGAGAATAAGTGGCAAAGGACCGCCAACGAACTGAATGACGTTGGACAAATGGCAAACATTTGATTTTGAGCACATCTGAGTTCATGACCACGTGCAACCGATAGACAATTGGCGTTCGCGCTCGGTTCTATTCAGTTCGCTACACCGTGCTGACGAGACCCAATCAGGTCGAAACAACTGTCCACGGTTGAATTGGGCTTTCAGTTTGGGGTCTATCATGTCGTTGTCACGTTAAGTGTTCTACTTAGTACCAGACTTGCTCATTTTATTTGTTATATCAGAACAGTTTCCGTGGTCACTACGTTGTCGGCCTGGTAACCCGGGGTTCGACGGCACCAGAAAGCCCCCGTCCTTTATCCGCCGTAAGGATGTGACTGCCTTGTTATTTTACATCACTGCAACTATCAGCATTTATTTCTTAGACTTGCTTGCCGCTATACCAGCGTCAGTGTAAAATCCTACCTTTGTGGAGATATATCTTCGCTTTTTCAATAAACGCTCAAACTTGCCCATTTTTATTTTGTGGATACGCGAAACGTTGAACGAGATATATAGTGTACTGGACAGATATGCAAATTTTCACTCGTTCCGTCATCTGTAAACTTTTTTAATTCCGCAGCGTTAAAAGATGATTGCTGTTGTAAACTTTGTTTATAACCCAGTATAATTACGTCATCCAGTTGTCCAGACAGTCTCGTTTCACACAATAGCGACCTTCAGATTTAACTACGAGTACGAAATCAAGTACGAGTACGATTTTGGAATTTCGAGATAATTGTATCCACCGAACTGTAACTCCTTCCTGTTGCTGACTAACACGTAAATAAACGTTAGGGATAAGATTGGTGTGATAATTAAGTATATGAGGCACACGAATTTGGTTTGAAAACTCGTACTCGTACTCAATCTCGTACTCGTAGTCCAATCTGAAGGTCGCTAATAATGCATATTTAAATGTCACGCTAAGATGTTTTGGTCGTTTTCAATCTGTTTTACTCTTCAATTATTTGACTTCAAACTCGGTATGGTAAATTTTCATGTTCACGAGATGGCTCTTTAATATATGTAAGGCATTTTGGAAATATTTTGCTTCATGCAAATTATTTGCTTTATTACTGTTTTGCCTAAAAATGATTTTTGAATTACTCAAAAACCATCTTATAAATTTTCTTGAAACTTCGTCTGCAGCTAGTGATACGTGAATACTACAAAATTTGAAAGTTTCATTTTCAAATGTCTGACTATATTTTGAGGGTAATAAGCTGACGTTGCTATAGTAACCGCTGTCGCTTGGAAACCAGTGCATAACATATAACACATAACACTTTATTTGTTCACGGATTGTAAACCTGTTAAAGTCCTATCGTCTAATGGACTGCTAATTTACCGTGATAAAAGCTAAAATATACAGAAAAACAAGATGCTAGGCATCAAAATATTAAAATATAAAATGCTAAAAAACAAAAATATCCAGTAGTAACAATTTAAAAATTAGTTATTCTTCAAAAATTCCCTCTCTAATTTGTTTAATAAAGGCATTGAGGTTTGATGCACGGCGTATTTCGTTCGTTAAACTGTCCAAAGCTTGGGTGCATCATATCTGAAGGAGTTCGATCCGAAGGTTGTAGTGAAAACTCTCGGTACATTGAGTTTTATATTAATTCCTCTAAGATTTTTTTGGGTTGACTCTTTCGTTTACTAATTCACTGATGTATTTTGGTGGTAAATTATTTAGAGCTTTGTAAGCAGTAACCGTCAGTCATTTTGTTTTCTTCTGTTTGCTAGACTTGGCGTACGATTCTTCAATACATAAAACTTTGACTCACATTTCATACTTGGTGAAGTATGAAAGCATTCGAAGCATGTCTTCCCTGCGAAAGTTGATTTCAAAACATACACCCCACGGCGACTGAGTCGAACCTCCTAAACAATAATCACGGGTTCGCAGATTCTCACTGACTTGAGACCAAATGGAATAATGCGTAGCCTGCGAATCTGTTGTTGCGCGTGAAGGCATGGGGCGCAAAAAGGAGCAAAAATAAATGGGGGGAGGGAGCCTTGACGCGCCTCCCGCGCTCTCGGAAAGGAAACGACTGCGGATGATAAATAACTGTCTTTTTGTAACCTGTCAAATTTTTGTTGTCTCGAAATGAAATCAAACAACATGGGGCCATTCACTAACGCAGCAGGCGGTGTGCGTCACGACTTGCAATGCCCCATGGGTTAATTTGTGGAGCGGCTCATTTTCCCTTCGTCTCGACAGAGTGAGCATCTCCTACGTTTGCGTTATTTAGCCTGAATTTAAATCTAGCGCCTTTTCTTTGGTAAAGTAATCAAATACACAAGTCTACAAACGCAAAACTACTTCTTAAAGGCCGGGTTTTTTTTCTCAGGGACACTATTCTGATTTGAATCGAAACATACAATCCGTTAATAAACAACTTTCTTGTCTAAGACAACCGGAAAGATCAAATTTATGCACGGGTCAACGCCACGAGACCTAAATCACGCAAAGACCGCTCCACGTATTATACAGAACAAGCACTGCAAACGCCAACAAAAGAAGTCACTTTGAACATCAAAACCTATGAAAGTTGAATGTTTTCTTCCTTCAACTATAATTGAGGAAAAATAGGCCGAAAAAAGACCAAACAAGAACATGATAAAGGACGCGCGTGACCGCCGCGTGGGCGCAGAAAATTATTGTTACTCACCAGGAGACCTAGGCGAGTTGGTGAACTTATCAATTTTGAACGGCTTCAACCAAGAAAACTAAAAGGGGTAGACCCGGGTAGACCCCGAAATTCTCAAAGAAGAAAGGCTAAATTAACTGTATGTCCCAAATTATTGACGAAAAACAAACGTGTAAAGGAATGAGAAGTCTAAGAAAAGGTGTGAAAGTTCCGTTTACGATAATGTGGCAATTGAACCGAGTAGGTTTACTTTGAGATCAGCTAAGGCAGTCATTGTGCTCGAATGTAACATTTAATTGTAGCCATAACGAAGAAGGGATATTTGTCTTTAATACTGCCTGAAAACATTTTCAATTGACATCGCTGAAATCATTGAAAAGGAACAATTTTTTCAACTCCACGCGCTGAAATAGCTTCTTGTTTGCCGCGAGGACTATTGTTTAAACAACAGCTTGCTATTGGTCAAATCTCGTGACGCACACCGCCTGCTGACGCTGCTAACACAGCTTGTTCCGTTTTAGCGCATTAGTTATCACCTAAATCCCCCGCATTTTCTCAATTGCTTATATGTGCGCATGTGTTTACCTCCAGCTTAGTTTTTTGAGTGAATATTAAATTTCATACGATTTACCACAGCAACTAAACATCCGTGCATAGAAGTTATTAGCTTTGTCACTCCAACAGTCAACCCATGAGCTCATGAGCTGAGGTGTCTTGTGGAGTCGGTCTCTATCCTCAAGTGCTGTTGGGGAAAGCTGTTGGGGTATTGTTTTGAACTTTCAACTTTTTAACTACGGCGCCCCTAGGATTGACAGGGTTAAAACCCAGCATGAAATGTCCCTTTGCAAAGCGAACGCGGGGCATTTTAAGGCTATTAAACACCCCACACAATTAGCTTATCATGTCAACACTTTGCATGAGCAATTATAACTTCATTTCTGCCGTCCACGAACCGGAAATCAGACAATTGACCGATTGAAGTAAAGGGAAGCGAAATGTACACACTAGATTTGCTAATTGGACACAAAAAAGGTACAAAGGAGAAATAGTCAAACCTTTGCAATTGAGCTTTTAAAAGGGTGCTTTTTTAACGTTTTGTACCGTGGTTTGTTGCATTTTACGATTGCTGGTAATTGCGTAAACGAACGATTAAATGTAATTGCTTTTTAAAAGACCTCTTTGGGCGTTAAAGCGTTCGTCGATACCAGTACTTGATTCCGTTTTGTCTTTACAAGAGAATGATCGCTTAATAGCGGCTCCTTTGTACATGCCTAGCCCTTTAAAGTGTACTTGTAGTCTCGCTTATTTTACGCCTTTATCATGTATTTGCTAAGACTATTACCACACATCCGTTTGGGCTATTGTCCGTACGGAAAGAACTATAGCAAATTAATTAAACCGAGAGCGGAAACCAAGCGAATTTGCAAGCTGGCAACAAATTACAGCGAAGCTTAATTTTTTTTATCCCAGCTCTGGGATTGTTTGGAATGTGAGATTATTTTAAAGAAACTATGCAAAAGTCGTAACCTTTGCAGAGTTGTTTCACTGGGAAATCCTGACAGACCAACCAGTCAGCTTTCAAACTGCTTTAAGCCCCGCTGTTTTGACATTTGCATTTTCCATATTGTGTCGGAAAATGGAATGCGTCCAAAAGTGTCCTTTGTTGTTTTAAGGCAGCGTGACAATAAAACGCCTGTCACTTTGAACAATATGATCTATATATTAGCTGACACTTTCCCGAAAAAACCTTAACCTCATCTATTTTTGCGCAGCACAGATTTCAGGAACACAGTACTTCAGATTGCCGTCTGACTTGAGGGCAGACTTCAAACTTCTAAATTACTGGAACATGAAGGGAGTGTGAGAGTCACCATGTCTTTACGAAGAGAAAACACCGCACTAACGCGGTTCTACGGAACTTCGTCGATGCGTCAGCCACGAGCTTTCACGCCGCCACAACGCGTCCACCAAGTTGCCCGTCGCGGCAGTTTAGGTGTAATACAGCCATACTCCGCGGAGAAAAAGCCGTTCAGCAAAAGAAGCAATAGTTTTGGTTGTGCAAATGATGAGTTTAGCCCAACCAAACTGGACTTTCAATCTCTAAAGAAACGACCCAGTCTTTTAGGAAGCAAGTTGAAATCAGGGAGCAAAGATACTGAAGCTGTTTCTAACGGGGGAGAGAAACACTCCATTGTAATGTTAGGAGCAGGAGGTGTGGGCAAGACAGGTAAACAGCGTTACCTAATCCTTAATCACTCTCAAAAGTTCAGATCTGAAAAGTTATCTTCATTTTGCAAAATATAAATACAATCAGCACCGCAGAAAAATACTTCTCGATGGGTTTCATTTGAATGTCACACTTTTGGGACCCGCAGTTGCCGCACTCACACGCTCAGAAATTAGCACCACAATTAGCGACCCAAAAGTTTGATTTCAGAACGGAGAGGATTAAACTGTCAGTTGTTGAATTAAGATTTATATTTTACTGTTTAGTAACCGTCACGATGGTGGATCGAACGTCTAGCTTGATAGATGTTCATCCATGCAGACTCAAAACGAACTACAGCGTATAGTCACGTTTGACTTGTGTCTGGCAATGAAAGTAGTTTTTTTATGCACCACACATTGTCGAAGCTGTTTCTCAGAGCTAACTGGATTATTTATTACTCTCTGTTTTCCCTGTTCTCTATTAAAAACATGATTTCATACTATACGCCCTACTTCAAATAGAGAATCCAGGTCGAACTATTTTGAGATATGATCCCTTTAAATTGACGAACAGATTACAGAAGATCATTATCAAATAATAGTATTGGAAATGATTGCAGGTTTTAACAACCTTGATAGCGGTTCGTGTGTGATAAACCCGGTTCCTCTTTTCCAGAGACAGTGAATGTTTATAATAGCTAAAAGATAGAACAATGAGATCTGTATCACCCAAGTTAATTGGCGTATTTCCTAAATTTCTCAAGGGACGCTACTTGATCCTCTCGTCAGAGTAAAGTTTATTTTCTATACATTTCCCTTTTTTTTGGGCAGTGTTAGGAAACATTCAGCATCTATCACTCTTGATTTGCTATCAGAATTTATGTTGTCGGCTTTACTCAAACTTTCATATCTCCCGTTGTTTGCTCAGCGATTAGTGTGATTGACACATTTCTCTTCGCTTTGCTTTGCAGCTTTGGTTGTTCGGTTCGTGACTGGCCGTTTTCTTAACGAATACGATCCTACACTTGGTAAGCAAAGGGGTTTTAATGTAATAGTTATTCTCAGGTTAAAGTAAACTTGCGCCGGCGAGCTCTTCGTTGACACAAACCGAAAACCAGGGATAAGTTGGTGAAGGGTGATTTATATTCCGCCAAGTTTATGTACAAAACATTGATCGAGTGATAATTTCTTTTGCAGCTCATTTACACTTTGCCTCACGCGAGCAGAAATAACTTACAGTTGCACATACAACTTGGTTGAAATCCGCTTAGCTCCAAAATAGCTGGCCTGCTTGTAACCGCTTGATTTTGTTTGCTGTCGAGACACTAGTACACACGTGCGCGCATTGTCAAAAGACAAGGGTGCGTGTTGTGATCCCTAAATCCGCGCGCGGAGTACGCGCAGAAGTGGAACAGATGGGGAAAGTTAGTTGGAAGCAGTAGTCCGACCATTGTTTATGTTCTTCACCGCATCACGAGCGATGCAAGAAAAACGAGGACGTAGCCTTAGCTTCTATAAACATGTGAGAAACCGCATCAGATTATTATAAAAAAGCCTCGAAAACTGTTCGTCCTTTTAGCGAAATTCCCGTCCACTTTCAACAGTTACTTTGCGGCTTTCGCTATCGCTGTAATCGTTTTGCGGTTCATATGTAAAATGATACTTCTAATGAAAGTCAGCGCCGCCTTAATTTCAAAGGACTACTTGCCGAAATTCCCGCTGGGGGTGGGGGGAGGGGGGTTCCCCTACATGAGCTACATAGATACAACAAACGAAACGGTAAACTGATCCTTAAGGCTCGGCCAAACGAACGCAACATTTCAACGCAATATCTTGCAACATTGTTGCGCGCAACGTGTTAACACGCGTTTGGCCACCCTGTTGCAACATGTTGGATGGTGTTGGATCAAATTTGACCATTATCAAACTTGTTCCAACACCATCCAACATGTTGGGGTGGCCAAACACGTGTAACACGTTGCGCGCAACAATGTTGCAAGATGTTGCGTTGAAATGTTGCGTTCGTTCGGCCGGGCCTTTACGGCATAAAATCTTTTATCTTTTAATTATTTTGTGGCGTACCTGGAAACTAAGCGTACTGAGGATTGATTGACTGATAAAAACAGAGCCTGGCTAAACTAGGAAAAATTGTTGCGGAAACATTGATTCTTCTAATGTGGCTTAATTGGGAAACAATGTTTCGGACACAAAATTTGCGTCCGGGCCGGGATGCCAGTTTTGACTTGATTCAATAACATTTTCTTGCGTCTGGAAAGCAAAATTTGCCTTCGCGATATATGTTTCTCACGCGGCTAAAATGAGAAACATTTGCGTCCGTAACAATGTTTGCTAGTCTAGCCAGGCTCTACTGGTTTAGTTTGTTTCACTTTTTAAAGGGCTGATATAAATGATCAATGATCATGAATATAAATGATCATTCTGATGGTTTGTTGCAGTGATCATGTATTCTTTGTGTTGCCGGTTTATATTGGTATATGCGTTCCAAACGGATATGGATTTGAGCCGTTTAAGGTAATGGGTGATTTTAATAGGGGTCAGGTTTGAAAACCGTTATCGATTTAGGGGTCAGCGCCTGGGGGGGTACTCCCTTATATACGCTATATAGGTATGTGCAGCCCGATAGGGTAGGGTTTTTTAGGTGCTCAGTCCTTAAATAGGGTATCCGTTTTGGTATTTTTGGTATTGTGATCCTTAGATAGGGTCACTAAATTGCAGTATCCACTATCCACCCCAACGCGCAAAACGAAAAAGATATGGGCCTTAAAAAGGGTATCAAATCTCGCGGATTTTCTACCCTTAAATAGGGTCAGGATTTGAGAACCTTGGCGACACACACCTATCTATCCTACGTTGCCGCGAGTACCCCCCGGGGATCAGGTCTGAAAAGTGCTACGGTTGAATTACACCTATTTTATCTTTTCTCTCTTCAGAGATGGTGTACGAAAAAGATGTACCTATTGGAGATAGCACCGTGTCACTGGATATTTTGGACACGGCCGGCAATGTAAGAAAATGTCGCTTTGTCTTTGATCCATTAATTGATTAATTTGATTACGTTTTAACATGTTTTTTTTTTTCTTCAAGTGCGAACAATAAAAATAAACAATGCATTTTACCGACCAGGGGGTTCTGTTTACAGATAATTTCGATATGTAATAAATCAGAGATACAATGAGATAACGAAAATGATTTGGAATCATCATTCTTCAGTTACAAGGTCATGGGAGTTGATCAATCTCTTTTGTGTTTTTTGAATGTTTTTATTGAACCATTAGCAGGTATTTTCTATTTTTAAGATCACGATGTCTTTCTCTTAATGATTTGGCTACTTAGATCTAAAAGGATTCTGCAGTACCTTCCTGATAATTACATAAGAAAGATTAAAAGCTTTACCTTTCGGATAGCCAACGTAAATTTCCGAAAGAAACATCTTCATTTCTTTAGGGTTTTATCAGCTTTTAATATCGTTACTTCGGAAGGTCACTGCTTTCGGTCCCCTTAATTATGGGTTACTAAAACATGAACCTGCACCAATGCACATAATTTTTAATAAAATGGCGGGTGTTCATAAGTGTTTTTGCCAATCATAATTCGGAAAAGATCAGTCAAATTGACTTTCTTTGCTGTCTACATTAATTCTCAAAACCTCTTATGCCTTTGTTGTACTCTTGGTACACAGCATGGTTGTTGTTTTACAGAAAGTCAAATCGGGGGTAAGGTTTTAAGTTTCGGGATATTCGGAATTTATAAACGAAACCCTCAGGATATTGGCACTTGATCCCGTTATATGTATTCGTTACATACCTGAATCCCTGACTCGTCCCCAGTCGTCTCGCAAATAACGAGAGAAGTTAGGGGTAGCAGTTTATATAGTTAAATATAGTTATATAATTGTTCTTTGCTTATAGCAGGGACAATGCTATGCCATACTTCAATCTTTTAGGAATTCTTACACTTGAAAACATTTACAAATTCAAAGTAGCTCTTTTCACACATAAAATTATTAACAATGGAGCTAACATCCCTATGATATTTAAAGGAACCCTTACCCTAGCCTCTGAGGTTCATAGCTATAACACCAGAATTTGTATCCAACTTTAATTTTCATCGGCCAAGGATAAATAATAATTATGGAGCTGCCACGTTTGCTTTTACTGGGCCAAAAATCTGGGAAGAAATTCCCTCTAAGTTAAAAAAACTCCCGTTTAATAGCTTCTGCAAACAATACAAACTGTACCTTTTAAACACCCAATGTGTAATTTGATGTCACTGCTCTCCTATTTCCATTGTTTTTTATATATAAAATTGTAGTATAACCTTATGCACTTTTAATTTCTCCAGCCTCTGCTTTACGTTTATTAAATGACTACGCCAGTTAGTTACACCACAGGCAGCCCAAGCTTAGTATGTGATGTTTACGCAACGAACGATTTGTAGACTTTGTATGGGAAATCCATTTTAGTCTTATATATGTTAAAATAAAGCTTTAATGTGGAACTAAACTTCACTTACCTCAACATTGTGTTTTCGTTGTGTCTTGTATGCAATTTGGGCGCAAATGATGTCCATTTTAGACGGTTTTGTGGCTTACGAGTTTTTGCGATGTCGTTGGTTGTCACAACCAATCGAAACCAACACTGAACCAACGACATCGCAAAAACTCGTAAGCCACAAAACCGTCTAAAATGGACATCATTTGCGCCCAAATTGCATACAAGACACAACGAAAACACAATGTTGAGGTAAGTGAAGTTTATTTCCACATCAAAGCTTTATTTTAGCATATATTTTTAGCATATATAAGACTAAAATGGATTTCCCATACAAATCTACAAATCGTTGCGTAAACATCACATACTAAGCTTGGGCTGCCTGTGGTTACACGTGGCAGTGACCAACTCGAAAGCCTAAGCTGCTTTGGTCAAAGTCTACAAATCGTTGCGTAAACATCACATACTAAGCTTGGGCTGCCTGTGGTTACACGTGGCAGTGACCAACTCGAAAGCCTAAGCTACTTTGGTCAAAGTCTACAAATCGTTGCGTAAACATCACATACTAAGCTTGGGCTGCCTGTGGTTACACGTGGCAGTGACCAACTCGAAAGCCTAAGCTACTTTGGTCACTGCGCACATTCCAACTTTAATGATTTTTGTAATTTAAATTTGTTGTTGTTGTTGTTGTTTTTTATGACGCATTGTAATTTTTTTTTGTAAATTACTGAAATAGTGCAATAAATAAAAAATCTGAATCTAAGCAACCCGAGAAGCTAGGTGGTACAGTGGTACGGTAGGCTATGTAAGCCTAAGCCTAGCTGAGGTCACAGGTTCAATCCTGAGTGAGGATTTTAGATTTTCTTTTTTACACTTAAAAATTTATTGAGTCGACATTACGCTATATAACGTCTGACGTCCTTCTGGACGGTATGATTTAGGCACAACCCTAGCGCTTCCCTCGGTCGCGCGTCTCTCGTTCCTCGTTCCGTGTCTATCCCCCGCCCGCATCTCCCGCGTCTTGCCAAGAGAGACGACTGCGGACGAGTCGGCCTGAATCCGGTTACATTCAGAGGGTCGGCAATTCCCGCACAGTCGACTAGGCTCGATTTCCGCCGCTCACTCACCGGTTATCGAGCCTACATTTTGATACAGGTAACAGTTTGGTCAATTGGAGACGAAGATCCTGGGAACGAGGTGTAAAACCTGAGTGCGGTGACGCCAGATGTTTTCCTCTCTCGCGCGCTCACGAAAGGCACGATCACGAGAAAAACTAAAGTTTGCACAATTGTATTGGCGTGTGTGAATTGTAACTTTTATTTGAATGGTCATACTTAAGGGTTTCATTTAATTCACGGACTCGAAAGGTAGAACCATCTTGTGCAACATAACAAGCATTGTGACCACAGGAAAGAAGTGCTTTGTAATTTTCATCTGAATGGTCACACTTTAGGATTTCATCCACAGACTCAAAAGTTAGAACCACCTTGTACAGCATAATAAACCCCTGGGGGGGGGGGGGGGGGTACTCCCTATAATGGGCTATATGGGGATGCTCCGCCCGAAAGGGGTACCTTTTTTAGGCTGGAGGTATATGAAAGGGTCGGGATTTCACGAGTCAAGTATGTGAAAGGGTAGGGATTTCACGAAGAATAGGAAATGGTAGCGAAAACACGAGTTGAAGTATAAAAAAGGTAGGGAAAACTGCCATTTGAGTATTATAAAAAGGGCCTTTCAAAATATATCAAACAGACGCACGTAAAGGCTACATGAAAGGGGTACCATTTTCAATGAAATGTACATGAAAGGGGTACCATTTTCAATGAAAGGTATATGAAAGGGGTACCTTTTCTGTCAAAAACGGTATATGAAAGGGTAAGGGTTTGGACCTCGGCGCGGAGCATCCCCGTACAAAACTTTGTTGAGTACCCCCCCCCCCCCCCCCCCCCCCCTCGGGTAATAAACAGTACCAAAGTAACTTGTGGGCTCAGTTGTTTTCATTTGATCAATAATCACACTTTCGATTATCAGTCACAGACTCAAACGTTTGACAGACTCAAACGTTTGCACATAATGGGGGGGGGGGGGGGGGGGGGGGAACAAGCGCGGATTGGAGCGAATCAAAAGATGCGGCGAAGGGTGTGAAAGTCAGGCTGGTGGCCAAACATTAACCCATTGACACCTGAACCGCCCGTAACCGCCCGTACAAGACTCCACTGCTTTAAAAAATTGTAACTTTCTCAATCGTGCGAACATTGCCTTAACTAGCAGTTGTGAGCATTGACTAGAAAGTCTTTCAAATTGAGATACCCAATAAACACAAAAAAGTCAGCGATTTTTGTAGAATATCAGCGTTTGAATTTGGACAATAACAAAAATTACCGTTTTTAACGTCATAGAAAAACAACAAAAATCACGTTTTTGCCTTTAGTTTTTTTTATTCAAATCATCATGGCAAACCCAAAAATCAACATTCACAGCAAAATTCAGTCATAGTCCTAGCTTAGCAGTGAATTTTTTTGCTCTTATTCGTTGCTCGGGCCGAGCTCTAGCCTCTCGTTCTAATGCATACTGACCTTGCCTCAATTTTCAATATCACCACCGCACTGCATGCTGGGAAATGGCCAAGAATTTGGACAGCGTTCGTTTCTTTCCGCACACATTTCATATTTATACTAAGTCCACAGCCACTCCGACCCCACCGCCGAAATTTCGCGCTTGTTGTGTTCTCCTGTGGTCGCAACTTCCAAAATATGCCGCAGTAGGTCGAGAAATTCATCCAGAGTCGAGTCCCAAAGCTGCTTCGTTTCCAGGCGGCCATTTTTCCAGTTCAACGAGCAACGAGCCAAATTCGCAAACGAAGTACAACAACTAACTCGCTTCATTGAGAAGTGGACTCTGAACTACCTCCAAGCTTAATGATGCTCACCAGGCAGCTACTAAAGATGAAAAATGGCTGTGAACTTACCAAAAATCGTAGATAATTCATATTGGACCCTTTATTGCAAATCAAGCAAGCAAAATGAGATCGTCACAATGACGTTTCCAGTAAACTCGAGCCTTCAGTGTTTTAGAACAGCAGCACTTTCAATGGTAACTCCAAATATGCAGTCACGAAATCCTATGGGGCGTGTGTATGCAGAAAATCACTCAAAAACGTAAAAATCCTCAGGTGTGAATGGGTTAAGCAAATTTTAAAGTACAGTACTCCGACACATGACGCTTAGAGAGTGCGGAGAGAGTCGAGCAACTGAATTTAGGTTTGATACCTCGTTCATCAAGTTACGCGGTCAAAAGTTATATCAAATTCTCTGACTCTCCCATCCTCAATTTTGCGAGGCAAAAATATATACCTTAACTTTGCTGCCCTGTGAGTTCATTGGATTATCTGTGACTTCTGTGATTGGCCAGAGGCTTTGGTTTCGATTTTACGACACTCAATTGAAAACTGCTCTAACTCGACTTCATTCAGATAGTAAAAGCGTTTACTGTTTTTTTTTTTCCTAATGCAGGCGGAGGCGTCTTACATTCGTAATGGCGAGTGTTTCATTGTGGTTTACTCAATCAATGATCATTACAGCTTTGAAGTGGCAAGGCAAATGGTGAAACTTATCAAAGAAGTCCGAAAACCGGATGGAGAATGCCAGGTCCCCGTTATATTAGTTGGAAACAAGCGAGATTTACGGCGAGGAAGGGAAGTCAGCAAAGAAGAAGCAAGAGAGACTGCTAGCGAGTTCTGCTGTTCGCATTATGAGACATCAGCTCTCACCAACAGGAACGTTCAAATCGTGTTCTTTAATATGGTGTTCCAGGTCAGATACACTAAAAAAACGCGGCAAAAAAGCCAAGAATCATCGGGTACTAATGGATTTCTCAGCTCTGTTCGTCAGCTTTTTACCCCGCACAGGAGAGGCAGTGTCCCCAGCTGGTAATGGAGGGGCAGTGTCCCCAGCTGGTGATGGAGGGGCAGTGTCCCCAGCTGGTGATGGAATTATTTGGTTTTTAAGCGCTTTCGTGTGTTAAATGTCACAAAGTGTCGGCCGGCACATTGGTTCAAGTCCAGTCGTTTCTCCTCCTTCGGGTTCTCAGACTTTGATGGAGGTCAGATGTCAATCGCAGTGATCAAGCGCTTTCGTGTGTTAATACCTAGTAGTTTTATCCGCTTGTAATTGGCGTTGTCGTGGCATTTCTTACATACTTCAGATCCATAGCTTGGCATTTACAGTTTTAAAGGCAATGCAAACCGGAAAAGGCTTCGACTTTTGTGCCTTGTTGGTTAGCTGTTAGCTAGACTGCTCTCCGTTAAGGTGGTAGACCTGACTTCAGCAAGCCCATTTTGGATAAAAATTTCACAAAATGACGAAAAAACATCACAGGCCGAGACAACTAAAATTAAGCTTCAGAAAAATCGATGCTTTAGGTGACAATTTTCACACCTCAGGTGACAAAGCCTGTTTGCATTGCGGTGTCTGACATTTGCAGACTGCAGACTGCAGACTGCAGACTGCAGACTGCAGACCGCAGAATGCAGACTGACTGACACTAAAGAACCATAATGCCGTTCGATTACAGGTAAGATTTGTTGTTGTTCTTAGGTTATTGTTGTTTGATATTTGGGATATTCCCGACTATGATAATTACGTGATATCACGGAGATGTTTTATGAAATCTTTGCATTATTCAAAAGGTTTCAAATATCCCTGATCTTGTTTGTTGTGGAAGTAGGTGGACTTGTGAACAGATCGGTGGTAGACTACCACAGACTGAACACTTAGATCGAGATTTCCACTTTGGATGGGGGAAATATGTTCGGCAAAACGTTTTTCATGCGGAAATAAAAGGGAATGTGTCAAGTCTTGTGTAAAGCCGCAGAAATTCCAGCATGCAGTTTTTAACGTTGTGTGTGTGACATTGAAGCACGTTAAAAGTACACGTCAGTGAGAAAGTAAAGGCCAGTTTACACAAGGGATTTTTTATGCGATTTTAGCTGCGATTTAGGCAAGCCCTGGTTTAAACGACGCATTTTACATGGGCTAAATCTAATACCTATTTGGGTCAACTCGAATTTAAAAAGTTCCCGGGAAAGGTTGACATTTGATTCACAAACATCGAATTTATTTGTGTTGAATTTACAACTTCAGTTGAATATTCAATAGAAGTCACATTTATCAAATTCTGTCGAATTTAATTGTTCAAGCGCCGCATTTTACACATGCAAATTAGGTTTGGCGCAAAGGAGAATGGGTTTTTAATACATGTACCAACACTCGCTTCTATTAATTCTCGCGCCGCTCAAAGATAAACACCGCCTGGACAACACCTTTAGATAAGTGTTCAATAACACACTGTATAACCAAAACTTTCTTTATTAAGGGACAACCAAGACACGTACTAGTTAGCTAACATTAACCTAGCTAAGAAGAACAACGAATCGTACCTGGAATCTGACGCCATTTAATACGGTGAACGGGTCGTAGTTCCACACGAAGAAGTCCACAAAGAATCTTGGGAATGTGGCTGACTTAATTTTACGCGGGAAAAGTTGTTGATGACATTTTTGTCATTAGAAATTTTAGTGTCAGTCAGTCTGCAGTCTGCAGTCTGCGGTCTGCAGTCTGGAGTCTGCAGTCTGCAGTCTGCAGTCTGCAGTCTGCAGTCTGCAGTCTGCAGTCTGCAGTCTGCAAATGTCAGACACCGTTTGCATTGCGGGCTCAAAAATAAGTTTTTGTCATTTTACGGCTGTATGTTAAAAGGTAATTCAAAAAGAAATGAAAGAGATAACTCCCACAAAGAAAAGGAAAATTCTCATGGGAGCCCAGAAAGAAAGACCCCTTCTTTCTTCAGATATCGAGTTTTAAATTTCAAACATGTGTCTTCCATTTGAGCGGCGATAATATCGAGAAAAAAGCTCCATTCATTCTGGGCTCCTGTGAAAAATTTCTTTCACATCATAACAATAAGCTACGCAAATTTCATCCAGGTACGTTAAATCCACGTATTTATTCTTAAAATACCTTTCAGTGTGGTCAGTGGAGGCCCTAAAATACGTCAATTAATCGCTGATATCTCTTCGTAAATCCTTGTTTATCGAGCGCCATTTTGAATTCTCCTTGCAAAACCGCTGTTTAAAGTGTTTGCATTAATAACAGGCCGATTGTAGTACGAATAATGCCGAAAATCGTCGTTGTTTCTCGTTAAATCCAACATGGCGCCGCAAAATGGCCGCCCGTAGTAACTAACTTCGATCGTCATTTTCTTCGCATCGGGATAATATAGAGCCGTCAACTTTGGAAATTAAGCAAAATAGTATAAAATCTCTCAATTTATTAAGTTTTTGTGCAAAATCAATTTCTGACCTAAAGTCAAGCAAGGGGGTCAAAAGATTGGACTGACAAGAACCATACGGTTTTGACAGCGGTTCTTTTAACGACTTGTCGTAGACATGAGGGGCAAGTTACTATTGGTATGAACCACTGCAAACTTGAATGACAAACCGGCACCTAAAATATAGCACTGCAAGCGTGGGCATAAACGTTAACACCGATGTTGAACCTGTAAAACTGTAGCAAGCGCTAAAAAGGTTGCGACGATAGGCTAGCTACTTGAAGTTGGCCTTAATTAAGACAACATTTTCAGTTTTGTTTATAGGCTCTTTATATTTGTTACATTATTAAAGACAAGCTGCAGTCCGAAGTGTGATTCTTCCCTTTCATTTTTTTTTTGTTCTGTGTGTTTGTCTGATTTTCTACCCGAAAAGACTTCTTGTCCTAAATTAAAAAGCGTTTCACTAGATATTTAAATGCAGACCAAAGCAGTGACATAATAGAGAGCGGTATTCAATTCAATTGAGTATCGTACAACCAAAACCAAAGTAATTACTCTGACCAATCACAACATCGGCAGACAATCCAATAAACCAATTAGAACTCGATGCAAATACAGGTATCCGGCGCCAAGCGCGGGAAAACGCGTGCGAGTAAGTCCCGATTGGTTTTGGTATTACGTCTGAGTGGTTAAAAAAATGGCGCGAGTTTTCCTATCCAATCACAAAGCGCGGCAATGCATAGACTACGAGTAGTCCCTCCTTTTTCCTCAGGGATAGTAGAGCGAGCGAAACGCGAGCGCGCGTGAAAATCACCCCACGAGAGAAAGGCGAGACGCGCGGCGGGGAGAGAGAAAAAGGAGGGACTACAGACAAAGCCCAAGCTCTTGACTCTTTAAGGCTGGTTTTCACTAGCGCATAAGCATAAGCACAAGCCAACATAAGCAGACTCAGTAACGTGTTATTCATAAGTTCCAATTGTTTGAACAAAACAGAACAATAGGCACTAATGATCAACATGTTACTGAGTCTGCGTATGTTGGCTTGTGCTTATGCTTATGCGCTAGTGAAAACCAGCCTTTACGGTCGACTGACTTTTCTCTCTCCCCGCCGCGCGTCTCGCCTTTCTCGCGTGGGGTGATTTTCACGCGCGCTCGCGTTTCGCTCGCTCTACTATCCCTGAGGAAAAAGGAGGGACTACTCGTAGTCTACAATCGATTGAATACCGTCCTACTTTCAAGTGCATTTTACACTTATGACAAACCAACGGAACGAAATGTTGGTTTTTGTAATAAAGGACGTTCAGGGCAAGCTTTTGAAGTGTATTAAATAAAGAGGCGGAGTAGGAAGAAGAGGGAAAATTACGAAAAAAGATCCGACGAAAAAAAAACCGTAAAGATAAAGCATCTGCTCGAGTTTCTTTATACGGGAAAACACTTTCAGAAGGATACACAAAGTAATCATGGAAACGGCTAAAACGTGCGGCCCGACAAAATATGGTTAGGGGGGTTGGGGGGCGGCTGTTTTGAACGGGGTATAAATTTCATCACCTTTTGTCTTAAACGTGGCCTAATGTCTTAAACAGGATAAGCATATATATGTTTAGTAACTTCGCTCTTCCGTTACTAAAACTAGACGTCGAAAAGACGAGACAAGGTCGGATGTTTTTTCGTTTATTTGTCAAAACATAAGTTAACCACTAATATAAAAAATAAGGTATAAATCAGTATCCATGTAAGAAAAAAGCTCTCACTTTGAGAAAATAAACGAAACTAAAAATTAATTATTGATCGAATTTGAGAACGTGGAAAGTTGTAATAAACGGAGCTCCCTGAATTTAATTAAAATTTAATTTAAATCACCAGGTTTAAAAATAAACACTTAGCTCTATATCCATTAAAAAATGCTTGACTTGCAGAGTTACGCAGCCACAAATGCGGTCTTGGCCACCGTCTGAGAAATGTCAAACCTGTCTTGAGTGGCAAACCGCGAAAAAATGCAGGGAAAAACGATTTTGCAAACCGTTTTCTCCGTTTAAGTTCGCGGGGGACAGGTTCCATCAGTATGCATTTATGGTAAGAGTATGCACGAAGTGCCACGGATGATACCGAAAATGCGCGAAATATTCACGAACAGGCTCTGTCATATTTCTGCATCAATAATTGCACGTGCAAAGCGCTGTCTGATAAAATACACTATTTTTCAACGCATTGTTCTTTCTGCGTGAAGTGTTAACAATAGCACGTGGATTAAAATTAGCAAAACTACCATAAATATACAGCTATTTCAATTTAGGTTGTCGGATGAGAGCTTCAAGCGTACGCAACGAGACCGCAAGTAACTATGGGTAGTCGTAAATTGGTCTTAGCTTAGTTCGCGGTTTTTGCGTTTGTTAGTGCAATGAATGAGGTAGATGTTAGCACCATAAATGTTTGCCTTCGCTGTATGGACGAGGTATTTTAAATTGCTTTGGTCAATTTATCGTATACACCTAATTGTCATAGAAAAATGAAAAATGAAAAAAGCCAAATAGGAATTAATTAGCTTAATCATCATTCACAGCGACACGCGGCACGATTAAGCGTGCAGCGGCTATTGATAATTTAAATTAAGCGTGCAGCGGCTATTGTTATTTGTATGTCTAACTAATTCTTATTGGCCTTTTTTCATTTTTCGTTTTTACATTTTTCATTTCTCTATGACAACGTACATAAAAATCCCAAAGTACCTTGCGGTCTCGTTGCGTATGCTTGAAGCTCTCATCCGACAACCTAAATTGAAATAGCTGTATATATTTTTGCATTCGTGTTTGCTTGGGAAGCCTTTGGAAGCGTAAAAACAAGCAATTTTGTGTCCAAGAATTCAGCGCGGAAAGAGAATTTCATGAGTTGACACTGCAGGGAGTTAAACTAGGTGTATTGTAGATTGTCATATCTGACTCAAAATTTTTAATTAGGCATTCAAAGGAAAGATATGAGGCTTCAAATTCTAGCATGGACAATTTTACTCCTTTAAAAGCTAATAAGTTTTAAATAAAGTTGAAATAAAAAAATCGGAGTCAGATATGACACAATAGACGTTTTGACGGATCAGTGAGTGGTGAAATCAACTTGCTTTGTGTTCTTCTCGAGGAGCAAACTTGGACACAAAACCACGTTTTAAAAATTAATAACTTTAGTGGCTTACAGCATAGCCGCAAAGCGCGATCCCTTCAATAAAAAACAATCCTTATGCACTTCCATTATTCGCCAATATCTCTGTTAGATTTTAGCGAAATCGGCTTTCAAACGTTCACGATATAACGTTTTACAAAGTGACACCCCTGCTAAAATTTTGCCTTATGAATTTATTCATGACCAGGTATCCCCCGTGACCTTAAAGGGCGACAAGTACATAACTTTCTCAACATTAACATCGAATTTACAGTGCCAGATACATCCATTTGATATAATTACAAGTTAAAACGCGCCTTTTATCATGTTATTATAACAATAAAAAAAAAATAATTTGAGCAAAATGCTCCCCCATCTCTGCTCCCCCTACACCCCTAGGTTTCAAAGTTTGAGGCTCCGTATGTATTGTGGAAGGTTCGGATGTATTATCCCCTCAAGTTGTATTTGCAAACATCACATTTTATTAGACTGCAAAACAGTCGTATTTTTGCGTTGGTCATACGAATGAGCGTGGTCTTTGAACAAAAGCGAGGATCCACGGCTTTCGACGCTTCGCGCCTTTACGAGTGAGCGGCAAAAAAACCCCGAGTGCTTTGCAGTCTACATTTTATAATAGAAGACACTTTTACAAGTATATGAGTACTGGTCGGTAAACGGTTTTCAGGTGTTCGCGGTTGAAGGAGCTATGTTACTAATATTTAGTGTCACTTTTTAAAGCCAAAAGCGTATTTTCATCAATAGAAACCCACCGAGTACACTGAAACTATAAACAAGCGTCTCTGGCTACAGATGGCCGGGATAGAAATGGACCAGTGCAACTGCCCAATTTTTTTAAGTTCATTCCATGTGTTCTGGAAAATTTGTGTTTGAAATAATAATTCAGTTTAAAATAATAATAATAATAATAATAATAATAATAATAATAACAACAATAAAAAGCGTAGAGGAGAATGAGGAAGTAAAACTGTTGTGGGACTTCACCATACAAACCGACCGTGAGATATGGAAAACGAGGACAAAAGTGGTACCTGTGGTTGTAGGAGCGTTAGGATCAGTATCAAAGAAGTTGGCGGGCCATTTAGAGCAAATAGGAATAAAGAACAGAATAAGAACAATGCAAAAATCGGCTCTCCTTGGATCGGCACATATGATGGAAGTCTAAGGTCTCGGGAGGAGACATAGAAATATTGCCCCAAGGAAAAAAAGCTGTGAAAAAATCCCAATAATAATAATAATAATAATAATAATAATAATAATAGCACAGTCTGAGCTAAAATTAAAAGCATAAAAACCACCAAAGCATAGCCCTTTTAATGTCGGAACATTATTCCTGTCATGATACACCTGTACTTGTTACTGCCAAAGGCGAAATACACCTGCATACGATCTTGGATCAATTTCGTTTGATGTCAAATGACGTCTATTAATAGACAAAGAGACAGGTTTGTAGTCTACAGAAGTGGTTAAAAAGAAAGAGCAGAAAGAGGTGCAAATATGTTTTTTTTCCTGCTAGATTGTATAGAAAGAAAGAAAGAAAGAAAATGGTTCCAAACCGAACATATTATATCCTATCTCATATATACAAATAAAACTACATTTAAATATAAAGTCTTTTGCTAACTTTTGTGTATGTTGTTAATTACTGGTCAGCAGCATTCCCTCTTATCTCCAGTCTGATCTTGTTAGTTTTATGTGACGTGCGATCACGCGCTCTTTTATCAGAGCGCGGGAGCGTGCAAAGGTCGGCGGAAGGGCGCCCATCTTTTCTTCCCTCCCAGCACTCGGCTGACTTTCCCTCCTAAGAGAGAGTGCGCCTGCTGTGATCGCAGGTAAAGTTTTATGCCATTTTCAATCTGGTAAAATAAAGAAACAAGAAAAAAAATAATATCAGGGTGGTCAAACATATTCAGGACAAATTATAACTCATTTTTCTGATCTTTCATTGATCTGCATTGTTAACAATAAGATTATGCCTGCATGATTCTTTTCTTTTGTAGCCCTTTCTTCTTTGAAAGGCTTTTCGTCTGAAAATAAAGTCAAACCATTGTAGCTATTCATCCTTGAATCATCTTAGGGAGAACAATACTGAAGGAGTCCCGTCGCGTCCAACGTCTATCTCGCTGACAACCATATTTTGTGCATTTGAACAAAAGGTCGTGCAACCATTTTCTATCTTGACTAAAAACCCCGTTAAACCACCCATATATTTATAATAATTAATAAAAATTAAAATTTATAGAGCGCAAATCCATAAAAAAGTGATAAAACAATTAAATTAAAAATGTGTATGTTTCCTTAAACAAGAAACTTTACTCTATATTCTCTCTCTCCACCCAGATGTATAAATTTTATACTATAGAAGCAAAGACCGATACAACGTAGGTACAATTTTTAAAGGTGTACTAAGTACAATACTATTGTGCTATTGTACTATTGTACTTCAGGTACAATAGCCCGTTTCGCAGATACGGCAGCCATATTGATTTTGCCCCCAGAGCTTCCCATAATGAACATTGAAATCAAAGGAATATATTAATTTAAATTGCTCATTATGGGATGCCCTGGGGGCAAAACCCCGTATCTGCGAAACGGGCTATGAGGTAAAACGGAAATACGTAGGGCTACGCCTAGAAAAATAACAATGATAGACAGAAATAAAAATAGCTGATAATGAAAAATATACAAAAAACAATGAAAGGAAACTGATACAAAAGTGAATAATTAGTATATTTCTTCGCGAATGTTGAGGCCGCGAGGAACAAGTGTTCTACCTTTTGAAATTAAAAAAGCTTCTTTGGCCTTACGTATTGAGTCTTGGTTAGAGAAAATTTTTTCAATGGGGATTAGGGACCGGTCATTATTTATGTAGAGGTGGGGGGAGGGAAAAAAGAAGCGTGGGGGGGGGGGGGGGGGGGGGGGGCGTCAAGGCTGTTTTAGATTGGCTTGAGGGGGGGGGGGATTTTTTTTAAACAATTAATAGGGGTTCATCATTTTTTAGGTTTTGCAAGGGGTCTTGTCTGTGCTTTTGCAAATGGGATTACTTTTACGAAATAAATTAATTTCAAAGATCCACGTGGTGAAGATGGACAACCCAGTTAGAAGAATATTGTCATAAACTTTATTGCTTTAATATTTCACACTTTAATAAAAGACAAATCCAGATCAGCCTGTTTCTGAATCAGTGTTTGATTTTGGCTGCATTTAATATCAAAATTAACAAAATATTTGTTGGTTCAATAGCCCATGAATTAATAAAACATGAATAACATAACAAAAAAAATATATTGCTTTCCACCTTGGAAAATATATTGGAAAAAATGTTTATCTTCCAGGGTTTAATATTTGGTGTCCAACATCTGAAAAGTGGTACCTTGATTGCAAAGTTTGTGATGGCAACTTTAGAAGATATATAAATTTTCCAATTCTGGAGAGGAATATTTTTCCTATACTGCATGTACTGCAACAAAGCACTACTTTATAGAAGCAGTACTTTTCCAACAACCAGTACTTAACTATCACTTTTCAAGCTTGTCCATAATTTGTCTTATTGCTGGAAGGGCATCCAGTTTGGGGGGGGGGGGGGGGGTCATCAATGAAATATTGAATTAAGAGGGGGGGCTACTTGCCATTTTTAGACCTGAGGAGGGAGGGCCTGGCAAAAATTTTTATACAATAAAATTATCCCCCTCTTCATAAATAATGACTGGTCCCTTAATTGAATGTTATTAGCAGTGTGATTAGGCCGGGAGAGGAGAGAAAATCTTCGGTGGCTGTGTGGTAGGTTTATAGTACGGCGGTGTTCAATAAATCTGTCTTTTAAGCGTCGTTTAGTCTCTCCGATATATTGTAAATTACAGCGGTTACATTGAATCATGTAGATTAAATTTTTGAAGTCACAGGTCAGGTTAGATTTGATAGTACACGTTTCACCGGTAGAAAATAAAGCATGGTTAGTAAGTCCGTCAGAATTGTAGGGACAAGTAGCGAAGTTCTTTTCGCAACGGAAAGAACTACAAGGGAGTTGGGGATGGGGGTTAGTAGAGTTAGAAGGGAGTTTATTATGACTTTCAATCCTTCACTTCCTCGCATCTCTAACATAATTAAAAAACATTATAATTTACTACTCTCTTCTGAACGTTGTTGTTGTGGAACACTACCTTAACATCAAATGAGGTGTGTTATCTGGACACGAGAATCAAGAATGGTGACAGCAACACACCTTTCCATCTCAGTGTCTACGACAAGAGGGATGACTTCTCATTTCGGATTGTCAATTTCCCTCATATGGACAGCAACATTCCAGCCAATCCGGCTTATGGTGTTTATATATCTCAATTGGTAAGATATGCTAGAATTTGCACATCGAAGTTGGATTTTATGCATAGACTTCGCCGACTTTCATCACGTCTCCTTCACCAAGGGTTCAAATCTTCACTCCTTCGTAAATCATTTACTAAATTCTTCAAACGCCACAGTGCTATCATTGAGAAATATGGCACTACACTACGAGAAATTAAACTAGCAATCCAGAATTGAGAAACACCGCCGTATCCTTTGTTATTTTAGATCCTTTATATTATTCTAGCGCCCCTATTTAATTTCTATATTGCTTCTATTCAGGTTAATGCAGGTGCGCGCGCGCGCAATTTTCCTTGAGTCGTGCGCGTGCTTAGCTTATTTAGTTGACGTGTGTGCTTAGTTCGTTATTTAACGTACTACATTTATTTTGCGTTGTTTTCCTTTCTTATATGTCTTGTCAGTAACTGTGCTCACACTGTGGGTGGCTCCTCCTAAAATGTTCTGCAATTGGTATAGGATTTAATGGAGCCGAAACCAATTGTGGAATTGCACGCATTTTGGGCATCCTACTGATGAACAGTTACGAAATTCAGATATATTTAGTAGCCACATTTATTTGCGGTCTGTCCCCTTTGAATTTAAATAATTGCTTGTTGTAGTCTTCAGACGCTGCCCTCCTCCGTGTCATACTAGTTTCAGCTAAACTCCCTTCTAGACCTTCTACTACATGAATCTACATGATTCAATTTAACCGCTGTAATTTACAATTTATTGGAGAGACTAAACGACGCTTAAACGACAGATTTAATGAACACTGCCCGTACTATAGATAATCCTAACACCTCGGGCCTAACACCAAGTCTAAACCTACTACAGCCGCCGAACATTTTCTCTCCTCTCCTAATCACACTGCTAATGGAATGCAACTAATCCCCATTGAAAAAATTTTCTCTTACCGAGACTCAATACGTAAGGCCAAAGAAGCTTTTATAATTTTCGAAAAAGGAAGAACACTTGTTCCTCGTGGCCTCAACATTCGCGAAGAAATATTAATTATTCACTTTTGTGTTAGTTTCCTTTCATTGTTTTCATTGTTATATGTTTCATTATCAGCTATTTTTATTTCAGTCTATCATTGTTATTTTTCTAGGCGTAGCCCTACGTATTTCCATTGTTACGTATACATGTCAACTATATATAAAAAGCCAATGTAAATTTTACCTCATTGTACCCAAAGAAGGCTGGTATGGCCAGCCGAAATATAGTACACCTTTAAAAATTGTACCTACGTTGTATCGGTCCTTGCTTCTATATACTATATTTTCACTTGTTAAACCGATCAGATCACTAGTTTGATCCAACGTACACCAGCAGGATTGTCGTCCACGGTTACTTGCTTGAACTTCTCATAAATTTTGGCATTTTGCACCGGTGACAAAATGCTGGAGGGTAACAATGGTCTATCGGAAATGATGCGTCTCGGAAAATATTCACCGAATCTCGAATTCTCGGCATTTGAAATTGGAGTCTCGGAATCTCGGCCTCGCTATAATCTTTGAAGTCTCGAAGTCTCGAATTTTGATAATTTGGATCTCGGAGTCTCGTTAATTTTTCTCGTAAATCTCAGCTTCCGTTGCAGATTTCAGTCACGTTTTAAGCTGTTAGTACTATCGACCCGACATTTTCCAGCACTGATTGGAGTCTCGGGCTCGGATTTTTTAGAGGTAAAGTCTCGGTCTCGAATTTTTAAACAAGGGACTCGCAGTCTCGCAAAGTCTCGAATTTACCATTCTATACCCGCCTAACCTTGCGATGGACTAGCATCCCATCCAGGGGGGAGTAGTAATACTCTCAGTCTGCTCAGTCGCTTCATGCTATAGAAACCGTGTTAAGCTCCGGCAGTTGTGCAGTTGTGAGCCATCAGGCTTGTGAAGACTCGCCTACTTAATTGACAGCCAGTGAAGCTCATATAGGACTGTTATGATTAAACCCCCGGGAGGGGGGGGGGGGGGGGGGCGGGTACTCAACAAAGTTTTGTACGGGGATGCTCCGCCCCGAGGTCCAAACCCTTACCCTTTCATATACCGTTTTTGACAGAAAAGGTACCCCTTTCATATACCTTTCATTGAAAATGGTACCCCTTTCATATACCTTTCGTTGAAAATGGTACCCCTTTCATATAGCCTTATATGTGCTTTTGTTTGAAATATTTTGAAAGGCCCTTTTTATAATACTTAAATGGCAGTTTTCCCTACGTTTTTTATGCTTCAACTCGTGTTTTCGCTACCATTTCCTATTCTTCGTGAAATCCCTACCCTTTCACATACTTCAACTCCTGAAATCCCGACCCTTTCATATACCTCCAGCCTAAAAAAGGTACCCCTTTCGGGCGGAGCATCCCCGTATAGCCCATTATAGGGAGTACCCCCCCCCCCCCCCCCCCCGGGAATTAAACTTAGGTTGCTTAGGTAATAGTACCAGGGTAACAAAGTTAAAAGGGCTATGTCACAATTTCTAACGTTACTTTGAAAAGCCAAAAGACATATTTATATCAGTGGAAATCCAGCGTGGCAAATATTGATAAGTGTTTTGGGCTGCAGGCCCCGGTTGTTCAAACGAGTGGATAGCGCTATCCACCGGATAAATCACTATCCAGTGTATAAGCATTAGCAAAACCAATTGTGTTATCCACTGGACAGTGATCTATCCGGTGGATAGCGCTATCCACCTTTTGAACAACCGGGGCCAGGTGGATGGAAGTGGCCAGTTGCAACTTGAACAATTTGGGCCATTTGTTTTCAAGTTTAGCGCCTTTATGTCTTGGAAAACTCGCGCTAAAACTGATTATGGTTTATTTTCTCTTCGAAAATTCACTTGATGTCTTATTCTTATTGTTCTATAAGCATTTCGTGTTTGACAAAGGTACTTAGTTTTAATTTGGGGCAGGTTTGACCCAAGAACATCAAAACCCCAAATGATAGGTAGCTTCTTTAAAGTGGAGCGTTAATAAAGTCTTATTGTTATTTTCATCCTTGAATAGAGCTTTTTACCAATACGGCAGCGCAGTCATACTGAATTTGCCTCCTGAGCATCCCATAATGAGCATTGAAATTAATATGTTCCTTTGTTAACAATGAATTTCAATGATCATTATGGGATGCCCAGGAGACGTATCAGTCCCAGTCAATCAGGTTTAGAGGCGTTAAGAGAGGGAGACCAAGGCCCTGAACACTTTTGCTTTCAATGGGCTTGGCCCGGCCCCGTCAGTTACATTCAAGCAATTTCGATCTGGTTTTTATACTAAAATATAAATGCAGTCAGTTGGAATGAACATGACACCGTTATTCGAGGATAAAATACGAGATCAAGATGCCGAAACTTTCAAGCATCACAGATTACAGTGACAGTGAACAAGATTTGATATTAGCGCTTTAGCCCACGCTCTTATGTGCGATGGAATTCATGTAAGTGACCAACGTTTTCGAAAATCAAAATTCCGAGGCGTACAACGAAGCTAAACATGGTGACATAAACGTTTGCTACGTTGTATTCTATACCAGTGCGCCTGCGCCCCTTGTAAGAGGAGCAACATTTATACGTCCCTGATCTCACGTCATTATTAAAACCTTCAAGCTAATAAACTCTTGGCATTTTAAAACAATGAAAGTTTTGGTAGCTTTTATTGTGCTCTGAATTAATTTATTCTTGGTGGTTAAACGGTGTCTTCTAAAAAGCGAATGCATGGAACGTTTTTTCTAAGGGTCTCAACGCCCAACGGATACTTAAAACTGTAACATCTTCAACTGAAAACCTTATCCGGGCGGACGCTGCATGGACACGAGCTGGGTACTAACGAGAAAGGAAAGGGACTTTTATTGACTTCTGTGTGGCGGAAGAAACTGTTTTAAAATCAAAGTTAATGACGACTGTTAGCAGGTACTAGGTCGAGGACGGTTCATCATATATAGCCGGCTTACTGATATGACTGATATGTAGCGCATAAAAGAAACTTTATGTGTTCAAGGCATGGAAAGCTGGACAATTCACCGGTCTCACGCGGCAAGTGAAATAATGGTTGACTGCAAAAACAGAAACATTTAGCAAGGCGTCAATCTATACTACTAATTTCAGCTGCTAACAAACATGTCGATCGCACTCTTTTAATCTGTGATCATTACTACCAGTAAAATAATGTATGACGAAAGGGAAAATCTTTTAAAACTTCCTTGTCTCGCAAAAATGAGATTAAAATGGTATCAATGAGGACGCCATTTGAGCGTTTACGCTTAACTGACAACCACTCAAAATTGTCACCTACTTTACTTAGTTACTGTCCATTATGCCTGCACATGCCTGGTGGCACATAAAACAGCAATCTATAGCTAGTTTGTGAAGTGACTTATTTACAGCAGGTCAGTTGTAGTTATAAACGTGAGACGCAAAATATATTGCATCTCTTTCCGGACTTCATCGCTAAGGGTACAGAGTCTGTAAATTAACGATAACTGAGGACCCCCTAAACAATAGAATATTTAGTTTTATAGAAGTGGCTTATTCATAGCAGGTGTTGATATGTCGTGGTTTTGACTGGACTCTTTATAGCTTTGATTCATATAATAAATGTAAGACGTAAACTATTAATAGTGCCGTAACAAAACAATAACCAATTATTCGGATTATTTTTCAAGGCACTAAAGAGATACTTGAGTGCTGACAATTTTGCTGTTGTCAAGGTAATACGTTATTTTATCCTCATTAAAGCTGATTTCTCCGCAGTGTGCAGACTCAGGTTTCGATAACATGATTCACCGGTTGTGATTCGAATCATGGTGGGCGCCGAGTCATAACTGGCGAATCGTATTTGAAAAAAAAATACGGTTCTGTGCACTGCACTTAAGATCTTTATGCATTTTTTATATTTCAGGAAGTCAGTATTTACTCTGAGAATTGAGTTTACTTAACTGAGTTTCAAAAACCCGACTCTGGGCACTGCAATAAAATCAGCTGTAAAAAAAAAAACACAAAAGCTACCTTAGCTAGTGATCCATTTGTGTTTGTGTTGTATAAGTCATGTTTTAATTTATTGTCAGTTTATGGCAAGTCTATTTTGTGTTGTATAAGTCATGTTTTAATTTATTGTCAGTTTATGGTAAGTCTATTTTGTATTTTTGATTTTAAGCTTTTTACTGAGAATATTTATAATATGCATTGTATTAAAAAGTGATGGAAGTAATAATAGTTGAAGTTGAAGAGAGCCGAACGCAAAGAAATATGCTTGTTTGAATCGTCTTAATTTTATAGAGCAAATCTTCGGTTGGGTGTCCTAAACGTATTTCAGACATAACATATAAATTGCACCCTTTTAAAAGCCAAAATGGCAAAAATCTCAGATTAGTACGCAAAACATGCTCTGTTACAGATTAGAACATGGCCAAAACACCACGCCCTTGGGATCGCATCCACAGCCTGATCACTTCCATAGTTCATAGGGTAGCACCTCGGGGGTAGGGTAGGGGGGACAGGCCATGGCATAACAGAGGTGAACATATACAATTCTAGTTCGTATCCCTTGGGTAGTTCGCCATTTGCGAACCGAAATTTTTTCATTCATCATTTCCATATGAATATATCCTTGAAGAGATCTTATCTGATAATTGCTGTTTTTTTCACCCTTGTAATATACACCTTGCTCAATTTCTGTTACATTTTCCCGCTTAATCAAGACACCTTGTACTTGGGTCTCAGTAGACTTGCCCACAAAACCAACTTTGAGAACGTCTAGGGTTTCAGTTAACTCTATCATGCAGTTAGCTGTATCATCAATATACTGGTTTGTTAAAGTATTATTAACAAAAAACTCAGCAAGGCCTTGAAAGTTAGCGTATATTAACCAGAAAGTAACCGGACTGAGTGGTTTTATGACTTTTATATACACTGTCACAGATGCGTAACTCATTAATTGCACTAAAAATATAACACATGCGTGCAGACGTATGCAACCTCCTACCGTGTTGTTAACAAAAAAGACTGGTCTCTGAGCTGATTTCACGCGCGGTATTAGGACCCGCTCGAGGGCAATCAAACAGCAGGGCCACAGAAAGGAGCTCATTTTCTACTCCCCACTCGCCTCAGGTTTTTTTCTTTCGCGTTTCAGCAGTGCAAACTTTGCTCTCACTTGAATTTTCGGCCACCCAATCTACTCCAAACACAAGCCCTTTTCTACAGGGTGGTAGCCACTTGCCCCACATGGTTTGTCTTCAGTTACAATTGCTCAATTATTCAGGAGGCCGTGACAACCTTTTGTGTTAGCAACAGACTGAGACAGAGCAGAAATAACATACCCTAATCAAAGCAACCCCACTGTGTATATAACCGACTGATAGAGGAGTCCATCTCCAATCGCTGGCGCAAAGTGTATAATCACATTTGAAAGAACAGAAGCTTTATACAGTGTACTGAAGTAAGCTTTTTTATTCAGAAGTCTGATTGCTGAAGACAAAATTGCCTCATATGTTTTTTACACAGACATACCGAAGTAAAAGGAGGCAGAAAAGGCATGTTGCTTTTGAAAGTGTACATTTGCTGCACTCGGGGAAAATTTTAAGCAAATTCAAAGCAAATTGATGATCATAGGCGTTTTGTAAAATAGAGAGCAATTGGACAGTGGTGAATGTTAAACAAAGTCATGTGTGGACACTGAATCACTACTTGTATGGATATCATGTTCATTCTCAAGAGTGCCAAGCATTTAATTTAAAAAAATAATAATTTAATTTTGTAAATTATTGAAAAACAAATGGTACCATGCAAAAGTACTGCCCAAGAGGATTCATATGAATGGTCACGCTATAGGATTTCGTCCAAAAAAAGCTAGAACTACATTACATGTCTACATTTTTGACTTTGGGAGTGAAAGGGTTAAAGGGATGAATAAGAGGGCGCAGTGTAAAGAAGCTAAAATGAAACAAACATTCTTACTAACAAAAACACATGTATTTTTGCCCGTTATCGCCGAAAGTTAGTGATTGAATACACTCCTATAGGAATCAGTCTTAAGGGTACAAAATAAACCTCCTTGCTTAATTTTTACTTTAAAACAAAGAAAAACATTGTTTGGGCAACAATTACACTGTACTCTTTTGTCTGATGTGAAAAAACGTGGTCTCGACTTTTTTTTTTTTTGCAGTGTCCTCTTTCTGTTGGAAATACAAATTGTAGTGCCAGGTTTTATTATTTTTTCTCTAGACAACACGTTGGACCAAGCTTGAATTGACGAGCACATTTTAAAGTTCTGTATAACAGGTACTTTTGTGCATTATTCATCTTGTCTATATGGCAAGCTCTCCAAGCACGTTTTCTTTTGTTGCTCTTTCAGTCAGAGCCAAAGGATTAACCAACTTTACCGGGATTCTGTTTCCGTGCAAAAAGCTTCATATTGAATTTTCTTATACGCGTTGCGGTTTGCATTACAACCCTGAAGAAGAGTTTTGTTTAATCTAGGAAAAGGTAACATGGTACGTTCACATTGGGGACAGGCTCAGTTGACTTTAGTTGACAAAATCTTATTTAAGCTTAAATGCTGAATTTGTCTAAAAGCTAAACAAAACCGAGCTTAATCATGTAATCCTATAGATTTTGAAATTAACAGTCAGTTGTAACAACATAATATAGAGCTGACATATTTTCTGGATAACTTAACAATACAACGTTAAACCGTTAAAAAAGCATGACTTTTCAGTCGGACATGGAACTGAAACCGAAGGAAACTAAGGTTTTTGGCTAACAGTTTATAACGCAATTTGACCAAAAAAGAGGCTATACATTTTCATACAAGTACAATAGCAACAGCAGAAGATTGTTTCACATGCAAAGTTTCCTGTGAAACCCGTAAAAAAGCCACAAGAAAAGACATTTAATCACGTGAGGTTGCTATATGCTTAACTTCGGGTACAAAGGAACAAAGAACGGGAGTGTTGTTATCAGTTTTCCATCAAAAAACTATTGTATTGTAAACCTCCCGTAGGATGGCCTCTTTGCGATAAAACAACGAGGGATATCATGCAATATATATCGATAAAAATTGTTTTAATCGATTCAGTCCTGTTTTAGATTTTTTTGCTTATTATACATCTCTAATTTCGAATATAACCAGTAGTCTTAAATTTCCCTAGCCGGTGAAAAGCGAGAGTAAAGAAGAAAAAAAGGGACAAGTGCTAAATGACAATATTTGTTATTCGTACCTTTTATTTAACTATGAGTTTGCCTAAACACTTAAGCGTCCAATGGAATTGATATAAGGCGATTAATAATTGATTTGCTAAAATGTATTTTCTTTTTTCGAGGTCGTTCATCGGTGCTGAGGCAACAACGGACTTTGACTGAAAAACGACACCTTTATAAAGCACGTTGTTGCAGTATTTAATTTAAAAGAGCCTCCAAATTACTGTAATTGTGTCATTTTCAAAGAAGCTGACCTTATTTGCATACTGGTTCGTCCCACGTGTAAGGAGTGAAGCCAGTGGGAACACGTCACGTGATTTTAATGCAAGTGAAGGACAGAGGTGTTAGCCTCACGCCATAACAGTGCAAAAGGGCGAGGAGAGATCAACATCTAATTTCTCCTGATGATAGAAATGCATTGTCAAACAGACGGGTATTGAGAATAAATTATCAACCAGCAGCTATTCTAGAAACACCCTCAAATTCTCAAGAGTCTTACAGTAAAATAAATGTGTACGGCAATCAGATAAGAAAATTACTATTTCTTCTATTTAAATAGCGAGCTTAGAACTGAATGGATTATTCTTTTATAACCTGAGCTATTTCTAGACAGCGCAAAGAGTGCAAAAAGATGGGATGACAAAACAGAGATCAACAGCTAATTTTTCCTTAAGATAGCAATGTATTCAATACATTTGACAGTGTCAAACAGACGGGTATTGAGAATATATTATCAACCAGAGGCTATTCTCGGTACACCCTCAAATTCTCAAGAGTCTTACAGTAAAAGAAATGTGTACGGCAATCAGATAAGAAAATTACTATTTTAGATGCGCTCTTAAAACTGAATGGATAATTCTTTTATAACCAGAGCTATTTTTAGACGATTTGAAATGCGTCTTATTTCCTCACCGGCTGGAGATAATTTGAAAGTAACATCGTTGCTCTATTGAAAGTTGATTGATTGCTGGCGTGGTTAGGGCTTTTTTTCCTCTTACGACTCTTTGGAGACTTTGGACTGACGCCTACACGTGGGTTATATGACTGTTACATTGCTCATTGATATTCCACATTTCTGACATTTTCGTGATTCAACCAGCTGGAGTGTGCGGTCTTTGCTTCATGAAAATAGTTCTTTTTTTATCATTTTAGTGCAATCAAACGGGACATTGCAAGAGTGTTACTTTTATGTTTTCTTTTATGTTTACCCGGATTCGTATCAATGCGCAAAAGAGACTTTCACTATAATTTAGCGAGATTGCCTAAGCGGAACCAAACGTACGTGCGCTGCCGGCTACAGACACGCATGCTCATTAGAAGAAAGAACTCTGTCTGTGCACGATTTGGAATATGTGATAGCTCTTTGCAGTTCAAAATTATCAATTCGTCCCACTGGACATTTATTTCTTATCGTTTAAATATTCAAAACCTGTCAACGGCTTTAACACTTATGCATGGGTCATGAAATTTTCTCGGAAATTGTTCGGTTGCGATTGCTGCTTTCGCTCACGCATCTCAGTTTAATAATGAAACGCACTGATATTTAGCTTACGCAATAGATAAGGTGATAAGATGTGACTCAATCACACCCACGATGTGTTTCGATTTGTATTCCTTCCCGATGACGATTACAGCTAATTAACGCCACAACCAAGAACAATTCTAAAAAACGATACTGAATTCTAGATATTGATAACAGCCAACCATTAATGCATAAAAACTATTACAGCCTTTAGTGATGGATTAGGTTGAAATATGTAACAATGGCCTGTATAACTACTCTTAACATCATGAATACTCTATGCTCATCCTTGATCACGATACCAGTGAACTGTTCGAGACAGAACGCGTGCCATCTTTTTTAAACTTTCACGATTCGACATAAGTGAGGAAGTAAAGTACACTTTAGATTATCGAAGTATTATGCAAGGGTTATTTCCAAGATAGTTCATTCAGTTCAGAAAAGGAAAAAGATAATAAAAAAATGGCATTGAGATGAAACAATCGTTTTGTATAGTTTTAGTCAACCACTGGCCACTAACAATACCAATTTCTATCTTATTTCCGCTAAAACAACGAAAATTATAAATAACTATTTTCAATCTGACTGCATACAGTATTGGGGTAACTCAAGGCTTATTTGACTTAATCATATCAGTTTCGCCGATTCACAAACAGGATTCATACAAAGTTACACGGCACACAAACCGCGCATCTCAGTCCCCGTTAAAATATAAACAGACACAAGGTACAAAATCCGGCCGCGTAGTAAACAATTCCAGTTCTTCTACAAGTTTCTCTTACATTGTAATTTATTGTTGTTGAGTTCTTATTCTACAAGACAAAGCGGACGTGGGTAAGAAAATTTCCATAAGGAATTAATCACTTAACGTGTCAGAATTTTAGTCCTTATTTATTTGTTCTACATTGTAAAAATATTTCCTTTCTGTGCTCAAGACACAGTCGTTGCGTTTGAACTAATACTGATATATCTATTTTAACTCTATAAATGTTCAGTTTACGTAATCCCATAAGGTAACATCTTCTCCAGCACGATCACTTAATAGTTCGCCGTGAATGAAAGAACAGTTCCTAGCATATTTGCTCTCGTTTACCTACTAAACGACACTGACTGACGAAACTAAAGTAGGACTGAAATTGTCTTAGAATACGACGGTGATTTTAGTGATCATCATGTTCTTATAAATCTAGAACTGTGACAACGATCCTGGACTGAGAAACGCCATGGCGAAGGGTGGTAAACCTGAAGGGTCGTGATCAAACGAAAAATTAAAATAAGCTTGATCCGAGCATGTTGTAGGAGTGAGTACATACTGTGTAGGTGATATAGGTGCCAGATAAATACCCTCGCCTTGTGAATGTTCACGAGGGGTTCTGTCCGTGATATAAAGCTCAGGTACATACAAGTCTTTAATGTCAATACTTTGCGTAAGTTCCTCTCCAGTCATGAAATCATCGCAAATGGCCGCTTCCTCGGACGATACAGAGGGGACAGATTCGGCGCTCGGTGACAACTCTTCCGCGGGAATTTCTCGCGCAACGCATTCGTTCCAACCTTCAAAGTAAGTGTCGAATGTCGGATTGTAAGGGTCTTCCGAATCTCCGGCCCTTGCATGATATGGATACACCGAGTACATATAAGTCTCCATGCCGTCCTCAATCACCGGCTCTTGCCAAAATGACGGGGGAAGGTTTCTTTCCCGTAGTGAAGGTTTTTCGCGGTTGACCGCTTCAGCATTTTTGTCAGATTTTTTGGAACTTCCCTCTTGCCTTGAGGAATTCCTTGACACGCCATGCTTGTCACCGGTCTGAGTATTACTTCTATGTTTAAGAACGTCTTTTGGTTTCTTCAAGGTAAACTCACTCGGTTTCCGCTTTGCATAGTTCCGCAGCTGTTTTTGAAGGTATCTCCGGTGGTTAATGTTTCGTTTGAAGTTTGCTGGTTTTTCCAAGGCGGTCTTTACATTTCCGGACGCCAAGTTCATAAAGTTAAGTAGCGAACTTCCAGCTGTGACTTGCTCTTCCTTTCCACGGACTGAGGTATGAACATCGCTCGCAAAGTTAAGCAGGTGTCGATCGGTCAGTTTTGCTTTTCCGGCCATTCCCGAACCGAGCATTTATCACTTAAAAAATTAAATGAAAATGCTGGCAAAAGTGAAGCAAAAACTGAGCACAGAAGTGAAACGACTGCCAAAGAAAATTACGCGAAGCGTCTCAGCAATTGTCTACGTTCGGTTGACAATGAGGCCGGCTACAGTCAAGTTTAGCGCAGAAGTCACACGCTATTTATGCGGTTTGAAGGCACTATTTACTGACTGACGCAGTATCGGTTTGTTAGACGTTTGTAAATTAAGGCCGGATTAATTGTTCGGCAGGTGCACTCATTAAATATGCAAAGAATGGTCGTTCACCTCAAAGCGTTGTTACACCCAATTGGCTGGCTTCTTCTCTAAAAAAAACGCGTCAACTTCATGGAGCAATATCTCTTGTATTGTCATGCAAATCTTTAACAGTTTTTTCGAATTTCGCCCGATTGACAGTGTTTACACATCCTTGATTAATGCCTCCCCAAGAAAACCAAAACGGAAGGTTAAAAGTTCACGATACGTGCATGTTGGGGGATTAGGCAAATAAAAGAAATCCCCGCTTATTTAGAGGAAACCCGAAAAAAATTACATCTTCAACCAAAAATAGATTTATCCGACAACATGCGTGAAACATTTCGTGTTATTTGGCTTTTAAGTGGTGTTTGTAACCATGGCCTGTGGAGTTGATAATTAAAAAGCAACTAAAGCGGGCGGTTCTGAAAAGTGAGCAATAGTGGCGCATCTCATTCAGAATTACAAAGGAACGCCCAAGAACCTTGGTCCTTTCAATTTAGCTTCTTAATTGTATTTTTACTATTAGAAACTGCCTTTTTTATTTCTGTTCGTTCTTCGGTAAATAGCACAACATACAGCAAATATGTCGGTACACAAATATTATATTATATTAGCATTCAGAGCAATAGCTCTTGACATTTGTCAGTTATTCTACGCCTGACGCTCACAATAATGTGTTTCGGGACGAGTTGCAAGCGAATTGTAACACTTTTCTCATCAGGTCATGTTTCGCCACGCTGCGAGGCATAACTGGAGAAGGACTCTAAGAATAAGAATGTATCCTACCACAGTTTTTGTTTGGTGAAAAAGTAAATTGAAATGCCTTTGTTTAAGCCTTTGTCAGCGCATGTGTTTATTTCATAACCCACCCCCAATAGGCAAGTCCTAATCTCACCTTTTTGTATTCACTTGCAAAAAGCCTTATTCCTCGTTAGATAGAATCGAATTTATCATACCCCCGGTCCGGCTCTCCGCAGGTTCATTTCTATATTTTTTAAAATATATTAGTTGATAGTTCGAGGATATTAAATATCAATTTTAATATCAGATCAGAGCAGCAACTTAAAAATAACTTGTTGGCGTTACTTCTCCCTTTTTAGCCCCTGTGAATCTAAATGAAAGCTTTTGCTGCTGTGAACCGAATTATTATTGAGAACAAACACAACACACTAAAAAGGCTGAACTTTCTTTGGTGCAAATCTCTCTTTCACGGTTCTAAGAAAGGTTTCATGTGCGTCCGGCGAAAAAAGAAAACCACAAGGAAGAAAAAAAAAATGCTTCTAGATTGGAGAGGACAAATCGATTCACTTTTTTCCCCATCCTTCATGATGGTGATTTAATTCTTAGTTTTATCGAAAGAAATACTTCAGACCGTTTAAATTCTCTCCTCCGACTATTCTGTTGTTTGTTTTGGTTAGCTTGAAGAAAGGAGCACAAATTGAATACCTAATTTGATAACCATGCGTCATCAGGATTTAGAACCCACATTGTCTAGAAATTGACAGTGTTTGTCCATAAGGAGGCGGGCACCGGATTTTAGCTGAAACGCATTGCATGGAAAAACATTCATTTCTTAATGAGTTTAAAATTAAAAGAAATTTATAGATCTGAAAAATATATTGGTAGTTTTCGCAGTGGTTTAAAATGGTGCTTAAACGTCTGCGAAAAATGCCAGACTGGATGGACACTGTACAGTGCAAGCGAAGTCTAAAAACTCAATCTTTTGTTGTCTTTATTTTTTAAATCAGTCGCTCACCGTTCATCCGGACTATCCCGAAAAATGACGATAGAAATTTCGTTTCGTTAAAATAATCTAAAGCTCCTCCACTGTCTTAGCGATAAATAATTTTACTTGAAAATAGTAAGCGGGCTCTTTTCCGCATTGTAAAATAGCCGTAGGGAAGAAGAATATTTCTCAATAACGCAACACAGGTGTGTGCCGAATTTCCATTGGCCTCGCGTTAACAAATGTTAATTTCGCGCGACATTTTGTCTAAGCCTTCGTTGCACTGAGATCCTAAGTCAGTGAACGTATTAAAGTAATAAAATACTTTGACGGGTTATTCAACATTGATAAAACTTTCAGGGAAATTCTTACGAAGAACGTTGAAGCGTTGTTACAGCAACTGCATAGTAAATAAGCGGGAATTGTGTGGGGGTGTTAAGGAAAATTAAAGTTTCATTCATTGCCTTAGGCTTCAATTTACGTTAATATAATTTCATGTTTTAACTACAAGCTCTAAAGTATTTGAATTTCGATATTTTTTCTCTACTAATACCTTTCTTACTTGAAAATATATATATAATATCGTGTATACATATATATCACAGCGGTCGAAGTTTTAGGAAATAAATGTTTTTAAAAAGTATACGACTGACCAGTGAGTTTTATTTTCACATCCACATGGTTTTAATTTTATGTTTCATGACACAAGCTATATATATGAATATATTCTTCTTTAAAATTCAAAGCTTTCTTGATCCATAAAAGTGAAAAAATCGTCAAATTTTTATCTTATACGTTGGCGGAGACAGTGCGGTTTTTTATAAGCCGGGCTAAAAAACATAACTTACGTTTGAATTATAATCACATTTTCCTTCCAATGTGCCCTGTTTGCTTTTTTTTAACATCATTAAATAATCAATTTAAAAAGGCTTTCAGTTTCTTGACTAGAATTTAAATGAAAACAAATGACACACATGTAATAAACGAAAAGGATGGCATAAATTTTGTATCATTCTTATTTCTCAATGCAAAAGCGAAACTTTTTTTAGTCACGAAAAATACGGGATTTAAGATAATACATGTGACACAGATAAAGATCAACTCTTTCAACAAGGCTAACTGCATTTCTTTTCTAGGTGGCATAAAAGCGTACTTGGTTAGGTGATAATAACTACAATAAAAAAATGAAACTCAGCAAATAGTCCAATTCGAAGAAATAAAAAGAGCATGCAACGAAATAATCGCCATAGGGAACCAAAAAAGACAATGAAGCTGAAATAAAATACGCGGAGGCGTTTGTGTGTTCGAATGTTCCCTTACTGTAAATCTGGTTTTCTAAAGATGTATCACATATTAATGTAGAATATCAGGCTTCTAAGCTCATGATACTGCAGGTGTGGGCACTTTGCCTCGTGGTTTCACAGCCTCTTACTCTTTCCACAGGACTCATTCAGCTTTCAATATCTTCCGTGGCTTTGAAATTACTTCTATCATCATCCATGCAGAATCCATAATCAGGCCATGCAGTGTGAAGTAATTAGCACTGTCTTAGGGGTTTTTCTCACATCCTTTAGCAAGCATTGCTCTCGTTCAGTGGAGCCCACACAGAACAAAGCAAATAAAACGTACTTCTTTGTCATGCAAAGTCCTGACTGAACAATGCACCGTTTCAGAATAAGGCCATTTTTGTTTAGCCAAGATCCTATTGTATTGCAGTGTTGCTCCATAAGGCTATATTTTTATTGTTTAACTCAGATGCCATTGGGCAGGTTAACAATTAGAATTGATACTTGCTCACCCATGCGAAGGCAAAGCAGAAGTTACCACAATATTTGGTCATCTACTAATAACAAATCAATGAGGTTTCTTCAAAGAATCGAACACGTTGAATTGATTAATCATTTTTTACTTGTGAAAATTACGAGTGCTATAATATAATTTGAACCTTCAGGACACATGGTGGGAAAAGTCTTTTAACCAGTTTCCCATTATCTGAGCGTATTAACGACACCACTGAGGCTCGAATTGCCTTCTGAATAATCGCGAAAAAGGCGGTTTGTTATCATTGTCCTTCCAATGCGCTTTTCGAGTGAGCTGATAAAAATAAACAATCGATCTGAACGCGATCGACCCAGTAAAGTTAAAGTTTTCCTTAATATACTTCCAGCAGAGAAGGAAACAAGACAAAATAAGACCCCCATTGCTGTGACAATAGCGCGATATAATTTCATAGTACACAAGAAGGACCTATTCGGTTAGAGTTTTGTTGCCTAGGTAAAAATAAAACTGATCGAGGAAGAATCTTGTTTTGAAGTAACGAGCTTCTCTGAAAGCATAAACTCCCGAGAATTAAAGCAAAACTGGTAACAGGAAATACGACGGTTAAAGTGGAGACTGTTTTAAAATTCTCGTGTGTTCCCAAAGAGAAAAAAAGTTATAAACGGTTAGAAATTTAATGCATCGATATATTTATATTAAAAAGAAAAAGACTTGCTTCAAATAACACAATTCAGTGCAATATACCCTTGGTCACTAAAAATAATCTGCGAAAAAGCGCTGGCTGATAAACATGTCAATATGCAATCTAGTTAGCACTTTCTAGATCGACAGTTAACAAATATACCACGTAAACACCCTGGATATATACCGTATATAAATATATATATTTTAAATATTTTCGGTCTTTATTCTTATCCCAGCGATAACAAAACAATACCTATAGGGTGATATCATTCTTCCACAAAAAATCGTTTTATCGGAAGCAAATATTATAAGCGACTAATGTAATTCAGTGTTTTGTGTAGCTTTAATCTCTCATGGTTGAAAGTTAAAAATATCGTCACGACTCAATAAGTAATGAAGAAAGACAAAAGACTCATTCATTCTTAGTAATTGTTTTCAGGTCCAATGTCTTACCAAAAAACGTCAGGACGAATTTTGTCAAAAGAACTTCACTGCTAGAAAATGTCTTATTTCATTTTAAAGCTTTTCCCCTGAATGAATTGCGGACTTGAAATAATACTGGTGATGAAACAAATTTAGATCAATGTGCTGTAAATTATAATATAAATACTGTAAATAGAATTTTGACGAGACCGCAGCAGGTACCACGAGCCCAAGGTGTAAACGAAGACGCGCAAAATGCATGCTATCCACTGACAAACCGATGAATAAAATGAAGCCACACTTACTAAATCAGTTCAGCCAGCTGCTAGTCTGCATTCCGCGTGGTTTGCGCCAAAGATCTTCGGCGTGGATTTCAAAAGGCGGCGAGGTACTATTGCAAGCTGCAGTCTTTCGGTGTGTTTATTGATTCATTCATTCTTTAGGTTTCATAGAACTTTTCTGCTTGGCGTAGATTTTGAAAGCCTTTGGCGTATCTTCGGAGTGGGATTCACATAGAATGCAAAGGAATCCAAATTTAACTTTGAAAAATATTGAAAATAAAACAGCGCAACAAACAAAGGACTGTCCTGTAGCTTCATTTAGGATTTTCTCACAGACTTAAAAAGTCAGTAGAACCTACTGTTGTTTAATGCTCATGAGCCAAGGTTTGGCTGACTCTAGCAGTGAAACGATTAACCGCAAAACCAATAGTGCGACCTTACTGAATATATATATATATATTTTTTTTTTTTGAGAAATTCCACGACGTCTAAAACTAAACTATAAACTAACAAAGAAGAACACTTATCACAATTCTTTGTCGCCATCTTTTAAACGATTAGTACACGATAAGTATTTGATTCTGGTTCGTTCGTGGTACGGGTGTGGATCGAGCAAAGGTTAATCTTTAAAATGACAGTCAACTTGTTTGGACGGAGGATAAGAATTACAAACGAATGACCTTCGCATTCACCATAATCAGTCAGCATCTTGCTGTTGAATCTACTTTTTCTCTGCTTGGGAAACCGCCATCGGAAAATTTTTGCCGGCTAAAATTCCTCCTACCACATAGAGAAGTCATGCCATGAGGAGATTTTCACTGGTAGAATTTTCGTCTGTTGCTGCCGGAGCGTTATCTATTTTCTTTTCATGAAAGTTAATTTTAGATACGACGCTCGAAAATGTATTTGAATGTCCTTTATCGTTACGTTTAAAATGAGAGAGAGGAGAGGATCTTGTAAATTCTTTGCACTGCCAAGTTGTTGCTTAGGAGCTAAGCATAAAAAGACAAAGACCCGCTTATGAAAGCTCAAAAACCTTTAATGGAACATTGAAAAAGATATCGAGCTAAAACTGCGCGCAAGGTATCATATTTTTCTTCCATCCAATGGGTATTATATTCCTGTTTATCTGGTATTTTACGTTAAGAAGAGATGATACCAAATTATTTGTTTTACGTCACGTTCACCTGGTTTGACAATGGAACAATACACATAGCTCAGAGATGGTTTAAGTGAAATCAATTGCAGAAGTCTTCTCTCTCTCTATTGGCTATGATATTTGTAACAGAACTCAACAGCTTACATCTGCAATAATGACAACTCAAAGGCTTCCACCTATTTCGCTTAAATCGTTTCTCTATAGTTTAGCATTTTTCTCATAAAGACTACACAACAGTAATATCCACTATGTTAACTGCTCGCAATGATCGATAGACGATAAAAAAAAAAATGCCAGAGGCCATATTAACAATCGACTTCAAATTCGATCTTTAAACTATACTAATAGCTTAAAACGTGTGTATTTCCACAACAAAACAGCACGGTGATCCCACCTATCTGATTGAGCCAATGATATGTGAATTTCGTACGGCAAGTTGACTAGGCTGATCAATGAGAATTCGATCTCCTTTGTCAATGAGGAGTTATTATTTTGGCGCCAACTTCGTTCTGTCAAATACTTCAACAGCGTGCGTAAAATTTCAGTGGTCAAGAGGCTGTGCTCAGTTCTTGGCAAGAACAGTCAATAACGGTTAAAATTTCATGATCGGGTGTATTTTTTAGTGATACATGACTGACGTTTTTTCTCCATGTAATTCAATTAACAATTTTTCATT
The DNA here is from genome assembly GCA_024195265.1 of Dendrophyllia cribrosa. NCBI lineage: Eukaryota > Metazoa > Cnidaria > Anthozoa > Scleractinia > Dendrophylliidae > Dendrophyllia > Dendrophyllia cribrosa. Next base: position 22,704,763 of record JAJLRJ010000009.1, read on the forward strand.
GACAAAAAGAAAACGAAGTTTTGTGCAGATTTGGTTCGAATCAACGCATTTCAAGTACTGGAGTTCCAATTCGAGCTAAGCATCTTTGGCAAGTGTTAGGCATAGTATCCCATTCTACATTAAAAGTATTACTGAATAGCGTCTTCTAAACACCCACCTATCGACCTATCGTACTTTCGAAACACACACGGAGAAATAAAGAGCGACCGTTACATAATTTTGATACTTGCACTCACCTACCACCGACTGTCCCGAGCTGCGGAATCCAAAGAAAATCGTCCAAAGCCAAAAACGTCTTGCTGCGTTTTAGTAGCTAACAGATGCAAAAGAACTGATATCAGTGGAGTGGACAAACGTCCCTTGCCTATCACTATGAGTTCTTACAAGGTTAAAAAATCTTCTAGTTGTGTCAGTTCATGGAACAAGTACTAAAATTCAATTTTCCTTCTCAGAAACAGTGTGCAACGTTTCAGAAGCAACACACAGATTAATACTGGCTCAGGCACTTGTATCCTTGGAATATATGACATTATGTTCCGAAATATCTAGCTGATGAGTGGTTGTCTGAAGACATTTTTGCCTGGCGAACATTTATCGCCTTAGTGACTCACATCTTCAAAAAGAGAATACTGGGGCCTGTTTCTCAAAAGTCCCGATAACTTTTCGTGCCCGGAAAGCTATTTTATGCGCGCAATGTTTACATTAGAGATTCAAATTTTGCTGGTTGATTAAACAAGTCGGGCTGGTTTGTAGGCTAAAAACTACACTTCAATTCTACACTGAATTTTGATTTTAAAATATAGCTTTGGGCCCGAAATATTATCGGGACCTTTGAGAAACGGGCCCCAGGTCATGAAGGCCCGCCGAATGAAGACTTGTATGCAAGGTCCATAGCAACTGACCTCTTAAGCGAGAAATTCAACGATGGAAAGCTTTCATTGCCAATATTATATCATGTACGCTGAATAGGTTGTCGGTTGCGGGGTACCTGACGTGCCTGCTATATATATGCTTTCAATTTGCTACAAATTAAACATCATGGAAAATTTTAGAAGCTGCATTGGCAGCAATGACGTGGTGATGATGATGATGATGATGATGATGACGATGACCTTATTTTACCCTAGGTGTGTGAGTTGTTGGGCCCCTAGCAAACTAATTGCTACTATGCCGAGAGCAAAATACAGAGATGTAAAAACAATAAAATAAAACTCAAAGGAAAAACATTATCTACTTTACACAAACTGCTATACACCGACTTTGCAAGAGTTTATAATAGTTATAAATTATGCCTACAAGTTCGACTTAAAGAATAATGTCTGGATTGAAGGAAAACCACTTTTGCTTTTTAAGATGTAAAGAAGGCAGCCGACTATAGTCTAGTGTTTAACGCGCCACACTTGCGATCTCAAGGTCAGTGTTTGGCTTCGTTCGATAAATAATGCTCCATATTCGGTTCTCTACCCATTTATATAAATGAAGAACACAAGGTAAACCTTTGTCTTAATTTTGCCTTAATTCGTTTTCTTATTTTTCAGCTAAACTATGGAATGCGCTGCCTGAATTTATCCGCACTACTAGTGTGTTTGAAGACTTTAGAAGAAAAATTCAGTGTTGTAAGGGAAATGGTCAAAACTATTGTACTCGGACAGGACCCACCATTTTACAAAAAGACTGGTGGTCTCTTTATGTACCCCCTCTCCCCCGCCTAAAAAGATGGTGTCTTGTTGGTATAGCCTCCATTCTATCAGGAGTAGAATCTGAGAGAAAGATTCAAATCTTCCTGTGCCATTTTACTAGCAATGCAAGCTTCATGCACACAGAATATTGCATACAAAAAATTGTGTCCATTACACTCATCGGATAGGTGGTATCTTGCCTAACCCCCCCCCCCCACCCCTACACAGGGTGGGTCCTCGTGGAGTATACTTGTTATGACCACTTCCCTAACTTTGAGTAAAATTTGAGTGAAAATAAAGCTTATGTATGTATGTATGTATGTATGTATGTATGTATGTATGTGTGTATGTATGTATGTATGTATGTATATATTTATGTATGTATGTTTGTCTAGGAGGTAGTTCATAAGGATAAAGGTTTGAAAGGGTTTTTCCTGCAGTATCCATAACATACACCCTGCTGGAAAAAAAGTCGTAGTCCTAGTTCCTTGAATGAGCTGCTTTATCTGATTATTATTATACGTTAAGCTCCAGTTCTGTGGACAGCCTGAGACCCAAGAAACACATAAAAAGCAAAAGTGGTTTATCTTCAATCCAAACATTATTCTCTAAATATTTGCAATGCTGTCGAATTAAACTGACTCACATATAAATGCATGTTTTCCATCTTGTCAAGATCTTTCCAGTAACATCTGCGTTCCTTTAATTTGTTCATTACACTTCAAATTATCAGTGGATTTTTCGTACACTACCTCGTCACCAAGGCGGCCCCGTCGAACATGTAGGCATAATTTATAACTATTATAAACTCTCGCAAAGTCAGTGTATGGCAGTTTGTGTAAGGTAGATAATGTTTTTACTTGAGTTTTATTTTATTGTTTTTACATCTCTGTATTTTGCTCTCGGCATAGTAGCAATTAGTTTGCTAGGGGCCCAACAACTCACACACCTAGGGTCATCATCAATGCAATGTGTTGCATCATCAATGCAGCTTCTAACATTTCCATGATTTTCAATTTGTAGCGACTGGAATTGAAAGTATATATATAGCATGCACGTCAGGTACCCCGCAACACAACCCATTTAGCGTACATGCTATAATATTGGCAATGAAAGCTTTCCATCGTTTAATTTCTCGCTTAAGAGGTCAGTTGCTATGGATCATGTATGCAGGTCTTCATTCGGCGAGCATTCACTTTTTGACTAAGGCGACGAAATGTTCGCCAGGCAAAAATGTCTTCAGACAACCACTCATCAGCTAGATATTTCGGAACATAATGTCATATATTCCAAGGATACAAGTGCCTGAGCCAGTATTAATCTGTGTGTTGCTTCTGAAACGTTGCCACACTATTTCTGGGAAGGAAAATTGAATTTTAGTACTTGTTCCATGAACTAACACAACTAGAAGATTTTTTAACCTTGTAAGAACTCATAGTCATAGGCCAGGGACGTTTGTTCACTCCACCGGTATTAGTTATTTCGCATCTGTTATCTACTAAAACGCAGCAAGACGTTTTTGGCGTTGGACGATTTTCTTTCCTTGGATTCCGCAGCTTGGGACTGTCGGTGGTAGGTGAATGCAAGTATCAAAATTATGTAACGGTCGCTCTTTACTACTCCGTGTGTGTTTCAAAAGTACGATACTGTGGGTATTTAGGGACGGACCATTAGATTTTTGAGGATGGGGGGGGGGGGGGCAAATACCAAAAAAACATTCGAGCACAGCCTTGAACTACGAAAAAAACATCGTGCAAAACAAAAACCCTAGAAAAGAAATTCCTGAAAAGCTTTATATTTTTAGAACAATATTTTATATCCAGGAACAGATGGTCAGAACACAATTAAATAACAAGCTAGGAGACCACTGCCACTGGCAATATGTCATATCTTGTCACCGTGCCAGCGTACATGACGCGCGCTGCATGGAAATAGTGACGGCATAGGAAACCAAAGCGCCTAGGTAGATAGATAGATAGATAGAAACTTTATTTAAGTGTCAAAAGACCTTATAGCCTGGGTAAACCCATACTAATTTGGGGACACATAAAAAAGTATAAAATATCTAATATTAATCTAAAACCTAGGTAGTGCAACAAGTAATCTAAAACCTAAGGTAGTGCAACAAGTATTTCTAGGACAAGTGGGACATTTTTTAAGCAACAACATGAAACACATTCTGACTCTACAATATATTTCCGTTCAATAGGCCTTATTAACGATAGCCGCCATGTTGGTCGCAACATTATGATGCAAATTAGCCATGTGCTCTGCCAGGGGGCAAACATTGGATAAAAGAACAATTTTCGGAAGATCGGTTCTTTCTAACAGTGAAGTATCCTTGAAAAAATCATATTTGAGAGCTAGATAGTTATTATATTTATTAGAAGTTTGGAATGGTTGATCTATATCTGACTCGCATCAGTTTTGTTAACTACGCAGACTGTTTATTTGTTACTAAATCGACGAAAATAACTTAAATTTAAGTATATTTACTGTAACACTGTAAAAATGTATTAGCTCCGAAAAGATATCAGCATAGACCTCTTTCATAATGGCGGCCGGTTTATTTATTCTTTTATATGTATGTTAATTAGCCTCACTGGCCTCGGTAACATGTGCAAAATTCAAAAGAATGTTTACTCTTAAATGAGGCCAGTGAGGTTAATTAACATACATATAAAAGAATAAATAAATCGGCCGCCATTATGAAAGATATCAGCATAATAAACAACTGGTTTGAAATCTCCCGAGTTTGAGTTGTTTGCCCCCTCAGAAATCACGTGGTAAATGTGCATAATAATATAAAACCAACATGGCGGCTATCGTGAATAAGGCCTATTTAGAACAACTGCTCATACAAATATATCTTTTATTTAAGTTGTTATAAAAGTTGACAGGCCTAGCACCTTGTTATTATTGTTTTTACATCTCTGTATTTTGCTCTCGGCATAGTAGCAATTAGTTTGCTAGGGGCCCAACAACTCACACACCTAGGGTAAAATAAGGTCATCATCATCATCATCACAACGTCATTGCTGCCAATGCAGCTTCTAAAATTTTCCATGATATTTAATTTGTAGCGAATTGAAAGCATATAGAGCAGGCACGTCAGGTACCCCGCAACACAACCCATTTAGCGTACATGCTATAATATTGGCAATGAAAGCTTTCCATCGTTGAATTTCTCGCTTAAGAGATCAGTTGCTATGGATCATGTATGCAAGTCTTCATTCGGCGAGCATTCTCTTTTTGACTAAGGCGACGAAATGTTCGCCAGGCAAAAATGTCTTCAGACAACCACTCATCAGCTAGATATTTCGGAACAAAGTGTTATATTCCAAGGATCCAAGTGCCTGAGCCAGTATTAATCTGTGTGTTGCTTCTGAAACGTTGCACACTGTTTCTGGGAAGGAAAATTGAATTTTAGTACTTGTTCCATGAACTGACACAACTAGAAGATTTTTTAACCTTGTAAGAACTCATAGTGATAGGCCAGGGACGTCTGACCACTCCACTGATATCAGTTCTTTCGCAAATGTTATCTACTAAAACGCAGCAAGACGTTTTTGGCTTTGGACGATTTTCTTTGAATTCTGCAGCTCGGGACAGTCGGTGGTAGGTGAGTGCAAGTATCAAAATTATGTAACGGTCGCTCTTTACTACTCCGTGTGTGTTTCGAAAGTACGATAGGTGGGTGTTCAGGGACGGACCATTAGATTTTTGAGGGGGGGGGGGGGGGGGAGGAGGCAAATACCCCCAAAAAAATTCGCGCACAGCCTTGAAACTGCGAAAAAATATCGTGCAAAACAAAAACCCCAGAAAAGAAATTCCTGCAAAGCTTTATATTTTTAGAACAATATTTTATATCCAGGAGTAGATGGTCAGAACACAATTAAATCACAAGCTAGGAGACCACTGCCACTGGCAATATCAGTTATATCTTGTCACTGTGCCAGCGTACATGACGCGCACTGCATGGAAATAGTGACGAAATAGGAAACCAAAGTGCCTAGGTAGTGCAACAAGTATTTCTAGGACAAGTGGGACATTTTTTAAGCAACAACATGAAACACATTCTGACTCTGCAATATATTTCCGTTCAATGTAGAACAACTGCTCATACAAATATATCTTTTATTTAAGTTGTTATAAAAGGTGACAGGCCTAGCACAAATCCTGCTCGTCGCTAAAAGCATTTTAACCCAGCTTTAGAATAAGTCTACCCCAAGTACGTGCCTGAGAGATTTTTCCTTTCAGATCAAAATAAAGATGTAACAGGCCTGCATGTTGTTCTAAATGTTGTCGTTTCTTTGATCTTAGGAAAAAAATCTCTAGCTGTGATACTGACAGGAGGAATTTACGCTTTCCAGAGCCGTTTAGAATATTTAGTTACGCCGTCGTTTGTTTGCTAGCTCTTGGTATAACAATGGAGTTTCTTTGGCTCAATTTGAAAGAGTTGCAGGATCAGTAGTAGCCGCTTAAGTAGGAATTATTTGCTGCTTAGGATAGGTTCATTTCTCAGTCAGTGATTTAATGTGAGCGCATAAGTCTGCGGTTAGCATAACTTGTGATATAGTGTTTCTTCACGACTAAAAGATTCTAAGATCCAAGTCTTATGCGATAGTCACGGTCTATATTGGAATAGCGGCATCTTGCAATTGTTTTCAGCTCCTCAGAGTTTATTCTGCGTTTAAGTTTTTGTGTTTCTCGGAGCTAGGTAGTATCTCCATTGTCAGAAGTATGACGTCATTGCATCCAGTTTGAAACATCTGAATCTCCAGCATGATAGCTGTTTTGTAAATCTTACAGATGCAGTTGTTCTTTTTTTGTACACTCTTTAAGCAAGACTAGAGTTTCGGTTGTTTGGTGAACCTCATCAGTTGCTCCCATGTAGAGAGGTTTCGTAGAATGATTTGACGTTGAATAATGTTAGCGACTTATGAGCGCTTGGGGAGGATCAAATGTTTTATCTTTTCATTGGCTCGTTTAGTATGGTTTATTTTCGATCCGACGTAAGTTGTGTTTCTTTGTAGGCTTTTTAGCTGATTTCTTAAGCATGTAAGATATTTTCTGACACAAGGAATGGCTCTTTTATAGTTGTACAGTGGCATTGTAGGTATATCTCAATGGACGAGAAATACTTTGTTTATGTGTTGGACAACAAGCTTGTAATTGTAAGATGGCTGGGTGTACTACGATGGGCTGTGGGAGCGACCTCAACAAGGGGCTGGTGTAAAGAAAATTGTAGGGGCAGTTACAACACCACGGCCAGGCTTATTGCTATCAAGCTGCTGTTACATCAGATCTGACTTGCTATAGTATTCCTGTCTACAGTATGGCCTTTCTAGGTGTCTTCTAGTATTCCTAACACATATATGTGTCAGGCATTAAAACATATAGACTCGAAAAAAATATATCCTGCGAGCAAATCATGGCAAAAAGAAAAATCCTGCAGTCTCGAGCGTAGAAAAAAAAAACACCCATAACGGAATAGCTGAAGCTTCGTTTGATCTGCATACGCCATAAATCTTGCTCCAAGTCAACATATCTATTTTTTTTAGGTAGTTCCTTGGTGTTGCGGATGCTGCGACCACCAAATGACGTAAACAAAAGATTGAAAAGGCAATAAACAGAATAAAAAATATAATAAGTAACCAACAATAATTATTTTCGCAAAACCAAGAAATACCTATTCTTTTAAGACGAAATGCATTATATTATTACACGAACGTTTTTATTTTTCCTTAATTTCAAGGGAAAATCAATATCCAAGTGCAAGGCGCATTAATAAGCCATCAAAAGACAAATTGCCGCCAAGAGTCAGACAAAACGTGTGGGATTATTTCATTAGAAGCAATGACTGCAAACCGCAAGTTCTTTTTTTCCACGAGAACATTAAGTAACAATGCGTGTAAGAAGTAGGCAATGCTCTATTGTTCGGCGGCATTTTGCTTTCCCCAGATAAGATCGTTTAGGTTTTTATTACTGAGAATGCATCAACCTATGGACAACATGTTTTGTAAATTAAATGTACTGGAACTTTATTTAAAAAAAACTTGGGGGCAATTTAATAAAACTTTTACAAGTGTAATTTACAAGCCTAGCCATTGTTTCAGAGGTTAAAAATAATAGCTACATGCACTTGTAAATTACAAGTGTAAAAGTTTTATTAAATTGACCCTTGGTTTCATCAACTGAATTGATAAGGTAAATTGGCTTCGTTAATAATTCTTCAGAATATCAAGAACATTGTCACCAACAACACGCACATTTTTATAAGCATTTATTTAGTTTATTTAAGAATATTATTAAAACGTTTCGTATTTTTCAAAGTATAAAACTGTACATATAAATACGGTTACTAGCTCCCATTCATTTTTTACACATGAAATCCAAACAAAACTTGAGATTGAGAGAAACCCTAATAAATATTGAGTATAAATATGTACATGTGAACTGCGGACAAGTCGTTTTGACGGGGAAATTTATTTTCTAGTACGAGAAATATGTTCTATTTGCACTCGTTTTCAGATAAACTTTAAGCTTCTGACCTGTAATTTAATCCTTTAAGCCCAAAGACGGAAAAAATATAATTTTTCTTCCTTTTAAATATTTTAACACTTAAATAAGCTTACACATCCCAGAATTAGGTAAACTACCTTTAGTTTGCCAACTAGTACTAGAATAAATACATTTTGTGCCGGTGTACATAAAAGCACTGTTGTCATGGGAGCGTCACGATTTTAATTTAGTAGTAGTTTTCTCAAAAGAAAGGAAAACACTCTTTAAGTCTTCTACTGGAATTGCATCGTTGCCACAAATTATTTTATTAGTCGCTGAATTGTCCAATAAGCTCTAATACTCTTTTGAAAATTTTCTTGATCTGCACGGAGTGATAGGTCAACTCCAGTATTTTCCACTCCGAAATCACTTTTTGTTTCCATATATTGTATGCACGAACGGGGAAACCATAACAACGTCTTTAGGTTATCAACTTCTGCGCATGCCCGCAGCCTGTTTAGTGGGTCGCACAGCCACACCACTCACTGACAGTTCATCTACAGACTTGGTACCTGTCTTCGGCGGCTTTTTTCGTGGCTTGAGCCTTGGAGTGGACTGGCTAGAATCGGTTCCACTGACCTCAGCTGGTACGCGGAATCTCTTTTGAATTGTGTGTCCCTTGCCATAATTGACTCCGTACTGGTGAACGGTCGAGGGCGGGGTTACGTTTGTCCAAAAAGATTGCAGTTCGCCTGAAAATAAGAAACAGAATTAACCAACTGCCATTCATCAGCCGAACACGTGGTAAACATAAAGACTACCTACGAGACAAGCCAGTTTAAAGCCATTTAACCACAGGCTTACTATCCTGTTAAGTGGTGTCCTGCGCTTTTATCATCGCTGCGCCGGTTATAAAAACAAGCCTTACTAAAGACGAAATTTAGGAATTTTTAAAGGAGGAAGGGGGGGGGGGGGGGGGGGGGGGGGGGAGAGGGGTGCGGAGTGAAAATGTTACGAGATTCTGCTACCGATATGTACCGACCTTCCAGCGTATTACTGGCCGCTGAGCCACCCGGTTTCACTCCTGTCTTTCTTCCTTCCTGATCAGAACCTTGCATGGCTGTGGGTTTGCTGAGACTTGGTCCTCTCGACCGACGAGCTCCCAGGGGTTTACGTGCTTCTGTATTCTGTCCTCCATACATTAGACTCCTCTGCGCTAAAGCGGCAGCAGCCTTTTGTCTTGCTGCCTCTTGAAGTTCTTCCTTGCGAGTGCGTCGAGGTTTAACTAAACAAGTAAATTTAAACATTTAGCATCCTTAACATCCAGACTACTAACCACTACTAAATCATAGACACTGGGCCGGATACCCCTAATAAGTCTGTCTAAGGTCCCACGGTTTAACAGTGTTGGACATCGTTTGTGTCCCTCGTCCATACTGCATATTTTATTGAGTAAATTTAAGGATTCTTAAAAAAACCTTTATTCATCCTCTACAATAAAAACTTTAACTTCATGTAAATTGATAAATTTTGATTGTCAGCTACTGAAGGAAAGACTCTACGTGGTGATTCATCGACTTGAGGTACCACTACATCGGCTGAATTGCAGCAAATTGCCACATAAATCTTTACACAAATTCATAGCGCGGTTTTCACTTGAGTATCAAAAAACCAAAACCAAAGTGGCGCGATATTTTTTATCCAATCACAAAACATAGCAACGCAAAACCAATATAAATATAACTGCGAAATTACTTTGGACACTCAATTAAAACCCGCTCTAACAAACAAACCATCTGTAGAATCATGCAACACCACTTTAGTAGTTTGAGCTATAATTGCCATTGTCTTAGACAAAAAAATAAAAGCTAACGTCTTTACACACAAAAAAAAGCTTTCAGCAACACGACTAACCTCTCAAGACCTTGCCCTCATCTAAAGAAGCGGATCGTAATCTTCTGGGTTTCCTTTGAGGCACCTTTTTCACTTTACTCCTCACAACCCCTTTCCTTTTGTCCACTGGTACCGAGTCTTCAGATGAAGCGTCCGCCGCTCTCTTGTCAATCACAGACAAGTCACTCATGCTCAGTGACGCCTTCACCGACAGCCCCTTGTCAGCTTTAACTTTCTGACTTCCGGCAGCTTGTTCATGCGTGCGCATGTCAGTCACAGAGTTGGACTTTGAAGGAAGCTCATCATTAAGCCCCAAGCTACTTCTGCTAAGACTCTTTTCCAGGTCGATTCGGCGGCGCGCAGCGAGCTCGGCGATTTTTCTTGTCCTGGCAAAGACAGGACTGGCTGGAGTCACGGGCTTCACTTCCGCATTGACGTCTTCTGTTACGGATGAGAGTGTTGGTGAGGTACGTTCACTTTCACCATCGTCGGCAAAACTGTGAAGCTTTTTCGTTTTCTTGGGCGTGGGTAGAGGCAGTGGAGAACTGAAAATTGAGCACAACACAGTTTAGATTGAGCTGTGTCGCACGCATCATTAAAAAAAAACAAGCGTGGAAAAAGATCGCCTGTCCTTACAAAATTTGGCCTACGCGTATGTGGTTCTCACAAAGTTAAAAGGCTATACCACGCAATAACGAATAGTCAATATCATGAAATTTAAGTCTATATTATCTAAAGTGAAGTCCACACGAGCGACTTTTTGTTTTCGCAGGTTACGAGAAAATGTCGCATACAGGTTATGAGAATAAAGATTCTGATCACCTTTGTTTCCAATCCAAATTCTCTCGATGGAAAATATAACTTGAGGTGCAGGCGTTTTTTGGTGGGCGAGTGTTACCCGCCATTTTGGTTTCGCAAAACGTCGAGGGTTGGGAAGAGTGAAGTTAGGCCCTTGACTGCTTCTTTTGACTTGCCCCAGTCCGTTAACTTAGCCCTCGTTCACCCCAAAAATACGTTTACACTTCAGCAAATGTAAAATATAAAAAATGTACGAAACGCAGTGACGGGGAGTTTATATCCTGATCTGATTAAGAATCTCACCTGCTCTCCGCTATAAACACGTCATCTGACATCTGAGTATTAGCGGAAGGTGTGGCACGTGACATCTTTACTGGCGAGTTTTGAAGTGACACCATCCTTGAAGGAGTCTCTTCACTGAGGGGGGACAGCTTACTAAAGGTGACTAAACCGGAGAAGAAGAAACAAAAGTTGTTACTCGGAATGCTCGGGATTTTAATTCACTAGGCTATCGGGATCACCGATATATCCATACCTAAGAGGTTTCTCATTAGAGCAGTTTTCAAAAACCATAAGTAATTGCTCTGACCAATCACAACAAACGCAGACAATCTAATGAACCAATCAGAGTTCAAATCAATTTCAAGTAGCCGGCGTCAAGCGCGGGAAAACTCGTGCGAGTAAGTAATGATTGATTTTGATTTTACTTCTGATTAGTTGATAAAGTGGCGCGAAATTTTAGTCAATCACAAAGCGTAGCAATGCAAAACCAAAAGCAATTACAAAATAACTTTTGACACTTACTTAAAAAACCGCTCTAAACACGACTTGTTTTGCCTTTACTAGGTATGTCTCAAGGGTATTTGCACCCTGAGGCTAAAGACAGATGTACAGACCGAAAGAGATTCATTTTGTCATGATGTCCCTGAGAACTCGGACCAACCAAACCCGGGCAGGCTAACGTTTTTTATGATGATCTTTCAGAAATGGAAGTTATCGGAATTCCCGTAATATAGAAAAACAATAGCGTGGATATAAAGCGAAAAAGTCTCAAGAACAACGAAGCATACTTACACAATCTTTCTCGTGCCAAAGGCATCATTCGTCGATTCACTCCCGCTAGAAGCGAGGCCTGAAAGACATTTAGCTTGATTAGAACAAATATATTAACACTCTGGTTGACTGTTCCTTATACGCCCGTTGAGCCAAATTCAATTTGTGTATTCTGGTTATAACTTCTGAGTTTGTGGATAAAATTCCTTATGTGACCAATTAAAAGAAGGCTATCGAGTAGTACTTCGTAATGTTTCTTTGTGGTGCTGTTTATTATGCCCTAAAAGGCGGTTCTAACTTTTGAGTCCGTGGATGACATCCATTAGATGAAAGCTATTGGGCAGTACTACCCTGTGGTGCTGCTTCCTGAATATTCTTTTCTTCAACTAAAATTAAACAAAACTTGGAAATTTGTTCTTTCACACTTTCAAGGGTAGTGGTTTATCACTTAATTGGTGAAAGTGAAAATGTCTCAAAATTGATAAACGAAACAGGTGTATTTTACCCTTTGTTGAGTGTTCAATGCGGCTTGCGTGTTTTCTTCTGTACTCGCAGTGTTCTCACGTTGTTCAAAGTCAGTTGATTGCTCCATGTAAACGTCATAAAGTGCATCCAGTTCCGCGGAACAATGAACTCCCGAATCTGAAAAGAAAACCCAAGGTTTGATTATTTAATATAAAAGTGAAGAGGCTTAACAAAGCAAAATATAGTGACAAGTTTTTACTTTCAGCTTAGATATTTCAGGGACACTCAACGAGGAATATCAAGGAAAACCATTGGAATGGCATTGTACTGTTTTTCCATATCATTTTAGTCCCTTTAAAGGAAACTATGTGAAAGTTAAAACAAGTTGATCTTTCGGTTCTTTTGGCTGAATATCTTCCGAATTTACTAGCTGCCTTCTGCTTTCCGTAAAATCCCAGCTGATCTTATTTTGTGTTTGTACGAAAAACGACATTTTAGAAACGGTGTTAGAAAGTTTGAGGCGACATTTTACTTATTAGAAAACACTATAGTTTTCAGTCTTAATAATCACATTTTTTGCTTCCGAACAGATTTTCCATCGTAGCGATTCGTTGGCTTCTTTCTGATATTCGGCTCTGAATTGCAGGCCTGTATGCTTGTTTTCGATCGGGTAGCCGAAGATCGATCGATCGGGTTTTCGACTGGCGAGTGGCAAAGGCTTGGGATGCCATTTCCAAAGTTTTCCAAGATTAATTAGTTCATATTTAACTTTTGTTTCTTCTCTAAATAAAATGCATAAGTAATTGACTGACTGAGCCTGAACGAAGTTTCTTGACGCATGAATATTCGTGCCTTCGCTCGGGTTTTTTGGACGCCATTTTGTTTGATAGTGGGAAACAAATGGATCAGATTTCACGCGCCGGCCTCACTCACTGGTACAGTTTGAACATTTACTTATTAGTTCTGTGCGGTGCTACACATTAAACCTTTACTGCAGGTTTTCTTGTTGTAATCTACGAGAGTGTAGGTGAGCATAGGTGTCGACAAACCCTTTCAACGTCCACAGGGGTATCGTAATGGGGGTATATAAATGCACGAACAAAATGGCGACCGCTCGCTCCGGCAACGGTATTCAAAGTACTGTAACTTTGCAACAACCACAAAGAAAGGATTTCACGCAACCCGTTTCAGAATGAGAATGAGAACTTGTTTGAGTAAAATATTTTATATCTTTTTGGAGGTAAACACAAATTAAGGTATCTTCCCCTAAATAACACAAAAATTCGACCACCGTCTGATAATGTATCACTCATAGGCCGGACCTTTTCAGGCAGTGGGGGTGGGGGGTCAGACGACGCCCCTGAACCCTCCAGCCTACAGGTCTGACTTGATTTAACATGCTTTCTTATTTACGCTTACCGTTAATTACTGCCCTTTGCATTTGAATAATTTCATCACACAATCTCTGCCTCGACTCAAACTTGTTCATCTCCAAGTCCCTCTGACGCAGCAAGTTTTCTCTAAGTAATGAGTTCGACTGTAATTCGGCGTTTGTTATCTCCAACTCGTGCACCTTACACAACAATCCCAAAATTTCTCGATTTTCGTCGCTGTTTATTTTCTTGGGTAAAAGCTCCTCTAAAGCTTCAACCTCCTTTCTTGTCTGTATAAGTTTTCCCTGCAGATCAGCTTTGAGATCTGAGGTGCGTTTCTCTTCTGCAATCAACGTAGCGATTTCCTCTCGTGAAAAACAAACTTCTTCTGGTTCTGCAATCACTGTGCCTTCATCACTGTTTGATTCTGGTTTCTTATTCTTTTCGGTGTCCAAGTCTTTACTTTCTACATCTTCCAAGCTGTCTGATTTTGACAGAGATGTGCCTTCTCGGCCATTATTGCTGAAAAAACTTTCATTTTGCGGCGCAGACGAATCGTTGCTTTTCTCTCTTTCTTCATTTGTTAAATCTTCGGTTTTTTCTGATGTGGTTCCGGATGTTTTTCGTTCTCCTCGTCTGGCTTTTTCTTGTTCCCACCTGAAATAGCAATGGCAGGAAATAAATAGAAATAGAAATAAAACGAGGCATCAAAATCACATTAGCAAAATTACCAGAAGCAATGTATAGCAAACGGTTATTCATAAGTTAAAGTCTCACACGAGCCACATGTGCCTCACATGGCCGGAACTTAACCTGGTTTCTGTGGCATGAAGGAAAATTGCTACTCCCCTCTGGATGGGATGCTAGTCCATCGCAGGGTTAATCCCAGCATTTTGTCGCCGGAAGGTACCCATTTATACACCTGGGTGAAGAGGGACAACGAGGAATAAGTTTCTTGTCTAAGGAAACAACACGACGACCGAGACCAGGCCTTGAATCACCGACCTTCTGATCTGCCTCGAGTCCCACAGGGAGCCATGAAGAACGATGTTCACCATCGCCTTCGTAATAAATTAAAATAATTGTTTTTCACGAAACTGTCATAATACTTACTCGTCTATCACCAGCATGTTTCTATTCATGTCCAGCGCAATCTGCATGGCTGTATCCTCCAGTTCTATTAGTTTACGCCTGAAATATAAAGATCAGCAAAGTCAGACATCATTTTCTACCATTACTCGGGGCACCCAAAGAATTGCTTCGCCAAACAGCTGTTCGGGATGCTCGGGAATGCTTATACCGCCCTCAGGTCTTCCTACTACAATTACATGAAAAGTTTAGGTTTTTAAGCCGAAAATGTAAACTGACATTTTCGGACCCCAATAAAAACTATGCCTGGCTTTTTCGAGAGGATGAAAAATGCCACTTTTGGTTATCAGAAAGTCCAATTAAAACTTTCGGAAGGCAAATAGCTCCCTTAAAAACTTGAACTAACTTCTTCAGAGAAAACGATTTTGTTCCTGATACTGTCGGCCTGTTCAATTATCAGCTAAGGCATCCGAAAATTGTCAGCTCAGTGTTACAAATATACCTTTAAATGGCATTAAATCATCAAAAGAAACGGAGAAATGGCTTTTTAAAGCCTTTTTTCTTTTCTTTTTTTACTCAGTGGCTATGACATTATACAGTTCAGCTGGTTGTGTAAAATGAAAATTTTATTCAACAACGTTACACATTTGTTTTGTACAATTTCTCCTACTTCAATACATAACAGTAAATAATGTTCAGCCGGGTCCACTCCAAAACTTTAGCTTTGCATTTTAGGTGGTAGCTTATAGGGGGATATACTGTATTTGCCAAAATTAACCAAGGTCACAAAAATAGCTTTCTGCATTCTGTTCAATCTGCATCTCACCTAATGTCCATCTGCTCCTTGAAAGTGCCAACAAGTTGGTCTCTCAGCCTGTTCATCTCTTCTGGATTCTTGTCCTTGAGCTGTTCTTTTTCTGGCAAAACAAGAAAAGATATAAACCTTGAGCAATGGTGTCCAGGCCCCTCCCCCTCCACTTTGTGTGCAGCTAAAAATAACTGAAAAAATTAAAAATTCCTTAGCTGGATACTTCAACACTCTGTAGTTTTCCCTACTATCTCCCTCTTTCTGTCTTCCTCGACCATGCAGGTATCAAACTAGGTTGCAATATTTTGCGATTTCATCAGATTGTCGAGATGATGCTGGTGCATGCCTTTTATTTCATGCTTGTTAGAATAGTCAGTACTTACTGTCATCATTATAGTCAGTACTTACTGTCATCATTATAGTCAGTACTTACTGTCATCATTATAGTCAGTACTTACTGTCATCATTATAGTCAGTACTTACTGTCATCATTATAGTCAGTACTTACTGTCATCATTATAGTCAGTACTTACTGTCATCATTAGAGTCAGTACTTACTGTCATCATTATAGTCAGTACTTACTGTCATCATTATAGTCAGTACTTACTGTCATCATTATAGTCAGTACTTACTGTCATCATTAGAGTCTGTACTTACTGTCATCATTAGAGTCAGTACTTACTGTCATCATTATAGTCAGTACTTACTGTCATCATTATAGTCAGTACTTACTGTCATCATTATAGTCAGTACTTACTGTCATCATTATAGTCAGTACTTACTGTCATCATTATAGTCAGTACTTACTGTCATCATTATAGTCAGTACTTACTGTCATCATTATAGTCAGTACTTACTGTCATCATTATAGTCAGTACTTACTGTCATCATTATAGTCAGTACTTACTGTCATCATTAGAGTCAGTACTTACTGTCATCATTAGAGTCAGTACTTACTGTCATCATTAGAGTCAGTACTTACTGTCATCATTAGAGTCAGTACTTACTGTCATCATTAGAGTCAGTACTTACTGTCATCATTAGAGTCAGTACTTACTGTCATCATTAGAGTCAGTACTTACTGTCATCATTAGAGTCAGTACTTACTGTCATCATTAGAGTCAGTACTTACTGTCATCATTAGAGTCAGTACTTACTGTCATCATTAGAGTCAGTACTTACTGTCATCATTAGACTCAGTACTTACTGTCATTATAGTCAGTACTTACTGTCATCATTATAGTCAGTACTTACTGTCATCATTATAGTCAGTACTTACTGTCATCATTATAGTCAGTACTTACTGTCATCATTATAGTCAGTACTTACTGTCATCATTAGAGTCAGTACTTACTGTCATCATTAGAGTCAGTACTTACTGTCATCATTAGAGTCAGTACTTACTGTCATCATTAGAGTCAGTACTTACTGTCATCATTAGAGTCAGTACTTACTGTCATCATTAGAGTCAGTACTTACTGTCATCATTAGAGTCAGTACTTACTGTCATCATTAGAGTCAGTACTTACTGTCATCATTAGAGTCAGTACTTACTGTCATCATTATAGTCAGTACTTACTGTCATTATAGTCAGTACTTACTGTCATCATTATAGTCAGTACTTACTGTCATCATTATAGTCAGTACTTACTGTCATCATTATAGTCAGTACTTACTGTCATCATTATAGTCAGTACTTACTGTCATCATTATAGTCAGTACTTACTGTCATCATTATAGTCAGTACTTACTGTCATCATTATAGTCAGTACTTACTGTCATCATTAGAGTCTGTACTTACTGTCATCATTATAGTCAGTACTTACTGTCATCATTATAGTCAGTACTTACTGTCATCATTATAGTCAGTACTTACTGTCATCATTATAGTCAGTACTTACTGTCATCATTATAGTCAGTACTTACTGTCATCATTATAGTCAGTACTTACTGTCATCATTATAGTCAGTACTTACTGTCATCATTATAGTCAGTACTTACTGTCATCATTATAGTCAGTACTTACTGTCATCATTATAGTCAGTACTTACTGTCATCATTAGAGTCTGTACTTACTGTCATCATTATAGTCAGTACTTACTGTCATCATTAGAGTCTGTACTTACTGTCATCATTATAGTCAGTACTTACTGTCATCATTAGAGTCTGTACTTACTGTCATCATTATAGTCAGTACTTACTGTCATCATTATAGTCAGTACTTACTGTCATCATTATAGTCAGTACTTACTGTCATCATTATAGTCAGTACTTACTGTCATCATTATAGTCAGTACTTACTGTCATCATTATAGTCAGTACTTACTGTCATCATTAGAGTCTGTGTCATGTTCAGAAATTTTGAGCTTGAGCCGAAAGATTTCCTTCCTCAAATCAGCAATGATGTTAGTGTACTGTGCAATGTGGTATGACACACTGAATTGATTTGGCTTCATCTGCAGAAGTGAAATCAGAAATAAATCAATAATAATGTACATATTACACACTAAGGTTTTTAGAGGAATAAGTGCAAAAAATTCTGTTAATAATCAAAGGCTCCTAAGTGCCAACCCATGAATAAGAAATGCTATTATAAACGCGTAACGCAATATTGCGGTAAGCTTAATATGTTTCCACACTGACACGGTGCGATATTTTTTTAAATATTAAACATAAGGATTTTTGACGAACGCAAAAAAAAAAAACAGTACATCACATTCATAATGCCCAATCCAAGGAAGAAAGAAAAAAGAAAAAAGAGAGGAAAAAAAAGAGAGAGAAGGTCCCGAGCTGGACTTGAACTCGCGCCTCCCGACTCCTATTCTCAACACTAAACCACTTAGTAAAGACTAAATTTTCGGTAGATACGCATCAAAACGCGTGTCTCGGTTGAAAAATCCTTTTAGATCGATTTTAATGTTGCATTAAAGACTCCAAATGCAAAACATCTTTAAGCTTATTGTTGTTTATATTCGTTTACAACAAATTAGTTAGTGTTATTGCTGGATTCACGTTCTTGTTACCAAACGCATTCGTAACAGAGCATTACGTCACTAAGGCCCCGTTTACACGGGTCCGGACAAATTTTTGCACGGACAAAAACTTGCACGGTTCCACCTTGCGTTTACACGAGACCGGCGGAACTGGACGAATTTTTGAACGGCTAAGTGTGCAAGTTCCGTGTAAACACCACTGCAATCTGTAACAAAATTTGCACGGATCCATGTAAACACCTGGTCTAGGAACAAAATTCGTCCGTGCAAAATTTTGTCCGGACCCGTGTAAACGGGGCCTAAGTTTACAGCTGATGGAAGTATTGAGCGAGTGAATTTAAGCCACCGTTACCGATAACCCGTTCATTACGCATGCGCGTATTCACGGGTTAAATTGGCCTACAGCAGCTGCGCCTGAGCATCAGACATGATGAGAAAGGACAAAGGACAATTCAGAGTCAGAAAATGCTCAGATTCCGCACTGACGACTTTTAAAGGGACAGTGTATCACTTCTTTTTAGTATCACTTTGAAAAGCCAAACAACATAATTGTCAATGGAAACCTAAAAAGAATGGTTTAGGTTTGTTTACAAATACTCTACTAGTGCACAGAAACCAGCATTAATCAAAACTATAACAAAATTCTCGAATCTGATTGGTTATCAGCAGGCCTGATTAGAGCATTAATAGGACAGTTTACGTGTCAAGCTTGTAATTGAACAATGTAATTGGACAGTATGCGTCATTTGCGCACGCTATCCTTTTTCCGTGCTTGCATCTTGGTCAAAAACACACTCAACTGTTGTTTTTAATCACCAAAACGTGTAACCATTCAACGTTTTATCCTCAAATTTTGTTATAGTTATGATTAATTGGTAACAGGACTTCATGTCGTCCAATTCTGTCTGTAGTCATACTCGTGATTAAACAAATCAGACTCCCGCTTTGCGGTCGTCCGATTTTGTTAATCACTCGTATGATTACAGACTGAATTGGACTCCACTCAGTCCTATTACCATTATTAATTGTCTTTGGTGTGGTGCCCTGCAGGGTCAATAGTTCTTAGCTTTGAGAAATCACTCCATACTTTCACCTTAGTGTTGCAATGGCAATTTTATGTACAAACAAAGTACCTGGTTAATATTTAGTGCTTTTTGAACAAAACACAACGAAATAGGCGCGAGATTGCCCCATTAAACCTGGAAG
The DNA here is from genome assembly GCA_024195265.1 of Dendrophyllia cribrosa. Lineage (NCBI taxonomy): Eukaryota > Metazoa > Cnidaria > Anthozoa > Scleractinia > Dendrophylliidae > Dendrophyllia > Dendrophyllia cribrosa. The sequence continues at coordinate 22,724,625 of JAJLRJ010000009.1, forward strand.
AGAGACAATTTGATGCAAAGTGATTTGCCTAAGGACACAGAATAATGGTACATGTACATGTAGCAACCAGGACTCAAACAAGTCATCTTCAGGATAATGCAATAAACCACAAGGCCATCACAATTTCAATACTATCCTTCAAAGAGGGCATTATATAATTATATTAATGAAATACTGTAACACTGCAGTAGTTGTGCTTACATTTGTTTTGATATTCTTGGCTCTGTCTGCATACAAAAGAGTGTTGCGAGTTTCCTCAAATGATCCACTTGCTGGGCTTGCATGGGCAATCATAACAGTTCTGCAGTTACCACCCAAGGAGTCCTATACACAGACAAATGCAATACAAACACACAAAATTAATAACAATTACTTGTTTGTTGTTTATACGAGGACGTCTTTGCAACAAGAATGGCATTCACTAAGTCCGCTAGTTGCACATCACTGTACCTTCAACAGTCTTGTCAGTTTGCTGTCTCTGTAGTTGATATAATGGCCACGATTTTCACCTGAAAATTAAAGAAAAAATAATGGGACTGTCTTTTTTTCTGATTTTCTGACAGGCATTCACTGGGTTTATATATGTAGAAGCACTCCTCCCATAACCAGGGTACAACTGTATCAGAGGCTCTCTTGCAGCACACGTTCATGAGAAGTTGAAGCCACAAGAGGACTTATGGCCAAGAGCGCCTTGATTTACCATGCTTGACTCTTCCAATCTTATTAAATTCAAATCCACAGTGAAAATAAAAGAGCCATAAAAGGTGTGCAATATGAGATAGATAAGAGTGCAAGAAAAGCCTCTGGAACTCAGGGTTCTCCAATGGCTCATATCCAATCTATTCTGCCACATATTTATAATTATGTACATCCTTATTTTATCAATATATTGTGTTGCTTTTGCAAAAATACAAAACCCTCCCCAGTCATCTAACTTGCAAACTTCACTTACTCAGTGCATTGATGCAGTTTCCTAGTGCAAGCAGGGATCTGTTAATGTGTGCTCCTTCTATCATTCTCTTCCCTCGATTCTAGAAGGAAAAATGTTCCAGTGAATAAGCATTGATAAAATCCATATTTTGCAGATATAACCTTTGACACAGGAGACCTGGGGTTCAATTTAGTTATTTAATTAATTTCTGTTTGCATGGAAAAGAAAAAATTAAGGCTTTGCTTCCAAGTTTGCAGTTCACAAATGTTTTTTCATTCAACTTCTTTGTAATGCTTGTACATATCAGTAAGGAAGTTAAGTGATCAATATCCAATTTCTCCTCAAAATACCAGTACACAGCCAAGTATGCAGGTTACAAGAATAAAGGAAATCATAACAAAATAAAAAATTGCCAGGTTGGCAGAAAAAAAGAACCAAAAAAAACTAGCTCGTACATATTAATACCTTGGTTTGTGCAGCTCTCTCTGATCCAGCCAAGTCAATCATAAAAAGTTTTCCAACTCTGAATTCTTCAATTGTATTTTTCACACGGCTCTTTTGAGTAACTGTTACCTACATGTATGACAAGAAAGATAACATGTTGTCGTTTCTCAAATCAGATTTTGTAGGAGAAAAGGAAAAAAATCTAGTAATATTATTTTGGGGGTTTCAGCCAGTGACAGACTCATAAGTTACCTAAAACCGCCTTGCACAACATAATTAACAGTGACACGGTAAAGAAAAGCTCAAAAGATTTCATTTGTAGAATGGACACACTTTGGAATTTTATACACAGATTCAAAAGTTATAGAGCCACCTTATGGTAAAGGTAAAGTCGCACACGAGCCACAGGTGACCCACACGGCCAGAGCTTAACCTGGTTTCTGTGGCATGAAGCAACTAGGAATATAGCTACTCCCCCCTGGATGGGATGCTAGTCCATCGGAGGGTTACCCCCAGCATTTTGTCACCAGTACCCATTTATACACCTGGGTGGAGAGAGACAATGTGGAGCAAAGTTTTTTTGTCTCAGGAAGCAACATGACGGCCGAGACCAGGCCTTGAACCACTGAACTTCAGATCTGAAGTCCAACACGGTAACCACTACACCAGTGCGCCTCCTTATATTGCATAATAATTTGTACCATATACAGTCTGTAACAGTACTGCTTAATGTAGTACAGTACATGCTAATCACTGCACCAGTGCGCCTCCTTATATCACATAATAATTTGTACCATATACAGTCTGTAACAGTACTGCTTAATGTAGTACAGTACATGCTAATCACAGCACCAGTGCGCCTCCTTATATCACATAATAATTTGTACCATATACAGTCTGTAACAGTACTGCTTAATGTAGTACAGTACATACTAATCACAGCACCAGTGCGCCTCCTTATATCGCATAATAATTTGTACCATATACAGTCTGTAACAATACTGCTTAATAGCTTTCATTTGAAGAGTCACTTTTTAGGATTTAATCCACAGATCCAAAAGTTAGAGCCCCCTTGTACAGAATAATAAATAGTACTAATAGAATAATACAAAAATAAAATAGAATAATAAATAGGAAATAGGAAAGTTCTGCATGAGCCAAGGTTTGATTTTGGGAGTGAACAAGTCTAATAACTTTTTAGAAGTTTTAAGACCCACACCTGGAGGATGGCATGAGATCTTGATGATGTTTTGTTAGCTGCTGTTGGTTCAGAGGTTCTCTGTTTGTTACCCATTACAAGCAAGTCCATTACCTACAACAACAAAAAAATTACGAATAAATGAAAAAATAGAATGAAACTTATAAAAAGAGGGATGGAATGATGGAAAAGAATCAAAAATAAAAATAAAGAAGTGTAAAAAATGTTTTGTCCAGTGCTTCAAGGTGATCTTGGTCAGTTCAGAGGGACAAGATAATTTGGAAGTACACAAGTCAGAATTGTGGCAACTGGAACAGCAAGCAATGAACAAGAAATTGAAAGCTGGTTCCAGAATAAAGAATCAAAGGACTTACCTCGCTTGTTTTCTTGGCTTGCACTTCAGAGATCCCAGCAACAACAACTCCCTTGCTATCTTCTCGCAGTTCAAGGAATCCAGAAGAAGGGTTCAATAAGTCACGAATCATTTCATTGTAGATCTGTTAAGGTTAAACCAACACTGAAATTAACTGGAAAAGCCATGACATTTCCTCTTCACCTGTACATTTAAAATACCATCTGCTTATAATGTCAGGAGTTGGCAGTGGGAGGGTGAGGGGGTGGAGGGGGGCTCAGTCAAAGCTCTCTGAGTGGACATTTACATAAGCTCTACTTATATGGTCACCTTGACAAAACCCCGTTTGAATTTTTTCTTACAAGAATCATTCCCAGAAGTGGCCAGCTCCTAAGTTACAAACTTCCCAATGGTGTCTGCTTCAGGACCTTCCACTGTATGGAGACTTACCATGAATGCTGCCAATTACTAACCTCTAAATACGACATTGACACCTTGTACTTCATGTCTTCCTTGGTCTTGTCCATTTCATAGAAAAGATCATTCAATGTGCGTGCCATAATACCAGGCTCCCTGTCGGTACCCAACATAGTAAATGTTTTTCCAGCTCCTAAAAGTAATGCAAAATTTATATGATATGTATAAAATACATACTCAAGTTTACTCATATAATTTATTAACAGGACCCTTTCCCTAACACAGCAATATCCTGTAATGTTGTTAGATTTTCATTAACAGTAATTAAATTACAGCTATAATGAGTTGCACAACAACAGTGCAATCTAATCTACACTGACAGCCAATCTCCCTTCGTTGGTTAAGTTTTTATGTCACTTTACTTGACTATCCATTTGCTCAAATCCATATTCTAATAATTTTTAAAAAATAAACCTCTGTTGTGGTTCAAATGTTTTTGTTTTTGTTTGGAAACCAGTTAGACTCCAAAACAAATTAACTATTAAAATCATGAACAAGACTCTTTGGTGTTTGCTTAATGCTACACAGGTCTAAGTGGTTTGGCTGAATCACCATTCTGCCAAATAATGTCCATACTGGTTTGGTTTCAACAAAAAATATGTGAAATGTTTTCTTCATTGGACTTTTGATCGCTGGTCTTCTCGCAACTTTCACCTTCAGGCAAAAGGTCTCCAACATCATGGAGATAATTGTTTAATAATGATAAGATTCATGTGACGCCTCTGAGAGTTTTATGAAACTCTCTCCTTTCTGAACATTTGTTTCATTGGCAGTATGAATGACTGCATGCCAATGGATGTTGAACTTTCCTTGGTGGGAGAAGCAAAAATAGTCTTCAAAGGTAGGGACATATAATTTAAAATCAAAATATGAGTGCTGGTCATCATCAGTGTCATCTGTTTCGACACATCCAAGGAAAAACAGGGCGCGACAAAAGCGCTGTCCGATAGCCCGGGGCTAGTGAAGCAACCTGTCGGGCTAGTGTCTCTTTGTCGGAGTTTGCCCGACGGGCAAGCAATATTTGTTGCCTTTTCTCATCATTAAGCCTATAAATTAAAATAAGAAGTGTGTAATAAACAGTTCTCTAGTGAAAGTGAATGCGAGGAACATTTTAAAAATGTCAGAAAATATCAATGGCGAACAAAAGAAATGGAATTGAATGATGCCTTTTCGTAAATAATTATAATGTACAGTTGCGGCCGTAATTGTGTTCTCACTCCTCTCCTTCTAGGTCTTTAAAATCGCTGTTGTTTTCATCGTATTAAGTTCAAAGTAAACCAGTTAGGATCTGTCTTGTCGATTAAGACCGTTTTCTTTAAACAAGCTAGGCAACTTAAACATTTGCCGACACAGTCGTTGCGTTAATTAATACTGGATAGATTGTTTTTCCCACGAACGCAAATATTTTTGCCGTCTGCCGTTTGCCATTTCCATGGGAAAGTGAGTAGTTTCACGTTTCTCAAACTCATGAACATGTGAACTAACTTCGATTTTTCTAGTGGATTTATTTTACGATTCGAGGAAAAGTAAGGATAATAAACTGCAAGCTGCCCGTTTGCCGTGTACGCGTAGAACACCGTGCGTAATTTAATTATCATTTATTCTGCAACATTCGCTGTCGGGAGATTTTTTGCTTCTTGGTGTAATATTCATCCCTTGTTTAAATTTGTTTGTTTTTAATAATTAATTTACTTTTGGGCTAGCTCTTCAGAGCTCCGGGCTAGTAAACTAAAGTAGCAGCTTGCCCAAAGGGCAAGCTGATTTTTTCATTTTCATCCCACCCTGAAAAAGGGACCATTGGTTGACACCTAAAAGCATGATGTGCATTTTTCAACTTTATACAGGGATTCTGACAGGGTGCAGGAAAAAAATTAAAATTGTGCAGGAAATAACTTCAATTTGATAGCATGTTTGTTTTGCATTTTCCTGAATGAAAACATCTTTCACTTGATTGAGAAAATCAAATCCAGTATTCTGATCAGAACTTAATAATTTTCTCCTATCAATACGAAGTTCCAGCGCTTTAATAGTTTGTTTGTCGATTCGCAAACTTGATCAGTTCTTTGCGAAAATAATTCAGACAGAGTGACATTCATTTCTGCGTGACAGTACATTTCTTCGGTGTTTCTTCTTCGTTCCCCAACATATTAAACTGAAAGAGGAAGTGAAAGCCATAAAAAATATCAACAGGCTGCTAAGAAAAACGACATAATGTCTGGAAAACGAGAACTAAAAAATTACGCGAAAAATTCGGTAGGAAGTCGGATAGAAGTAAAACTGAGACTAGTTCCCAGGAAGGTAAAGAGAACGCCTTGTTGTTTTTATAAATATTAGTCTATATCGATCCGCTCCAGCTGTTCAAGGAAAGCGAGGGATTTCTCGATTGTTTGGAAGGAAAATGGGCTGAAAATAGCCTACAATGTTTCTCGAAATCTTGTATTGTATTGTACACGTTCAATAAAGTTATTGTTTGTTGTTTTGTTATTGGTAATCAATAGAAATACCTGATTTAATTAAAATTTTGAGCAAATATTTCAGTATTGTGCAGGATTGTGCGGATTTTTAGGAATTGTGCGGAATTGTGCAGGTTTGACCGAATTGTGTGGTTCCGCACCCGCGCACCCTGTCAGAACCCCTGTTTATAGTGTAATGGGTGAAAGCGTGGTGTGACTGATTCTCAAATCAAGCACATCTCAGCAGGTCATTAGGTCAATTTTTCAAAGTACTATATACTAAGTGGTCCTAAGTCGCTGTCAAATTTAAAAAAACATGAAATTCACTGTCCTTTCTTTACTTTTTCCTTTCACTAATGCAAGTTGACAGGCGTCATCTTGTTGTCATTTCATTTCTCTGATGTCACTGTTTCAACGCTTGTCAAAATTTAGCCTAACAGGGCCTCATAACAGCCACCTCTCTATTATGACCAGAAAATTATTTCCAGGGATGGCTGCCTGTTGTAGATAGAGAGCATCAGGTTCAACTGTATTTTAACCCCTTCAATAATAATAAGTTCATTGAACCCAATTGCATTTAAAACTGGATTACAGGTAGTTAACAGGAAACTAAGTGATAAAAGTTCTTTTTAATAGAAATGATAGGTAATATCCTGTATAAATATTTGGTTAATTATTATTATTATTATTATTATTAATTATTATTACTACAATGTATGTACATGTAACAGAGTATAATAAGTCCTTAACAAGCCTTACGCTTAAATCTCAAAGTCAAATGCAACATCACCATCATAAGATCTACGTACATGTACAAGTAGTTGTACATCCAGCAAATATTGCAACAATTTATCACATTCAATACTAAATGTTAATTTTATTTGAGTTGCAGCTTCTAGCTGGCTACGAGACTGGCACACTAATCAAAATTATTATGTAGTTTACAATGTAAATATGTCATTCATGTACCTGTGGCTCCATACGCAAACACTGTTGCATTATATCCTGTGATGACATTTTCAATCAAAGGTTTGGCCACTGTTGTGTATACATCAGCCTACAAGGTAAAGAAATTCAATATAAGATACATGTATTTAAAGGGGCAACGTCACAGGGACTTATTTGCTCTTTGTGGTCAAAACTGCATGTACAAAATATTTGACATAGTACATTTGCTCTTAGATAATGTGCTCGTAGAGCAAAGGGAACATATCGAGTGAGAACCCGTCAAACCATGCTCAGTTTTTAGTGATTTTTCCAAGACACAAGGGAAGAACTTAAAAAAATTGGCCAATTTTTTCAAGTTGCAATCCATTTCATCTAAGCGGCCATCTGCAGCCAATGACATGCTTTGATTGTTTCAGTGAACTAGTAATAGTAATTGAAGGGACCAGTGGAAAAAGAGCGTAACTGACAAATTAGGACAAAATACTTCAAAATAATATACATGTAAGAAGCAAAAACTTGGCAATTTTTGAACAATTTTAATTTTGAGCAAATTTGTTAGTTATGCCATTTTCCTAGCAGCCCCTTTTATTGTTTAATAAAACTGAACAATTTTGTTTGGTTTCCATTGATACAAATATGTTTTTTGGCTTTTCAAAGTGATACTAAAAATAAGTAGCAGTCTGCTCCTGTGACAATAACTGCACAGCTGTCTAACCAGCATTTATCAGACCAGCTACAGTGTTTTCATCAGAATTCTGCATGCACCACTTAATATAATGCAATCCATTGTACCAAGGAAACCTTACATGCACATCAGGTTTCTCTTTGGTCTTTCCCACCCCTTACTTAATTCTGTTAAGTAATAATTTTCTCTATGATTTTATTATTAAATAATCTTAATTGACAAAAAAATGGTTGACTGGCTAACCTGATTTGAGTTTGGACCAAATGCACAATCAAAAATGTACTGTTTTTCCCTTGATCTGTTTGCCCTGAGAATGTCATCTTGGTCTTCATAAGGATCCTTCAATACTACCAGCTGAAATTTTAATTGCACAAGCACTTGTCAATGAATCAAGTTGACAACAAAATTTAACAATACCGGTACTTCAACATTATGACTGGTATTAAAGGGTTATCAGTAAAAAAAAGGTAAAAAGCTTTTTTCAAACTGTCTTAGTATTACAGCTCTAAATGAGGCTAAAGAGCAAAACATCGATCTTTCCCATTCGTAAGCATATTGTTACTTCATTACAAATTTTACTACCGATTCTTTACAATGCCTTTGTGCAGTCCTCGCTGCCTGTAGTGAGTAATTTCAAGACTTTATTTAACGAGAAAACAATATAAATACACAGAAAAACGGGAATGTTCTTTGCTAGGTGACATGCCCATCATAGTAAAAAAAATTAGACTTCTGGACTGGACTTCTGTGGATTATGGACTGTGAAATGCATTCATATTAATGTAGCTTGTTACTGATTTCATTGCTTTTAAAAGTAGTCTTTTCAAATGTAACAGAAAAAATTCATGGTTTGGAAAGTATTAGACGAGTGTGGATTTACTCAGAAAGCAATAAATTAAATATTCAAAGCGAGTACAGCCAAATTGGTAGCTTCAGACACTCAAGAACATGCCAGGACACGTTTATGGTGCAATGTTTGTCACGCAAAAGGAAGATTAGTTACTTTGTTGGGGGGAGGGCTGTGTGACTTCATTCTCCTCTGCTCGATCGACAGTCGATTGTTGTAAAAGCAAGCGATATTGTTCTCGTTTGCTGTTGTTAAACAAAACGATACTGTAACAAGACTCGGCTGTTGGATTTGTGAGATATTGATGGTTAGTTTGCTGCAGCTTCTGTGACATTCATCGATCACTTCACTTTGACAAATTTTGGTTTGTCTTGCATGCCATTTGCTGTGATTATTACAAAATACGACCACACCTTTTTCGTTTTAGGAGAGGTCTAGGAGGAAGTCATGATCATTTAAGGGAAATAGCTTTGCTTTGTGATTTATATCCTACCGTGTGTGATTTTGCTGTGTTTTCATAAGTAGTATAGCGACTTGTTACCAATAATTAGGCAACTACAATTCAAATATTTACCATTCTAATTTCGACGGAATTGTTTAAAATTTAATTTCTGTGATTTTCAGATGTGTTCTATTTCTGGTAAAAGGAAAGCGAATTGAACTTTTATAACCAAATCAATTGTCAAACAGTTGAGTTTAGATTTGAATAAATTGTTGAACAAAACACGTCCCGGCAAGTCAAAGAACTGCTGAGTAAACAATTGTCAAGCATTAATGTCAAGAAGTCATGCTCAAATTCCACACATCTTGTATTTATGTCATGCTATGACCGGCTGTTGATTATTATTTTGATCAATCATGTTGATATTGTTAATTTATTCGAAACCCCATCATCATTCTCCAAAATGCCTGTGTTTAAGCAATCCTGACTCCTTCAGTAAGTGGTTTCAAGGATTTTAAAGCGAAAAAAAAAATACAAAGTTCTAAACTTGTTTTTCTAACAGTACCGAGCCGATCAGAGAAAAAATATAGACCTGAAATTGTAGCCTACTAAGGAGTGTTTAAAGTGGACTGTGGAATGTAAATGTGGACTGGACTGTGCATAATAGATTCTAGATTGTATATTGTGGACTGCTAAAATATAAAACTCTAAAATGAAAACCAGGTGGAAACTGAGACCAAACGAGCCAGTTGCAAAGCCCAATGGGCTACTTGTTTTTTATTAAGATTGTTGGGGCTATGGAGCAAGGTTGTGTCTCGCAGCAATTGCTACAGCCCCGTTTCCGAATTACCTGGATCTTTACCCCGACAGACACCCTGTTATTACAGACAGCAGTTGAAAGCCATTACAATGTCTGCAGTTTAACATACTTCTTTATTACAGACACCAAATCATGGTCCCTTAGATGTCCAAATAATGGGAAGGTACAGTATCCTTATCAGTGACTTACTTTTAGTATATTGTAAGGGAAAACATATTTAAGCTACTTCCACAGAAAAAAATATTATTATTATTATTATTATTATTATTATTATTGCGTTCGACGAAGGAGAACGCATACTATTTCAGTCCCTTTTCCTGCGGGTATCGATCTTGATGCCATATGATTTCAGGGTTTGGACGCCATCTTGGACTGGCTGGCTGGCTGGCTGGCTGGCACAAATGGCCTTGATCTCATGTCGGCCGCTGGGAACTGGTATTTACAAGTGCAGTGAAATTACTTTTGACGACGACCATGTTTTTCTGTTTTTGTTATACATGTAATTCGTGCTGTTCTTCGTGTTTTCTTCTGCTTTTGCTGTTTTTTGCAGTTTTCCCCAAGGTAAGTGAAGTTTTGTAGATTTATTCGAACTTCCCCTTGAAAAAATGACTGAAGCTACTCATCAGAAAACTGTGCAGTGGTGTGTTTTCTAGGAAACACGTTGCAATTTGCCCCGACTATGATAGCGAGTTGTGATGTGTCAATTCAGCTGCTTTTCTTAGGAGATTCAACTTCTCTCTGCGCTCAAACTTGTGGGACTCAACCAATATAAAACTCCAGGAGTCTCATATGTAGCTCTTAGCAGGAATAAAACATTATAATCATATGTTATTGAGCCAATGACCTGTGAGCAATTAACAAGTTTAAAATCATCAAATACTTTGCGGTATCAACTGACTGAGGAAGACAGACTAGACCGAATGGCATTTATTACCACAACAGATTTCATAACACTGAACACCATCATTAGTTCTGTTATAATCCAACCAAAGTGTTTAGACATGGTTTTACAGCTAGGGGAATGTATGTGCTTCCCCCGATTAATAGTTATCATAAGACTTTCAATAATATAATTTGTCAATTAATAGGTAAGTAGGACAAACATGTGTTAAAGGTATAGAATTTACTCTTAGTTTAATTTTCCCTCACTTCAAGTTTTTTTGCTCTTATCTTCTTCTTTTCTCAGGTTATCTACCCATGCCTTAGGTAAGGTAAGTCCTTGACTTTTGTGAATTGTTATTGCCCATGCAAGTGCAAGAGGAAGCTACTGTCTTTCATGGAAGCCATCTGATAATTGAGCTAAGGCAGTGACTGAGCATATGGGTATGACAAGATGGAAGACTGTGACTGAGAGATGGACCTTTGTAGACGTCAAACTTTACAATAACTGCTATTGCCAAATCAGGTTATTTATTTTTTGCTTTTAAACATAAACTAACGAATATTTGAATAAATGTTTTTCAAAAGAAAATTTTGTTGTCCATTTTTATGTGTTTGTTCATTAATTTCATAGGTTGAAAAGCGATTTTATGTACTAAACAAAACAAGACTTGGATTTTATAGTTCTCAATTGAAAATATCCAGAGAATGTGACAACGATATAATAACTGCCACTCCTTGACCAGCCCCCCCCCCCCCCCTCCCACCACCACCGCCTATTGGCCCTCACCTCCTCCTCCCACTTCCTCACCCCCTCGTACCATCACCCCACCCTGTCGAACGCACTCCCCTAATTTCCAAATTTACTACTAGTTGTTACTATTATTACCATTATTATTATGTTCTCATACATGCACCCTATAAGATGAGCATCCCTATTATTTTTCACCCCTAATCACCCCCACCCCCTCTCCCTGGGGTGGTCTACAGACTGACACCTATCTCCTGTTTCTGTAATATGAAGCAATAATATTGGAGTTACCTAACCCCTCCCCCCCCCCCAAGATGGAACCCTAAATGATATCCAATTGAACCCAATCAATTGCTTCAGTAATATATATAGTTTCAGAGGCTCGCTGATAACATCAGTGATAGAAATGATTAATGAGTTATATAATTTAAAATGCAATATCAAGAATATAAAAACCATTTTATTATTTCTGTCATTTTCACATTTTCTGTCATATCCATGATTGATGTTTTTTAATGATGCAATATGCAAATTGCATTGATTATCACTAGCTTGTTATTGCATAGATACAACAACAACAACAAAGAACAGTATTCATTAATGGTCTATACTTTCAAGAAAAGAAAATTAGCTTTTTTTTCTTTATGAAATGGATAAGCTACCAAATGTAATAAACATAAAACATATAGTAGACACCAGTAAACATGGATCTAAACCCAAATGACAGCTGCATATAGTGTCTAAAGCCCAGGGGGGTACTCCCATATATGAGCTATATAGGTATGTGCCGCTGTGAAGGGTATGGTTTTCAGGCAGTTTAGTCAGTATAGTAATCAGTATAGTAATCAGAGAGTTTTGGTTCAGAATAGTGTATCATTTTTCGTGAAACTGATCAATTGCGTGAAGAATTTAGTCTAGACGAGGTTTACTGGCAAATGGCATTTAAAAATCGGAAGGGCGGGCAGTACAGCATTTTTACTCAAGTTCCTGGAAAATAGCGAGTCTGAAATAGGTCTAGGATAGGGTAGGGTTTTTCGGTGTTTAGTCTAGAATGGGGTTGCAAAATGCAGCTAAAATGGTCTAGAATAGGTTAAGGGTCTCAGAGTCCCAGCGGCACACCCCCGCCAAAAAATTTGAAGAGTACCCCCCCCCCCCCCCCCCCCCCGGACTACAGCAGGAGATTGGCAGCATAAAGTGAAGTACTTCATGTTGATGGTACAGTTGTAATTTAAAGTAACTCTAAAAAACAGCTGAGGAAGAGAGCGCTTAAGTGTGTTTACTACTTGCTCTCTTAATCGCCCTAGCTAAGGGTGTATTGATCGGGAGCGGGCGAATCAATTTTCAGTCCGGGTGAATCGCCTACCGGGTGAATTCGACCTCGAGCCTCCGAAAGACCAAACGAAGTATACAAGTTAGGAAAATTTTTAAATCCGGGATTAACCAAACTGGTATAAAGCTAAAGTCTTAAATGCCTATTACATAAATGTCATTAAAATCGTCCGGATGAGGGTTCTTCAAAATTGGAATAGTCACTCACATTTTCGTCAAGCACATGCACGATTTCTGTGAAGCTTTTGTCTTCCACTTCGGCACCATTCAAAGGTCTCACTCTGACAGCCACCTTTAACAAAGAAATAATACAGAAAGTGGATGAACGATAGTTTTGAATATCTGCACAACGTTTGAAAGGATACTTTGTGATATGACATGTATATTATTGAAGATCTGGGTGAACAATGATAGCGATAAACCTTGCGCAGAAAGAGTCACAACCAACCACACCAGCAAACAATTGCCATCGTTGCAACCCTTTCATGGAAGTTTTAATACTTTCGCCATGCTGACAACAACTGTTAACTTACCATCAAATTTTGAGTGTTCTGTTTTTCCTTATCTGGCATGATGACTTCGCAGTTTACTTAGCAGATACTTGTTTTGAATTTTGAGAAACGACTGCAAATCCCAGCATATATCGTTCGCCAGCTCAAACCTCTCACAAAGTCGAGTCGATTTGCTTCCTTCTTTCCTCATTTTGGAATTCGAATGCTCTCGTTTACGCGCTACATTTAGGCGCATTTTCGCACTGCGAAAATTCTCTACATTTCTGGTGAAGAAAGAGGAAAGAAACGTAAATATAACACAAGAATACGTCCTTCTGTTTTGGGCTGATATTGTCTTCTCTACCGATTTTCACACTTTCGACAATTTGACCAATCACGGACCAGATGTATTTATTTTCACACCTTGTGTGACATCACATAATATTGACCCGTAGTCAAGGCGACAAACCAACAAAACAGAACTGAAGTAAAGAACAAGCAAAACAGCTTGAATTTGGAGAATTACGACTTTCTTTAGAATTCTACGCAAAAAAACTGTCTGCAAATAAACTGTGTCGATTTTAGTTTTGTTTATCTAACCCTTCTTGTGTAAGAAAACAAATTTACCAATTAGTCATTTTAATTACCCTCTTAAATGGTAACATTTATGTTAATCAAGCAATTTTTGTTTTCTTTGCCGCAATGAATCAAAACCCTGGAACCCTAAAGGATATTCAACTGCACAGAACCATTATAATTCATGAGATGTAATTATTAAACTCGCTAAATTACAGTTAAAACTCTCGGAACATATCGAAGAACAAGAAGAATACAAACAAGCTTTATTTGTAGATCAGTTGCTGCTATTATTTTCGATATCATGAATTATAGATACAAAATATTATTTCATAAGTAAATTTAATTAGAAATTAATCTATGTAGCTAGGTAATGCCATGTATAAACAGTATCGGCGACACTTTCAAAAATTGATTATTAACTTTTTTATAAAACTGCATGTACAGTACAGTAAAATATATTTGATTTCCATTAACACTTCAAGCAATTAAAAAAAAAAACAAGGATAGTACCTCTGCTGACTTGCTTTCTGATTAGATGTTTGAATGCCCCGCAGAGCAGGGAACGGCAGCGACGACGCGGAAACCGTGAACTAGGGAGAAACCCGGCTTTTTGGCGCGAATTGTAATCAGAACTTGCAGGTAAGACTTTACTCGAAGAAAGTTTTTCAAAGCGTACAAAGCCAGGCCTATACAAGCGGTATACATGGATGATGTGGCCGGCGCTGCTTCATGCGGTGAACAAGACCTCCGTCAGTTCCTTGTACTTTGCTTCCTCGTTCCACCCTAATCTTGAGTATACATGGTCTGTTTTCACTGACAAGCTTCCGTTCCTGGACATCTACATGAAGAATCGAGATAATCGCATATCCACTTCTGTATATTACAAAGACACAGATAGCCACTCCTACGTCAACTTCAGCTCATCCTATCCATCCAGTTGCAAGTCATCCATACCTTATAGCCAGTTTCTTAGACTGCGCAAGATCTGCAGTGAAAACGATGACTTTGACATAGAGGCAACAAAAATGGAAACCTTTTTTGTAGCACGCGGTTATCCGAATGACCTGATAAGAAAGAGGGAGAGAACGATCATCGACCAGATCGAGAACTGAAATTCTGGAGAATAACGCTGGAAACATCACTGTTAATGATAGAGTAGCATTCGTCACCACCTTCCCACCCCATGAATCTGCACGCCTGCAAAATAATTTCAAGGAACTTCAGGATCCTTCACGATGACAGCACGACCACCGATGTTTTTATAAAACCACCACTGAAGGCTTTCAGGTGTGCCAAGAATCTGAAGGACCTGTTAGTCAGAAGCAGCCTACCGCGGGACCTTCCGAACCACCCAACAGGTGCTTTCCCCTGCAACAGGACCGTTTGCCGTAATGTCCCCATGTTAATTCACCTACTACAATTACAACACCCAAAGGGCATGTCAATATCACAGTGCATTTTACCTGCATCACGGACAACGTGGTTATTGTTTGACATGCGACAAATGTCCATCAACTGTCTACATTGGAGAGACTGGGCGCAGGTTGGCTGACCGTTTCAGGGAACACCGCAGGGATGTAATCAATGGCAGAAATGACCTTTCTATACCTGCGCATTTAAACCAACCGAATCACTCACTGCAGGATATGAAAAAACACGGGTCCATACCAGTTTCTTCATTTCTTACGTCAGCTTGCATAATAACTTCGCTGATCGCATGCGCAGTACTAGAAATTGGTCCGGTCCCCCAAAGAATGTAAACGCAACCTTCCAAACTTGGTCCTTAGGCCTTTTTTTTGTCCCACCTGTAGTAGAACATTATCCGTATAAACGGCTAAAATTATGCGGTCCGTACCCAATTTTTCTGCCGTGTAAACGGCCTTTTAATGTCGCGATCATATGGCGAATAAAATTGTCATATTGAGAGAAAACGATGAATATTATCGAGTTTTTAAACGTCGTAATTTCTCTCGAGTCAGCAGTTGCATGGTTGAAAGAAAAAAACTGATGAAGAGCAACTACACATGAACGGAATGTTTCATTTTTTGAACTTAATTTGTACTTTGATGACGCTATTTAAATAAATTAAATTCGATATTTTAGCGCAACTTTTAGCGCAACGTAACATTGTTGCGCTAAAAATCGTCGTTGCGCATCGTCCCGTGTAACATCACTTTTACTCAGCTCTACTCTTTGTCAGCTTGCCGCTCGTGTGTGAAATTGTTTTTATTTGGAAGGTTTTACTCTGCTCTACTCTTGGTAAGTAAAGTGTCCCTACTGTAGCTTTTCTTTCGAGTAAGTCGTCAGGCAATGGTTTTTTAATATGCTTCGTGTGAGTGCGACTTCTGGTGCGAGTTGTGTAGCTCGTCTACCGAGTTGTGTAGCTCGGCACCATTGTGCCAGAGACTAAATCTGATAGGTTCGTCAGCTCGGCGGGCCTTGCGCCATTTCATCATGAGTTGTGATATTTTCGGCACAGGAACTGCTGAAAAGCCTGAACATGACCATAAATGCTAGCACTGTTACTGAAGCAGACATGTCACTTGCAATACTGCAGGAAAGCAAACCAATCAAACTAACATACGACTCCGATACTTACAAAGTCTAAGCCATTACAAATTGAGTATGGAAAACACTACTACATAAACTGTTGTATTAGTCTGTTGTATATAATATACTGTTGTATATCGTTCACCTAACTATTGCAGATGTACTATTGTAATTAAAGTTCAATTCAAGTTACAGCTGAAATAGAGACTTACTTTCTTTAACTTCAGTTTAGACTCACAATACCATATTTTAACTTTGAATCACTAGAGACTACCTCAAATCTTTAGCAAACAACTTGTGCATCAACTAAACTAAAAATGATTCCTCTCATTTCCTTTTATTGCGCCCAATTTAAAACCACCTTTTTTATTTTGAAAACACTTGAAGAGGTAAAGTATAGGAAACGGTAGTCCGAAACTGTCATTTAGGTATTTAAAATGACCTTTTCAAGATATCTCGAAGAAACGCACCAAACAATGCCTTGATTTACTCATTCTAACGCCAGTACACAGGAGAGTTGATTAGTTTCATTTCAAAAGTATACTGCAGGATTACAGTGTTTCTGCTGTAGGTATGTGAATGCCGTGCCATTTGGTTATAGAAGATATATCAAAGAAGTACCTTTTCTCCCAAAAATATTATATAAAAGGGTAACGGTTCGGACCTCGGGGCGGAACATCCAGGCAATCACCCCCTCTATTCTCTTAGCTCCTAGACAAAAGTAGACACGCAAAAAGTCATGCAACATGCCATCGTACCCCCTCTCCAACCATTTCTCCTTTCCAGGCAAAAACAGGGATAACTTGTAATAAAAAATGTACAACCTCTTCCTTAATAAGGGGGGAGGGGTGATAGTTTCTGTGTAGCACCCAACTTACTCCTCTAACAAAAAAAACAACTTCCCTTCGAATCCCTGATTACTACTAGTATATTTGGTGGCATTTGGCGATATAGCATGGAAATTAAGTGAACACAATTTCGTTATTTCGGCGGAACAGTGTCCCTTTGAGACGGTGGATAAATGGGGACAACTGTGAATGTTTCAAAGCACAGGCGCCGCAGGCGGTTATCCCTGGTGCATCGAAATCCCTGGAAATCAGTTTTTGAAAGTGTTTTTCCTAGCGCGCGGTCAGAAGAGTGCAAAACTGACGTGTCATATTTGCACTCGTTTTGATGCGTATTTGCACAATAAAATGATAAGTCGAATAATAAAAGTCCTTTAAAAGAAAACGCCTAGCCCAGTTGTTCAGATCATGAGGTGCGATGTAAGAGAAAAAAAGCAAGAGCAAAATGGTAGATGCCTCTCTCACACACCCATCCCCCTCCACCAGCACGTACAATACGTTTTTTTGCTTGCTACCGATTCATCATTTCCAACTATATGAATGCCTAGATAGGTAGGTAGGCAATTTAATTTCAGTACGGGGTGCCCCTTCAACACTAAGGCTGATATCCATGGGTGCCCTGTGTCTACTTTAACAAAAAATTAGATGGAACAGGCTCATTGAACTCTCTTGAGTCAGTCTCTCTGAGAATCGAAAATAAAGTCTTGATTTTACTTCCTTTTGATACAAACTAGTATAAAAAGAAGAAACAGTTTGAGAAGTATAAAGGTAACGACCAACTTCCTGAACCTATTTTTCCAAAATTGTAACCAAGACCACAGTATTTTTTATTGCCATTTTTTATCCTTTAGTTGTTATTTTAGTGTACTTTTTCTCATTACAACTTATAGATTTTATCTATTTTTGTATTGTGTTGTTCCAGAAAATCTCCATACCCCTCACGGTGAAGGTTTCTTTTTTGCCCCCCCCCCCCCCCCCCCCCCCCCCCCCTCACCCTTATGGAAATATGAAGGTAGCTTCACACTTTTCTTTACTAAAAACTTTGGCCTTTGAGAACCCCTCCTCCTTGGAATTTCCAATAATTTTCCATGGGAGAGGCATGGATATTTTCTAGAACCAGACATTTCTTTACGTCTTTCTTTTATTTATATAATGCTGATGTGATGTGTCATGCACATATGCTGTTTTATCAGTCAATAAAATATATGTAATACTGTTTACTGTTTCTTCCACAGGCTGTTGTCAGCTACACTCTTTTCAACAATGACAAGAAGTTGAACAGCTGGTACAGACAACAATTCTGTTAGAAATGTAATGACTTTCTCTTCAATTCCAATACACTGAGGAGAAGAGAGTTTAGAGTCCAAGTTATAGTAATTGTCATTTATTTTGCGGACTGCAAACCAATGTGGTCGTTTGATGGGTACTTTCAGTCCAATAAGATCCACATTTGATGGTTTATTTACTACAAATCCAAATATCTGCTGAAGGTCTAGGGTTTCTATGCCTCTGCAACAAAGAGAAAAAAACCCTGAAAAACATTTACTGAACAAATAAATATCCTTGTGCCTGCATATTAGCTAGTGTATACTCTTTGAAGTGCTGTTCTTGAACTCAAGTGCATCAAATAAATGCCATGTTGTTGTTGAGGGATGCTGTGTTTATTAAAGGGTAGTGCTTATTGATATATTTGCTGTTATGTGCCACACCTATTTGGGGGAGGTGCTTTTTCAAGTAATACAGCACCTTTGTATTTTTGCTGAGGAGTGAGCCCAGCGTAAGGGCACATCAACATAAAAGACAATACAGCATAAATCTAGTAAAATTCTCGATTTGGGCAGTTTGCTTTGGCTCCTTATTTTTAACCAGAATTCTGTGCTTTGGCTCCCACTTTTACCAGAATTCCATGTGCAAGAACAATAGCTTGTATTTGCCCAAATCAAAGTGCTTTGTAATGCAAGAATCGAAGCGAGAATCAGTCACAGCCATGTTGTAAAAACAAAAGATACAGAAGTTCTGTTGGCCACATTATTATTACGAGTTCTTTCGATACATAATAACGAGGACGTTCTTTTTGTTAATCACTTTTGTTACGCAAATCAAAGTGCTTTTGGTAACAGCTGTTATTTTTCAGTTCGGTCGCAGAAATATCAAGGACTTTATTTTTGTCCATAATGCAAGAATCTAAGTGCTTTCACAGCTGCGCTTTGTAAACAAATTTATGAGTTCTGTTGGCACAAAATATTATTAAGAATATTCTTCTTGAGAATTAAACACTTTCATTATGTGAATCATGGCTGTGATATTTTTATGAGCTCCATCAGCATGTAATATTAAGGACACTTTTTTCATTAAACACTTTCATTTTGGGATCAAAACACTTTTTGTTACGGTTTATATGTGAATATCCGCGAAAAATATTATTTTTATTCTGCACATGCCACAGCAATTTTTAGTCACAGATTGTTATAAATAAGATAGCCTGTGAACAGGCTCTCTACTGGGATATAGCGCGAAAAAAAAAAGGCAAACAAGTTTTCTTTTTGCCGCTATCTACTTTCCTCATACCCCCACAAGGAGGCCTGTTCACAGACTATAAATAAGAAGGCATGTCAAATGTTTCCATCGTCAATTCTTGGTGACAATTAATTGCTATATTGTTCTTTTTCTCCGAAAATTTCAACAATAAATTTTACTTTTCCAAAAGAAACCTTCAGTCTTTACACTGGTATTTGCGATTGAGTTTTTTTAAAATAACTTTTGAAGCAGATGATTTAAAGGTGAGTTTTACAATGCAAATTATGCTTTGGTGATAGGCAAGAACAGTGGCTGGGATTCCATGTTTCTAGTGTGCATTTTCACATGACTAATGTACCATTTCGTTAGTATAGTAATTAAACTGTATTGTATTGCGGAACATTGATTCATTTTTTAAATTTTCATTTCGACTGCCTGATGCTCTAGATTAATACAGTATTTGTTGTACATAGTCATTTCAGGGCTTCTGATATTACGCGATGGTGCGATTTCGCATAATCGGCCTCAAATCGCAAAATTTTTGAAAAATCGCATAATTCGTAAAAAATCACACAAAATCGCATAATGTGAACTAACCACGATACACTATCACTTTAGCTAAGAAACTAAGCTAAATTTTTTTTTTCTATTGAATTATCCTGTATCAGAATAAACAAACCGCCACTTTTGATCGAAACTGCGTTCGTTCTTGGCCACAACAAGCTTGGTAACCGCGTAAATTTCTTGAGCACATGTTTTATTTAGCCTGGTTACTAAGCTTAACCAAGATGGCCGCTTGTTAACAGACTCTTTTCTTGGATTCTGTCGTTCGTTTTGGATGTTCCTTCATAGCTAAAAGCTTCAAAATGTCCCACAAAGATCACCGTTTTAAAACAGGTATTTTCGTTTTCTTCCTCTGAAACCTAGTAAAACATGCATAAAAAAGTTCCAGAAAAAATCGCATAATTTTCCGCATAATAGTCCTTGCTTATCGCATAATTTGCCATGAAAAAATCGCATAATTTCCATTTTTTTATCGCGTAATATCAGAAGCCCTGTCATTTGCATTTATTTTCTTAAAACATTCGTAGTTGGGTAATGGTTACAGTTTTACTGGACTTTGTATGGAAGACGATGTTTTGTTTTTCTCTTAAAGCATAATGTGAAAAAAAAATACTGACAACAATGTTAATAGTATTGATTGCTTATATTGAATAAAGAGACCTTTACGGCAGATTCCAAACACCAACAGGTACTTTACTGTAGTTCAGTTTTGTTGAAAATTACAAATTTTGACACCACCCTCCATATATTATCCCTCCGCTATCTCAAACAATTTTTCGTTCTCCTTGAGAGTTTGAGATAGCGGAAGTCTACTGTATACAGCTATTTTTCATTATTTTCATCATTTTATTAAACAAATAAATTATATACAAAATTATAGGCACCCGCAGGTAGCATCAAGCTAATCGAGGCGGGTGCTTAATGTTGTCCGATCAAAGCCTCAAGTCAAGACCACAAGTTAGTATGGGATTTTTATGCATGAAGTCATCAATGACGATGTCAACACCAAGGAAACGTCACTTGAAAAAAGGCAATAAGATTCGTTTTTTGTTTTTGTTTCCCTCCTTTAGAACATGGAGCAGGGATGTAGCTTAGAGCCAGCTACCGGCTAATTTCACCACCTGAAAAAAAACTTATCACCGGCTGAAATTTCACTAGAAAACAAAGACTTTGGGAGATGTTGAAGGTCAACAAGCCAGAAAAACCGGCTGAACTTGTTAATGAGCCTGCTAAGTGTTTTCTTAGCTACACCCCTAGCTATAGTACTGTCGCCTATTTTTTCGCACTCGCACTGACAAATGGAAACTAAGATGGCTATTTATAACTACCCATATTACCTTGCGGTCTTGGCTTGTAGGCTTTGAACTTTCATCCAACAACGCTAATTGAAATGTACACATTAGAGCAGTTTTCAATTGACTGTCGAAAGTAATTACACAATTGCTTTGGTTTTGCATTGCTACGCTTTGTGATTGGCTAAAAAATCTCGCGCCACTTTCTCGACCAATCAGAAGTAAAACCAAAACCAATCGTGACTTGCTCGCACACGTTTTCCCGCGCTTGGCGCCCGCGACATGTAATTGCTTCGAGCTCTGATTGGTTCATTGGATTGTTTACGACTGCTGTGATTGGTCAGAGTAATTACTTTGGTTTTGGTTTTACGACACTCAATTGAAAACTGCTCTATTATTTAGAAGTGTTCATAGAAAATATACAGTGAAAGCAACATTAATTGATATCATGTACATGTAGGCAAGTGGCATTAACATTTTGTAGCTACTAATAATAACGGCCCATCAATTGGGAGCTAAACCGGGGGGGGGGGGGGGGGGGGGGAGCTAAGCACCGTTAGCAAATTCGTTAAAATGTTGAAAACTACGGAAGTATCACTCACAATCTCTTATCAAACCAAACGGCTTCATAGTCCTTCATCTGTAGAGCCGCCATCACCACATTCACATCATAATTACCCAAGCCAAGCATGTTTTTATGAGGGTTAACGAAGTTATCCGGGCTCAGCTGGTAGCTAATAGCATCCAGATCTTCTTTTCTGTACGCATTCCTGTCCTGGAATAGATTGTTCAAGGAA
Source organism: Dendrophyllia cribrosa (assembly GCA_024195265.1). Lineage (NCBI taxonomy): Eukaryota > Metazoa > Cnidaria > Anthozoa > Scleractinia > Dendrophylliidae > Dendrophyllia > Dendrophyllia cribrosa. The sequence goes on from JAJLRJ010000009.1 coordinate 22,746,816, forward strand.
TGAACTGCACAAAGCATTCGTCTTTGACGTTCATGATAAATTTCCATACTTGAAATTGAACAATTTTACATGAAGAATGTGACTTTTCGGGGTGATACCGCTGCTTAGCAAAACAGCCAGCTCGGACCTGCCAGCTTTCGTCGCCCCAGTCTCTTTCTTTCTCGCGTGCAAGATAATTATTTTTTTTTTCCCTTTTACAGTTTCTTTTACCAAACAGAGCATGCTAACTAAAAAGTGAAATCTCTGGTTAAGGTATGTCGTTTTTCAAAAACTGCAAAAAATCTATTCAAACAAAGGGTTTTTAATAGCGCTTTTCTCTATTTAATGTGGCCTGGGTGGGCCTGGGGACAATAAAAAAACCACGCAAGCGTGGAAGCTGATGAAATTTGCCTTACTTACGAGAAACGGATCAAAATTGTTATTGTTTTGATATTGTGTTGCACCACATTTCCTCAGCTGAGCAGATCTGAACGAAATCAAGAGTATTTATCCCACGATCTTGCCATTTTTGTGCAGAAGTTCGAAGGTGGTCCTGAAGTTGCGAGCTGGGAGTTCAGGGATAGCATTCTATAAATGACGCTTTTCTCAGACAACTAACACAAACTCATGATACACGACATCTGTTTATAGCAAGGAGTGGTTGTGTAAAGCATTTTAAGGTAAGTAAAACGCAATTTCGCAGATAATGTGGATCGAATACACCCGAATACACCGTATTCGAAGTTTGCAAACAAGTGTTACTCATAAAACTCAAAATCCAGTACATCAATTTCATAATGTTCGGTCTGAAGAAAGAAAAAAAAGGAGGTCCCGAGTGCAGAGATGCCAACTCTCCCGGATTATCCGGGAGTCTCCCGGATACGGAACGAATCTCCCGGTCTCCCGTACGGGTCACTTAATCTACCGGATAAAAGCGACTTTGGATCTTTTCTCTACAATAGGCTAAGATTTTAACCCAAATTTTCCCAAAATCCAAAAACAAATGCGGTCTTTCATCATATCTTAATGTCACAAATGCGTTTCAGGTCTCAGGAATGCAGTTTTCCGGACCCCCCTACATGCTCACGACCTCCCCCCCCCCCCCCCCCCCCCCCCCCCCAAAAAAAAAAAAGTTGCTTGATTCACACCTTTGGCGCGAAAACATTTCACCCTCAGAATTCACCCTCAGAAAAAACTCCCTATTTTCAATCTCCAGAGGTTGGCATCTCTGCGAGTGTGACTTGAACCTCGGACCATACAGCTGTCATTCCGCGTGCTAATCCACTCGGCCATCGTGATCATAGACTTGGAACAGGATAAAATCAATTACTTCAAGGTAGATATGCATCAAAACGCATGTCTCGGTTGAAAAATCTTTTTAGATCGATTTTAATGTTGCATTAAAGACTCCAAATACGAAACATCTTCAAAGGGGAAGTATCACGTGAATTTTTATGTGTTTTGGTCAAAGCCAATTCACAATACCTTTACTTATTTACAAAATAATACTAAAACACCAAGAGAGTGTAATCAACCAATTCTTGAAAGGGAGACAGATTATGGTCTGTACTAGCCCGTTTGGAGACAAAAATGTGGTAACTTGAAAAAGATTAGGCTAATTTTTTTCAAGTTGTATTTCATTGAGACCCAGTCGTCTATGACCAGAGACACTAATCGACAGTTTTGATATATTTTGTGATAATTTATCACACCATTGGAGCTTTATTTTTCGGTTTCTGATCATACAGTAACATTTTTCCTTTTTAAAATAACACCAAATCCCTGTGATACTTCCCCTTTAAGCTTATTGTTGTTTATATTTGTTTACAACAAATTAGTTATTGTTATCGTTGGATTCACGCTGTTCTTCTTACGAAACGCATTAGTAACAGCATTACATCAATAAGTTTACAGCTGATGGAAGGAGCGAGTGAGCGAGTGAGTGCTCATTTGCATATCTGTCTCCATTTATACCGATAACTCGTTCATTACGCATGCGCGTATTCACTGGTTAAAAACTTGTTAAATCTTAAGCTAAAATCATTGATATTTATGATAATTTAAGATTTGTCTCAGACGAGTCTGGATGGTTGCCACTGTTTTATTTTTCAGAACCTATTTGTGGTTTTGCATAGCACTGTATTGATGGTCAGAACAATGAAATTTCTATCCTTTGAGAATAGAACTCTATTTTATAAAAATATTTTCTATTGTTTCTGTTGCAATGCAAACCACCTATTATATGCCTGAATGGTCATTCCTTCTAAATTACATATTTTTCAGTTTTTCAAAGTATGAGTTGCAGGTGAATCCAAACTAGGTTTTGGCAAATGGAGAATGGGGTTTAAAATCTTGTTGGGATTAAGATCCGAAGGTTGGTGGTTATAAAGGCTTGGTCACTGCCGTAGGGGTGTCTTGAAAAAGGAAACCTTGAAAACAAAGACCTAAGACCCTAAGACCCAAAACGAAGACCCCTAAATTTTTTATGTGGTAAAATTAAATGAAGATGCTTCTACTCCACTGAGATTTGGCTCTTTTCTTCAGCTAGCTTGAAAGCAAAATGTTGAGTGCATCACTACACTGCATTTAGTTGACTTTTTACGGTGGAATATTTTGAATAGAATTTGCAACCAAAGCACTTGCATTTTTACCAGATTTGTTTGATAAAAAAGTATGGACAAAGGATTATGATGGTTTGAATTATCGCAAGCAACATTTCAGATTTGGATTTAAACTAGGAACTAGGTGCCTGGCGGGTTTGCATGATAGAAAAAATTCATTTATGGTAGCCAAGTTACTTTACTTTACTGAATATACAATTTCCTATTACCTTAAGGAAACAACACAGATTTTGATAAAAGCTGGGGGGGGGGGGGGGGGGGGTCAGTATACTTTTTATATGGCAGAAAGGAGAGGGCTGAATGTGTGGAAGAAAGTGATTACATAACCATAACTTGCAAGGATTCCCTGTAAGTTGTTATTATCAAAACTGCTGATCCCGCAGCGCAACTAACTGAGCATCAGGCAAAACAAAAATGACAAACATATATACATGACGTACAAACAACCTGCACATACACCTTATTCCAAAATGGCGGAAAATTTATTATTTTTTTGTATGCATTTCAATTAGCCCTCTTTGCCTCATTTTCGAGTGAAAATTCTGTTGTATTTTGCACATGCTGACGAGGCAACAAGGGCTAATATTATTAACATACATATAAAAGAATAATAAATTGGCCGCCATTTTGGAATAAGGTGTATGACTTCTGGTCAAGTGTGATAGCGCTGTTACTCAATTAAAGATGGCAGATCAACTCATTGCAGTACAATGGTACATTGAGTATGAAGATGCACGAATGCATCTTTTCATTTTCTGGTAAAAAAGGATTTGAAAAAATAAGATTTGAGGGTCTTTGTTTTCAATTTTTTGGGGTCTTAGGGTCTTTATTTTCAAGGTCTTCATTTTCAAGACACCCCTGCCATAGTTTTGTTTCATTAAACAAGACATTTTGCTCCACATTGTCTCTCCCTCCATCAAGTTGTATAAGTGGGTACCAACAAATCTAATGCTAGAGGGAACTCACTGATGGACTAAGGTCCCATCCAGGGGGAAGTAGTAATACTCCTAGTCTCTTGACATGCTATAGACACCAGGTTAAGCTCTGGTCCACCCGAGTCTCATGTGTGGCTTTACCTTTTACATTTATGTGCATGTCACTTCAAATCATACCAAAGTGGGGTCAGTATGATAAACCTGAGTAGCATGTTATGCAGGGGCATACCCAGGTGAGGATTCCAGGGGTTCCAGAATCCTTCTTTTCAAGAACGATTTATGAGAAGTGAGAACAGAATCCTTACAAAATGTGAAAACAAGAAATGGGAAGTTTGTTGCTATTTTATGTTGTTGGCGTTTTTCCTTCCTGAATGTGACATGCGCAAATGTTTTGAATGCCTGTGTAACTGAATTGTCTTGAGTGGCTGATTTCAGACGAGATGGAACCCCCTCCTAGCAAAAAGGCTGGGTATACCCCTGTTACGGCAGGATAGGGGTATTAAACAACAGAGTTCATTGGAGAGCCTGTTTTGCACCCTCATGGATCATAGTGGCTTGATGCTTAGTATAACATTGAATTACTAGTGTTAGAGAGAGCCTTGCTTTAATCCCTGGTTATGACTATTAATTAAAGTGCAGTATGTTGTACCCTTGTGGACTCCTTCAAATTTTTGTTGGGCAGCAGCCTTGGTACATGTACTTCTCTTTATCTGTGGAATCTGGGTCTGTTAATGATAGCAGCTCCTGCATCTTAGAATTACAACATTGTCCTTCAGCCATTCCATGCTATGAAACTCACAGTACTCTTTAATAGAGCTTTTTTAACAAGAACTCTATGAGTAGTGAAACCCGGCTTTAAGGGTCTGGATTTTCATCTGGTTTACTCTGTTAGCTACAATCTTCGACATTTCAAATGAAAATTTTAAGACCCCACCCCCCCCCCCCCCCCCCCCCCCCCTAGTTCAGTGATGGGAAAATGGCGCATTTTGGTTTTCGCACGAATCCATCATCAGGGGGATGGGAGGTATTATTTCTCTTTTCATTCCATCCAAGATTGTAGCCAACTAATATAAGAAATTAAGCCTTGAATACAGTAGGCTTATACTGTAAAAACAGTTGGGTATTATTAAGGATCGGTGATGAAATTTAGGATAAAGTGACAATGTTAACAATATGCTTATGGACATGATTGATAAATCTTTTACTATTTAACCTTGCAAGAACTCTAAAAAAAAACTCTTACATGTATTTGTAAACAAGTCCACAGTCCTCCTTTTATACCCCATGCATTTACTCTTGCCAAACGCAATTTACAACAACTCATCAGAAACACACAGCATGCCACTCTAATCCACCACCTTTATTAATACACTAATCAAACCTCTTTCTTGCAATCGTATCTCCTAAGCCAGACAACAGTCCCGCTATTATGAGCAAGAATCAAAGCAATAATTAATGAATGTTTTTCTCATTAAAATAAATGGATATCAGTCGACTACAATAAAAAAGATCTTAAAAAAAATCTTAAAAAGTTCCTTAACTAACATCTTTAAACAACATGATTTTTGAAACTTTAACTACTAGGCACAGAATTATTCTATTTAAAAAAGACTTCAGGCTTAATATAAACAAATAAGCTTTATATAAACAACAGTTTCGATCAATGAAATAGGGCTAGCAGCAATATTCCATGTCAGAATTGTGAACCTCAAATTTTCTCTTCTCATTCTTCGGGGCATCATTTTATCAAAGAAACTGCACGTCCTGAAGCAACCAGTTCAGAAGTCATACACTTACACTGTCAGTGACAGTTCACTGAACTCTGAAGAAGTGAATATGTTCGCAAAAATACTACTCTCTATCTTGAAGGCACTTAAAAGTCAGAACATTTTTTTAGAAACAAAAAAGCGCACTTGCTGTCTAGCGTGAACCCACTATCCTTATTATTGAAATCTCGCAATATATGTAGCAGTAGGTTGTTTTTTGACCTGAATGTTTTATATGTAGATCTCACTGTCAAAGAATGAGTGCTGCAGCAGAAACTATAAATGTAGAAGAAAAATTCTCAGGATCTTCATTGAATGGTAAGCAAGATGGGTCATCACCAGATGGTACAGAAAACCTGTTTGCCCCAGACAGTGACAGTGAGTTTTTCCTGGAGGAAAATGGCAAACTCAATGGTGCAGAACATGCACTTGATCCAAGGGTAAGGATGCACAACTTGCCAAATTACTACTGAATCCTAAACATTTGATATGAAGCCTACCTCATCCCCCCTTCAGAATTGTTACTAGTACAATTTTGTGATAGTGGTTAGTGTGTTGGACGTCTGATCAGAAGGTTGGTGGTTTGAGGTGGTCTAGACCGTCATGTTGTTTCCTTAGACAACAATCTTTACTCCACATTGTTTTTCTCCACCCAGGTGTATAAATGGGTACTGGCGACAAAATGCTGGGGGTAACCCTGTGATGGACTAGCATCCCATCCAGGGGGGAGTAGCAATACTCCTAGTTCCATCATACAATGGAAACTGCATGGTTAATCTCTGGCTGAGTGGGCACCCTGTGCTTGTGTGTGACTTTACCTTACATGTTATCTCTTGTAACTTGCTTTGTGCATACCTTAATTGGTCTACAAAGAACCCTCCCCTTACCAATTTATGTAACAATAATATCAACTGAGGCATCAAATTATACTACGATAAGATTTTGTTTTGTTCAAATTTAGATAGCCCTGATCAGTCCAAACGATGAACAGTTTGATCTTTTACTCCATAAACTAAAAGAGAGGTTAGATGAAGGACATGGAGAGACTATATATGAAGTTGGAGTGGGAGGTATGCAATGTTCTAAATGGGAATTTGATAAAGTAACTTTTTTAAGAAAGGTATGTCTTAGCTTTTTTTTTTAATACAACAAAAAGTTGTTTAAAAATCTCAGCTGGTGGATGCTGATCAGTCCTTTACTCTTGAATCCTCCTGACACTTTAATTTATTTCTAAAGCAATAGCCAGTAAACTAACTCATCCTATTACCAAGTACAAAAAAACCTACTTATATTCTACATTGTGTCCAGATGGAACTGCCAGTGGCCTCAGCGCTGATGATCTCAAAGCTTCTGCAGATTCTTTGAAGCTGTTGTCTGAGGCCTGTGATGCTGACATCGTGTTATTGAGAGAGAAGCCTGCAGAGGAAGGGACTGTTGCAGAATACTTAGTGCGTAATAGAGCAGATGAAAATGACTTTATGGAAGTAAGGTGAGAAAATTGAACCCTTTAACTCCCATGAGTGCCAAAAATCAAAATTCAAGAAAAAAAATCCTACATTTCATTTTGTGAAATATTGAAAAACAATGCTACCATGCAAAAGTACTGCAGAAGAGGTTTCATTTCAATGGTCACACCATAAGTAGTCTGCGTAGCAGGCGTCGCAGAGAGGAGAACTGGAGAGAGGGAGAAAGGACGCCTGCAATAAAGATCCCCTTTTGTTCATTTCTGTGGACATACATTCTGTGGACGTTGATGGCTGCAAAATTCCAATAAGCTAATTCGTGCTGGGCAGTTAACATAGTAAATTCCCACATGAAGTCAGCCATGCATTAAAGCGTGAGCCAGTTTCTGGTTGGTAAACATATTGACAGTTGACATAATTAGATTCCCAGGAAATCGGTGGGCTTAATGGGAATAGCTGGGTTATTTTCTTGCAACTCGCAAAACATCACCATCAGAAGACAGGTTTTGAAAGAAATTGCACATGTATTAAAAAACTCACTTTGTAACTTGTCTTGCAGCAAAAAATTACATTTCAAAATAGCCTCATCTCAGTTCTACTTTCTGCAATAATGCGAGATACATTACAGCGTGCAATATGCATCTTGCAACTTGTCTTGCAATGCTCACTTATCAATTTAATGACCAAGAATGGGTTTCTCCTAACTGGATTATTTGTCTGTATCTAATCAGAGTTGCAGTAGTTGGCAATGTGGATGCTGGTAAAAGCACATTACTTGGGGTACTGACCCACGGTGAACTGGACAATGGACGAGGAATGGCAAGACAGAGGCTGTTCCGTCACAAACATGAGATGGAATCTGGCAGGACCAGCAGTGTGGGAAATGATATCCTTGGGTTCGACAGCAGGGGAGATGTGGTTAACAAACCTGATACTCATGGTAAAGAATGCAGTATCTTTTCTTACAGTCAGCTCTTCAATAAAGGCACCTCTTTTAGAATAGATAGTTCACTTGCAGAAGAGATGACTTGATACACACTGTATCTACAATACAAATATAAATAATAACAATGTGCTGACATTATTAATAACAGATGTCAACAAAAACAAATTTACATAAAATAACTAAAAATATGATTTTTTAAAGAAACGTTTTCAGACAACTTTAAAAAAAGGGTAGAGTTTCAGAAGATTTGATAAGGTGCGAAAAATTGTTCCAGATTTTCGGAGCACCGAGCCCTGACAATACACTATTTGCTTGACTCCGAAGGTAACTTCTGCTCAGGCTGTAGAAATGTCATTCAGTGCACCACCACCACCATTTCGTTTCAGTTCTCCTACTTTCACCCAGACCATCCGGCTGTATAGAATTTCTACTGAAACCATTTACTTTGTAAGGAACTCTATACTGTTGGGGACATTACATAACATGTAACAGTTTGTTCATATTTGCAACTTTTTTTTTCTGGCAGGTACGGGACTAGATTGGTCCAGGATATGCCAAAAATCATCAAAGGTAAGTGATAGTCTCTACTTCAAAATGGAATGAGCTAAAGGGGGAGCACTTATTGGAAGGGCATGCTTATTGGAGAATGGTGCTTATTGGGGAGGGGTGCCTTTTGAGAGGGGGTGCCTATTGGGTGGAGGTGCTTATTAGGAGGGGGAGCTTATTGGGGAGGGGTGCTTATTGGGAGGGGGTGCTTTTTGGGAAGGAGTGCTTTTTGGGAAGGGGTGCTTATTGGGGGAGGGGGGGGGTGCTTATTGAGAGGAGGGGGTGCCTATTTCCTTTTTAACACAGTGTAACATACAATGTACAATATAATTTTATACTATAAACATGCAGTGTGTTGAAAGGAACCTGAACTTTATAGTCAATTTTAGTTGTTTTGAGTTACGCATGAGCAGTTTATCATTATTGGAACATTGAACTTTGTTCGCTACGAGAAACGTGTGCGAAATGTACATTAAACTCTTGCGGCGCTCACATAAGCTCTTTACGAGTTTCTGAGCCATTGTAAAGTTGCCGAGGACCTTACATTACACGTGTTTTTACTGCTTTTGAGTTTTTAATTTTGCTTTCCTTGGTGATGGGGTCTGTGGGTACTGTTGCCGATGAAAACAGAAAACGAAGTTTCAAGGAAGGCAGACAGAAGAATTTGGACGCTGTGTTAGTCAGGATTAAAGGCCGAAAAAGGACATCTAAGATTAAACTGGCAAAGCTTCAACATCAGCTGGAAAAACTTTGTGCAAAAAATTCTGAAACACCGGCCATAGAGGAGACCACTGAGGAGTTGTGGGCTGTGCACGAAGAAATTCTGGTTACTGTCTTTGCTGGAGTAGAGTCTCTCCTTAATTCTCGTCCATTAACATAGACCTCTGATCCATGGGACAAAGTGACTCCTAATCATTTCTTGTACAGCCAGATGGGTGGACAAATTGCTCCTGAGACAGTAGACACTACAGCATTAATCCATGCCAACCCTGGCAAAAAATCCAAGACATCATTTCCCTAAACTGCCGGCCAAAGTGGACAAAAGAAATTCAAGATCTTAAGGTTGGAGATGTCATCCTAGCGTTCATATGATGCCCGATTTAGGGTGTTAGCTCTATTGTACATTGTACACATTCATTGTATTAGGTAAAATTATGTATTCTAATATATTCTAGGGTATTGTATTCTATTGTATTGTCGTTCTTTTGTGCTCTAATATTCTATTGTTTTAACAAAAGAATAAGTGTTACCCCTAAATCGCGCATGGTATACTAGCGTTTGAGCTCGATTCTCTTAGAGGATGCTGGCCCCTGGGGGCGTTGAATTACAGAGGTGTGATGGCCACACCTGCATAACCAAAGTTAAACGCGATCTCAAGACAGTTGTTAGACCGATTCACAAACTGATTCCACTTGGAATTGATTGCTAGTTTTTTGACGAGAAGCACACTAGGACGTGACCTCCCAGTGTGGGGAGAGAGAATTCATATGTTGAGAAGGACCTGAACTGTAAAGTCAATTTTACTTGTTTTGAGTTACACGTGAACTTTGTTCATCAATTTGAACATTGAACTTTGGTCGTTCCGGGAAATGTGTGATTTACGCGCGAACTTTCAGCTAATCAGAACATTAAAATTACGTAAGCTTTTGAGGCGCTCGTGTAAGTCTTGAGGAGGGTTGTTGTTGTTGTTTTTTAGTCATGGCTTTACTGAAATTTTCCCGTTTCCGAACCATTGTAAAGTTGCCGAGGATCTTACATTAAAAGTGTTTTACCTGCTACCAAACACAGTGCATGACACTGGTGCCAACTTGATAAAATTTATAAAAGAAAAATTAATCATCTAAATTATTTAACAGGTATAAGTACTACCTGAAAGTAGCGATTAAAAAAGATAAATCTAAATCAATACCAAATTGTGTGTAGTGTTACTGTCACACCACCAGGAGCCCATCTTACTATGATACCGACTGTACTGAATAGGAGCAGAGTGGTGATTGGAATAGGGGTGCTAACTGGAAGAACGGGTTGCTGTTGGTAATGGAGTGCTTATTAACAAAATTCTCTTTAAAGAGGGGTATGGTGGTGTAGTGCTTCAGTTCTGTAGGTCAGTGGCTCAAAGCCTGGTCTTGGCTGTTGAATTGTTTCCTGAGACAAGAAACTTTGCTTCACATTGACTCTCTCCTCCCAGGTACAGTGCTGGAAATAATTTTTCTTGCTTAGAAGGACATGTGTCCTTTCAAACCTCCTTTTTGATCAGACATTTTATAAAATTGGTCAGACATCCGCCATTTTGGATTTTTCCTGAGTCACAATCGGTAAGCATACACGACGTGCTATAAGAAGTTTTGCAACGCATTGTTGGGCGATTTCAAATGACATGGCATTTTCTGAATTTTCCGCCATTTACAGCAAAATAAATCGTACAAACAGCGTTAATTGTTATTGTAATGTTTTTGGAATCAAATGCGATGAGTTAACAAGACATTCAAGGCCAAAACTAAGTAATTTTTGTGCTCGGTCACCATGTCCGAGCATAATTTCAAATTGGTCGGACATTTTCGGATTTTGGTCGGACAATATCCGATGACTGACTGTTATTTCCAGCACTACAGGTGTATAAATGGCTACCGGCGACAAAATGCTGGGGGTAACCCTGCGATGGACTAGCATCCCATCCAGGGGGAGTAGCAATATTCCTAGTTGCTTCATGCTACAAAAACTGGGTTAAATTCGGGCTAAGTGGGTCACTTGTGGCTCGTGTGCAACTTTTCCTTTACCTTATTTGAGAGGGAACGCTTATTGGAAGGAGGGCGCTAAAATCAAATCTTTGTGGTACCTTCCAAAAACGGAAGATCCCTGGATCTTTTGAGGCTCTTCTTAACCCCAGATCAAGTAAGAACAAGAGCTGTTAAGAGTTCAAAAAGTTGCTCCTTTTGTCTGCTTGACTTTCACTTCCAGTCAGAAATAAAAGGGTTTCTTAATTCCTTTAATGTACCGGTAGTGTATTTTCATAATAGCACATAAAATTCTTTTCCTTCCTTTCAGGTTATAACATTTATTGATCTGGCTGGACATGAAAGGTACCTGAAAACAACTATTTTTGGAATGACTGGACATGTTCCAGACTTTGCTATGCTGATGGTTAGTATAAAACAAGCATGTATATAGGGCTATAATGGTGCAATAGGAACATAATTATATATACCGTATTTTCTCAATTAAATGCCGGGCCGTTCGTTAAAACTCTGCCTCGTGGACCCATCGTTTATTTGAACCCAGTGTTTATTCGAGGCCCAGCATTTATTAAATAGGGGTAATTTTTCATGATCACATTTTAAGTTTTTTATTCCTAAATTCTTAATTTAAAAGCTAAATTGATCAAAATCTTCCTAATATCTTGATGACAACAAACACAAGAAGTCTCAAAGAGACTATATAATTAATAAACCGGTAACAAAATTTTAACCAGAAATACAACTGACCTTGGGACTTTTATCTGTCTTTTCACATAAACTATCAACTCCAGATAAAGAAACAATGGAGTGATCCCCGGAATAATAAAGATGACGAACTTTACATCTCGATAACTTGAAAGTCCCATTGGCAAAAAAATCCAGCAAAATAGAGACTATTGTTGATGTTTCTTTCTTCCTTTTAAATAAAAATAGCAGTTGAAAGTGGCTGTAGCGTAACCATTGATAAAATATTTCAACTAAAACAAAGCATATAAAGCACTTATAAAACCAATACTTGCCTGAATCGAGCTCATGTGCTCGCTAACTTAATAAACAATGGCCAAATAGTAATGTCATAATGACAAACCTTCCATTTTGGTGCTATGAATCAGCGGATATTTTCATTAGAACTATTTATATGCATTCACAAAATTATACAGATCGCCAAGCTTGTGAAAACTGCTTTAGAAACTTCCAGGAGCTTGGTACTGAAGGGGTTAAGAGTCACAGATTCAATTCTTTGACATTAGAAGAAGCTGTCACTAACTCAGCTGAGAAAAGAAACACTTTGTGAGCACTATTTGATAAATTCCTGTCGCTTTTGACTTTTATTTTCTATATATGTAGATTGGATCAAATGCAGGAATTATAGGCATGACAAAAGGTAAGAATTTTTGTGTTATTCAGGGATAACCCAGCTCTAGTATATAAACAGGCTCCTTTGTGAGAGCAAAGGACTGAGGCGGGGGCGGCGAAGGGGGAGGGCTTATCTTTTTACCCCCCTACCCCCTTCCTCTCCCTCACTCTGCCCTTCCCCAGTCAGCTTTAACCCTATATTGCCAAATGCTGAGAGGCCTGTTCACAGGCTTGACCAGCACATTTACAAGCACAATTACACAGCTTATTGTCAAGTACAGTATACTGTTCAGTCTCTTTCATGTCCTTTTAGTTTTGCAAATATACTAATTTGTAATGACATGCAAAATTGACAAGCATTAATCACTCTTTTTGAACTTACTAGCAAGGAATGACATTGTTTAGTTTTAAATACATTATTTATATGCTCTTGGATTTTTCTTACAACATCTCTGAAAAATAAAGGTTGTGTGCGAGTTGCAGGAAATGTAGACTAGTCTTCTACTTTTTCCGCCTCATGAAATGCATTGTAGTACAAGTCTGTCACACAATGCCCTGGCATTGTTGCCTATTTGCAAGTTGCTAACCTTCTCTCTTTTGCTTACCGCAGAGCACCTTGGTCTGGCTCTTGCACTCAATGTTCCAGTGTTTGTTGTGGTCACCAAGATTGACATGTGTCCACCAAATGTGCTCCAAGATACCATGAAACTTTTAACCAGGATTCTAAAATCTCCTGGCTGCCGTAAAATCCCTGTTATTGTACAAAACCCTGACGATGTTGTGGTGTCTGCAACAAACTTTGTTTCTGAAAGGTAGATATCTTAATCTGCAGTTGATAAGTGGACATTAACACTTTTTCGCTATGGAAAACATTCCCTCATATTCTTAGGGTAAAAAGTTTGGAACATTTTGCCTGACAATTTGTGAAAACGTCACTCCAGACATTTAAACGGCAGAGCTGACAATGGCTGTAGTTACTGTGCTCTCTGTCATAACTAGAGATAATGTTAACAATTTTACTTGTACCTTTTAGCCTTGTACAGTTTCTTTGTTTTATAATTTTATTGTATTGTGTGTATTTACAGTGTAGGCGTTTCTCTCTGGCTATTGTAAACAAGTAATTGCGTCGACGAAGGAGACGCTTCCTAATCTTGTCGGCTAAGCGGAACGAATCGAGAAATGTGTCGGTACCAAATCTGCGCCATTTTGAAACGTCACAATAGTATCCAGCATTCTTAGCGCGTCGTCTAGGCTAAGCGTAACGAATCGAGAAAAGTGTCGGTACCAAATCTGCGCCATTTTGAAATGTCACAATAGTATCCAGCATCGCGTGGAAATCAGGCATCATCCTGGGGAGCTGGGGTTCCGAAATGTCACATGTGAATAATCTATTTGTCTTGATTTAGTTTCGGATATTTTCCCGATTTTGGAATCGTACGGCTCAATATTTCAATGCCTAGTAAAAGTACACAGTGGAAAAATTGGACGAAGGTTCTTCTCCGGACCAAGTAAGTTGTTGGGTCTCTTTGGAATCAAGCAAGAAGTTACAGATTTTCCTCGCTGCCGTTCTGGTATGTTTTGAATGTTCTATCTTGATTTTGCTGTGGTTCTCTGCCTGATTTGGGAAGCTTTCACCTAAATACCGACGTCGTTCTTCGCGATGTTCTACAGTACGGTGCAATTCGCTTGTGTCTTGTAGCAATAATTCACTGACCGGCCGCGCCAGGTGAACGCAGATAATTTAACTTTACAGTGCTCGAAATTGCGCCTGTATCGGGCGCATTTGCGACTAAAGATTTCGCAGTTTTGTGACTAAAATTTGTCTAGCTAATAAAGAAATTATATTCAACAGTCTTGTGTCTTACTTGCAATTGGTAGTTGTAATTTTATCCGAAAAATCTTGCGAAATTTCACGTTGAATGTTGCGTGACTTAAACGTCGAAATTTCTCATTTCCGGTTCCGGTATTGGTACATGTACTGAGGAGTATGATTTCAGAATCGGAGAAATAACCGAAATGAAATCAAGACAAATATACTATTTATATGTCGGAAAAATCTGAGACCTTTCGGAGTACACAGCACGGCAGGATTTTGCCCGATTCCATGGCGATAGCGTGAATTTGTTTGATGACGGCCCGACGTTTTTGCCTGCGTGACATATCTCGTGACATAGCCCTTTTCAACAGTTGCTGAATTAATTCATGAAACTGAGGTACTAGGCTAAGACGAGGTGCCACGGGATAAGGAGACGCACTATAATCTATGATTACTACTAGTATCCTATTTTATATTTAGATTAAGTGTCCCCAATTGCTAGAGGTTTTCACTCTCGGCTATGCTCCTCCTGGCACATTAATAAAGTTCTTGTTGTTATTATTATTATTATTATTATTATTATTATTATTATTAATATCTCTGCATCATGGAATTTGTAATTTTATAGAATTTTGAATTTTTATTATCAATTATTTCTATTTTTATTTATGTAATTAAGATATTTTTTAAATTGTTAATAAAGCTTATATTTATTATTATTATTATTATTATTATTATTATTATTATTTTTATTATCTTGTCCTATAAAGTCCTTCATAAGTCTGTTATGGAAGTGAAACCACATAACTGATAAGATACAGAGAAAACTATATGTATATGTTGTGGTTTAAATTTTTCTTTGGTTTGAAAATTTTCAAACCAGTTTAAATTTTGTTTTCCTTTGTCTTAGATTATGATAATGAATCAAGGACAAAGGAAAATAAAAATTAAACTGGTTTGAAAATTTTTAAACCAAGGAAAAATTTGAACCACAACATATATTCCTACCCTTACTGTTCTGCCCCGACCCTGTTTCAGACCCCATTTACTCTGACCTTGACCCCATATACCTTGAGCCCATATACCTTGACCCCATTTACCTTGACCCCATTTACCTTGACCCCATATACGTTGACCCCATATACCTTGACCCCATTTACCTTGACCCCATATACCTTGACCCCATATACCTTGACCCCATTTACCTTGACCCCATTTACCTTGACCCCATATACCTTGACCCCATATACCTTGACCCCATTTACCTTGACCCCATTTACCTTGACCCCTAAATCTTTACACCTTTTCAGGCCAAAACAGCAAAAAGTTTATAATACCCTATTTTAGACCAAAGGCAAAACACACATTATAGATGCTTATAGAATACTAAGTGGAAGATATCAAGTGAATTTTTTAAGAGAAAATAAACCATAATCAGAGTTTTAACGAGTTTCCCAAGACACAAGCGATAAACTTGAAAAAATTGGCGCATTTTTTTTTTCAAGATGCAATCATTTCCACCCTGGCCATCTGCAGCGTAAGACACTTGTTTTACTCTAAGAGCATGAGTAGAATTATTTTAACGAAAACTGGACCATAAGTTTTGGGTTACCACTGATATAAAGATGTCTGCTGGCTTTTTAAAGTAACACTAAAAATGGTGAAATAGCACCTTTTTAAAAGACCATATTTCAGTCCTAAACGACCTTACAAATATTTTATTATATACCTTTAGTTACACATACTATACTTTCCTCCTTGGACACGAGAAGTTATGCCTCCTTCTACATCCTGGAACCAGCTACTAACCCAAACTAATAATGTTGTGCTACCGTTTCACCAGGGTATGCCCAATATTCCAGATTTCCAATGTGACAGGAGAAAATCTGGACTTGCTAAAGATGTTTCTTAATTTACTGTCCATTCGCGCTCATTTCAAGAAGGATGAACCGTCTGAATTCCAGATCGACGACACGTATTCCGTGCCGGTAGGACGTTTCTCCTTTATGGATGCTATCATATCAAGCTAATTAGATTTGTTTCTCCCTCCCTACGCAAACTGCTTCTTGATTGATACACTCACTCCCTACTCGGGTGAAGGATTAAAAAAAAAAAGGAATGAGCGTGATACGTTTTTAGTAAAGCAAAAACGAATTATTTTCAGTAAAAGGTGTTCTCGAGGCTTTTCGTTTTGGATTTCGTCAGTCACATCATAGAAATTCCATAATGTTTCTTCAGTTCATCGGCTCATCCTCGGTGTAAGAACCTGTGAAACTCACGAGTGACGTAAAACAAAGAAAACAAAAGGTATAAAACAATAGAGTCAACTGGGAATGCAATACAACAAAGGTGAAGAACAAAGGAAAAAGTCACAGGTTCTTACACCGAGGTAAACCCAGTTCATTTATCTTTTGTGGGGTCCCATACCTGAGCACTATCTCTTGCAACTACCGGTAATCTATAAACCACCACACAGTAACATTCAAAAACATACACTTTAAGAACTCGGAGGTAATATGATACTCCCTCTTTAAAAAGTCCACACTTTCAGATTGTCAGCCTTTTGCTATCTTAATTTATTTCCAGGTGTCGATAGGTAAAATGCTTTCTGTGTGTAGCTTTTTTAAAATGCTGTACAAATGCCCCAGGGTATAAACAACAACAACAACAACAGCAATCTTTATTTGTACTCTTGCTTAACAGAATATAGTAAAGAAGACCCGTCTTTTTTACTATATTCTGTAATTCTCCGAATCTAGACTCATCCAAAAGTTATATGAAGGCAAACTTAGTCAGCAGAGAAATGCTTTCCATCAGTTTTCCTCTAGAGACCGATTATTAGAGCAAGTTCGCAACAGATTTCTCGTCAGAAGTGGAGCCAGGATTCTTAGAGGTCGAAAACACAAGAATCTCAAATGTCCCGGGACACAACTGGGGGTAGGGGATGTCAAATGCCCCGGGGTACAACTGATCGTAGGGGATGTCAAATTCCCCGGGGTACAACTGAGGGTAGGGGAAATAGGCACTGCTGGAATTGACTGATGCATAACAACACAGAACTAACACCTTGCGGACTGTCTTGCAGTATTTACAGTGAATCACAGTGTCCATACTTAATCCAATTAATCAGAAAACGTGGTGTTTTAAGAGAGTAAAATACGTGTTGCGTGTTTATGTTCCATGTTTCAGGGTGTTGGCACGGTGGTATCAGGCACGTGTCTTCGAGGAACGATTCGCCTTAATGACACCTTGTTACTCGGCCCAGATCCTCTCGGACAGTTTCAGTCAATCACAGTCAAGACAATCCACCGCAAGAGAATGCCAGTGAAAGAGCTTCGAGCGGGCCAGACCGCATCATTTGCCTTGAAAAAGGTTTGTTCTGAATCTCTTTTTGATCATCTCAGATCATAGATCTCAGATCATTGTGAAACCTGAAAAACTCCAATACTATTTTTCATTTCAGATCAAACGATCACAGATCCGAAAAGGAATGGTAATGGTGGACAAACAAGTCAGGCCACAAGCGTGCTGGGAATTTGATGCAGAGGTGTTAGTACTTCACCACCCGACGACCATCAGCACAAAATACCAGGCTATGGGTCAGTAGAACATAACATTTATACTCGACGACGACCCACCCTTATGTAGGGGTAAGGGCACTACGCAAGATACCATCTATCTAATGAGCCTAATGGACAAAATTAAGCCTAAAAAATCGAGACGAGACATTTTAATATTCTGTGTGCATGAAGCTATACCAACGTGACACCATCTTTTAAAGTCGGAGAGGGGTACATAAATGGACCTCCAGCCTTTTTGTAAAGCGGTTGGTCCTGACTACTGGTAAATTCAATGTTGCACACACACCATTGACCCATACGCAGGAACCTTGCCTGTAATATTATAATATTGTTGACGCGATTGTTTTGCATGCATTCGAATCTTGCTGTCGTGCCGGTCTACGATGACCACTATCGGAAAGAATACTTTCCGTCATTCTATAGAGGTGACCGTACGTTATGGGGAGATTTTTATAAAAGGACTTGAGTAAATTGATCGGCGGGCGCGATTAAAGAAAAAAATTACCGTTGTACAGGGGTAGCCATTTTGTGGAGGTTCGAGATGGGGGGGGGGGGGGCTTCCCTGGATCCGCCACTGATGTGTCCATGTTGTTTTTCAGTACACTGCGGAAGTATGCGGCAAACAGCGACAATAATCTACATGGATAAAGAGCATTTAAGAACAGGGGACAAGGCTATGGTTCGCTTCCGCTTTATAAAACAACCGGAATTTGTCAAACCGGAAACGCGGATGATCTTCAGAGAAGGGAGAACAAAAGCTGTGGGTACAATCCAGCGGATAGACCCCACGGCGCATCCTCCGCCACTTGTTGGCGGGAAAATCAAGCACCGGGGGCCCGGCAGAGGCGCCGCACTATCACGTGACAAGGGCAAAGAAGGAGCGAGCGCGCAAGCGTCAACTAGCTCGGAAAGAACAGGGAAAAAATGAATTGAAAATGCACGCGTATATTTATAGTTACTTTTAATTTTCGTGGGTTTTAGCTTGTTATCTTAATTAGTTGAGTCGTTAATATTTCAATCAAGATTTTTATCATTTCAAAATTAATTTAATATTACGAGTTTTTAATGTTTATTTTAATTTTCAAGTCCTTGTAGAAACTCAGTTTTGCGCTTTTTGTGCATGTTTTTAAGACCAAGGCAACGACACCCGAACTAAAAGTTTTAGTTTCTAAAAATTTAAGTGAGTTAAAAAAACATCAGCCGCTATAACTACTAACTCTTGATGTTCCCTCATAACAACAAAAAAAAGAAAATGCTATTACATCTTTGTGTGGTGTCCTTTCTTAACTATTTTTAAACTCTCCTCCTGCTTCAAACTTGGTTTTCATATTTCGGGAAAATTAAGACGTTCGCGGGGGAATTTCGTTGTTTCCCAACGGACGTAGATTTCCTGGATCGTTTAGGATAGTGAGGATCATCATAATCTGTTCGAGCGCGCTCGGATGCATTTAACTAACTTTTGACAGTCTTTCCGCTGATCCGTAGCATTAGTTGGATTTATTTTAGCGACGTGTCCCGTCTCCGATAGATTTCTGCGATGTTCGGAACTTTTATACTCCCACGTCTTATCATCGGCATTAAAATCCAGTATACTGGAAAGGTTGGAAAACAACGAAATCCTCGATCCTCTCGGATTTTAAAAAACTTTTGCCGAGCCGCCACGCTCCTGTGCGGTAACTCAGAGAAAAGCATCACGCAACGTTCTAAATAACGGTTGCAGCTAGTCCAACGCGGCTAAGACTGGTGACCAGTGAAAATTACCACAGTTTTAAATTGTGACAAACTGGGTATTTTTATTTGCCCTGAACTGCCGTATTTGGTTGTTCACTCAATTATGATAACCATTATGAACGTGTCTTCAAATGCTACCAAATATAGAATTTAATTGGATAAACAAATTCTACGGAGAAAAACAAAAGCAGTAGTTTGGGGATAAAGTGCAGGACTGCAAGGATGGAAGTGGATTACAGTTCATCAAATTTGATTTCGTGACTTTAAGGTGGCTCAACTGGGTTTTTTGGCGTCACAGCATCCCAACTTTGAACGGCTGATACTTCACTGTCTGAGCACGGTCAGGGAAGCTGCTTCGTGCATATACTATGGTTTAAATAAACTTTCCAAAAATGTAGACTTGATTGATATCGGTATTACCATAACGATCTGATGACGTCATGGTTTTTGCATATTAGTAATTTTCTCAACATCTAGACCTAAACTTTTTAAAACGACTGTATGCCTCTTCTTACAGTCTAGTCTAGATGTGAGTTCTTCAAGGCTGCAAAGTTTGAAAACATTCTATGAGAGCGTTTTCGAATAAAATTGCGTTAAATATTTTCCAACAAATATTTAAATAATTCGTCGATGACAGTGTTTTCCTAGCATGTGCCATAAAAAAAATCCTGTTTGCTTCATGTACTAGATTTCAGTTGATGTAATCAGAAGCAATGTCATCATAAATATGCTCATTTTACTCAGAAGTAAAACTTGTTAGGGAAGCGTGCACTATCTCTTTAAATTTCAAGTGCATTGAATCATTTTAAGGGTGCGAAAGAAAATTAAGAGTAAAGTGGACTTTTGCATTCGTCTTCCAAAGTTCATTACCGAATTATTTGTTGGCTGCTGGTCTATTTCATGACTTTCTCTTTTGTCAACATTACATGTTAAACTTCAGATCAAAAGATTTGAAAAAAATTTCATCGACTAGTTTTTTGAAATAAACGCTTCCCTAACAAAAGTGTTACTTTTGCTTGAGTAACAAGCAGCCTCGACGGACTTGGACAGTGCTCATCGCAAATGGCTCTGATAGTTTCCTCTCCCTCTCCCTCTCCCTCTCCCTCTCCCTCTCCCTCTCCCTCTCCCTCTCCCTCTCCCTCTCCCTCTCCCTCTCCCTCTCCCTCTCCCTCTCCCTCTCCCTCTCCCTCTCCCTCTCCCTCTCCCTCTCCCTCTCCCTCTCCCTCTCCCTCTCCCTCTCCCTCTCCCTCTCCCTCTCCCTCTCCCTCTCCCTCTCTCTCTCCCTCCCTCCCTCCCTCCCTACCTCCCTCTCCCTCTCCCTCTCCCTCTCCCTCTCCCTCTCCCTCTCCCTCTCCCTCTCCCTCTCCCTCTCCCTCCCTCCCTCCCTCCCTCCCTCCCTCCCTCCCTCCCTCCCTCCCTCTCTCTCTCTCTCTCTCTCTCTCTCTCTCTCTCTCTCTCTCTCTCTCTCTCTCTCTCTCTCTCTCTCTCTCTCTCTCTCTCTCTCTCTCTCTCTCTCTCTCTCTCTCTCTCTCTCTCTCTCTCTCTCTCTCTCTCTCTCTCTCTCTCTCTCTCTCTCTCTCTCTCTCTCTCTCTCTCTCTCTCTCTCTCTCTCTCTCTCTCTCTCTCTCTCTCTCTCTGTCTAGACGGACTTCGGGCACATTTGTAACCAAGTTGTCTCCATGGATGCCAAATGTCTATTTCTACATTTCGCACTGTCGTTTGAGATTTTTCTGAGTGCTATTACTACGATTATACTTATATAAAAAAATCTTTTTGAGTCCTTGAAAACCAAATGATTTATTAACATTTTTCCGTCTTCAAGGTTACAAAAGCGCCCTATGCAAGGGTAAGAGGATCTTTTTCGGGGTAATTCCTGAAAGTTGTGACAAAAGGTGGGTAGATGGATGCCTAAATTGTCCCATACCGTTCACTCGCTTACCCTCATCAAGGAACAAAGGTGGTTTGCGCGTTACAAAAAAAACGTTGGTTGCCCATTACACTTTCAAGTCGAGTTGATGTTTCAAGTTTGATTGAAACGGCTTAAAGTATCAAAAATAACTTCTACATCGAATTTCAACGTTTTGAAGGAACCAAATGTAACTAAATTTTCACAAAAGTTAGGCATATTACTATACATTTTGGCATTAAAATTTGATACTGTTTCTTGGAATTCTTCTTGAAAAAAGAGGCTGTTTTTGTATAGCTGGTTTCGGACTTTTTGCGGGTTACGGAAGTGCCCGTTTTGCAAGATATTCCGTTAGCGAGAGAATCTAGATTATTTTTTAGGAAACATCAAATCCTTTGGTAAGCAATAGGTCATAAATGACGCCTTTCATGGGAGAAAATTTCAGTGCATTAGTGTAAAAAGAAAACCTGGGGCGAATCAATAAATAAAGCATTTTTGACGACAACAGTTTGCTTGTCATTTAGATTACTTTGATAATTAACTGATGCAGAAAGGTTAGATGTTTGCATACACAGGCTTTTTTGGAAGATCATACCAATTCTGCAGGAGTTACACACTAAAAGGTTATGAATTTTTTCTTGCAAAATATTTGACAAATTTTTCGTACCAACCTATTATTATTTGAAGATTGATTTTTTGCACTTTTCAAAGGTTAAATAAAAACTTTTCCAGCAGAAAGTAAGAAAACAAAAAAGGAAAACAAATAGTCACAAAGAACAAATAGTCACAAAGAAGAGAGGTGAGGAAAAACAAGAAAAAGAAGCGACAAAATTATAATTGGTACGGGTTAGCATAAAAAGTCCAAATTTTTAGTATCCGCAAAATATAATTTCCTCATATTCACACCGAATGTTACGAAAACTTGAATTCAACAGCACGTGTGGTAATTCACACAATGCATGATAGATTGATTTCATAGGCTGATTGTTATTGTTTTTTTCTTATTAAGTAATGATCCGCATAAGAAGGATAGCGCTGAACGGCAATGCACGATGGAATGTCAAATTTTTCATTGTTACAACTAGTGATCTCATTGGCCTAGACTCAAAAACTGCTAAAAAGTTAAGGTTCAAGGTGCATTTTGTCTAATTTTTTTAAGGTTTCAAGTAATTTGAGACTCAATCGCACAACATGCAATTTTTAAAAGACATTGTATTTGGGGAACTTCATCAAAGAAGCAAAATTATTAGCTATTGTCTTCTGCTATTCTGATTGGTTAAGCACGAACATTTCCTAAAATTTAATTGACGCAAATGGATTTTCTTTATTTTTATACTGAAATATAATTATGAACCATCAGCCCCTCCTCTATTCTTGAAACCAAAGATATTCTATGTGGGAAAGAGCAAATGCCGCAGAACAATGAAGTTTACTATAGTTCTTATGTGGAGCATTACTTAAAACAATCTTACCATGGTATTTCTACTTTTTGTATAATTATACTTTTATTCGCCAAACTGAAGCAACTGCAAAATCTAAAGTTTTGCGTTCTCCGAGCGCGATTACCAGTTGGTGTTACGCCGCAAAATGTAACAACTGACGCAAAATGTAACATTAACGCAAAATGTAACAATTTCTTTAACGCGAAATGTAACAACTTTTTACCGCAAAATGTAACAATGCCTTTAACGCAAAATGTAACAACGCAAAATGTAACAACTCTGATCTTGAAATACAAACAAGGAAACTTGGACACATTTACCCTCTTGTCAAAACAAGCAACACCTTTTAGTCGAATTGTGTAACCTTACTGGCTGACTGGTCACACGATAAGATCAAAAATTTAATTCTGAAGTCTTCCAATACGGTATTACTGAGTTGAAAGGTTTTAGCGTTGCGCCATACATACATAATACATCATCGACTTTTAAAAAACTGTTCGTGTTCGTCCGCCCGTTTCTCATCACACTGACCTATAAATACCTTTCAAACAAAAAAAGACAATAAACAAACTTACACAACATGTCCTTGATGTTATAAGTCGCATGACTTCGAAAATTTGCTTAGAACTGCTTAGTATACTGAACAAAACAAGTGGGGATTGAGTTAAATTATAAAACGCTTTAATGATTTACCTTAATTCCATTACAACGGCAACATAAGAAACAAGAACATTTCACACAAAATTTTTAAAATACATCATTTTTTACATTAAGACTATGAAAAAGGCGGAAAAAACGTGTGCGATCGCATCGGTTTTCTACAAATATATACATTGCGCTTCAGTTTTCTTTGCTGCAGAAATCGTTCTTTTGTTCTTTTAATTGATAGAGCTGGCAAATTGTCAGTCCTTGAACTAATTTCTATATTTACATCAATTTTGTGAATAGATGTGAAGCAGTCGGCAAGCAAAAATTCTTTGCTGGCACGATGGTCTTTGTCGAGTCGTTCCAGTAATTCCGCCCCCGAAATGAGCTTTGCTGTTGCTTTTCTTAATCTCCCGATACTTTTTTCCAAAAGCCTAAGCGGTTATGTATGCAGCCATTTTCAGTTTTTTCAGTCTTGTGGCTTTCAGTTTAACTCCCCTTACAGTGATGTTTCGTCGCAGCAATCTCATACCGGGCTTTGTGTTTCAAGACACTGTGTTGCCTGTGTTTCTATTTTACTCTTTATAGAAAAAGAATAAATACGTAGAACGTAAATAAAGGGTGGCGAAAGAGATCTCGCTGAACGTAGCAGTACAGTTAAATAAAATTATACTGACCATTGATTGATGCGTTTTTATACTGTTTTAAAATATTATTCATCAATCATTCCGTGCGAAAACTCAACTCCATTCTCATTTTCGAAGGGGATCACTTGCGGTCCATTTTGGAAATCATTAATTTTGCGGTTTGTGATCACTTACGGTCCATTTTGGGGATCATTTGCCGTCAGGGATGATTTACGGTGCACAATTTTTTTTTCAACTTTCATATATCTATCAATCCAATCTCGAACCGAGTCCTCGGTCTTCTTGGTGAGCGACCTACCACTGACCATTGGCTTAGCCTTGAACTGAGAGTATTGTAAAATATTCTTTGTTGAGATTCTGGACTGCATGTATTATAAACTACGTTGGACCAAACGTCTGTCTGTTCTATTCATCTCGGAGATATTATCTACTGTAAGCCGTGAGAGATCCCGGATCCCGGATCCCCAGATCCGAGTGTTCCGCCAGGTTGACAAGCCGTCCCCTAGTCAAAAGAGAATTGTCCATAGTGCCGAAAAAACCTGTTTTCACACTGTGAAATAGTAATGTAGTCATTATTTATTGAAAAAGTGTTTATGTTTTGTGTTGTTACATTTTGCGTTAAAGGTGTTGTTACATTTTGCGTTGAATGCATTGTTACACTTTGCAGTAAATTAAAAAGTTGTTACATTTCGGGTTAATGTTACATTTTGCGTCAAAAGTTGTTACATTTCGCGTTAATGTTACATTTTGCGTCAGTTGTTACATTTCGCGTTAATGTTACATTTTGCGTCAGTTGTTACATTTTGAGGCGGTCCGTCAACATTATCATACGGCTGTTATTACAGTACGATTACCACTGATATATCATAAGGGCAAATAACCTCATAAAAATCTTACACAGAAAATTAAAGGTGGATGGACGGCATCAGAATCCCAACAGAAATGTCGATTCGCGCAATGCACCAGGCTGAACCAAAAAAGGAAATACGTTAGAAGGTGAAACTGTCGTCACTTGCTACCCGACCTTTAACTTTAGGGTGGAACTTTTGAATTTTGGTCATATAACGCGCGCTACGAGAGTACTCCAGGCACTTAAAAATAACTGCGTGCTTATATCAGTTACATCACACAATGCACTTGTTACTATTCCATTCATAGATAAACCGTATATACTGAATTGTATAAAGCTTGTTGGTTCGATAACGGTGATACCACTTGCGAAAATGATCCAGGAACTTACGGTTTTTTATTCCTTTAGAATACAGTCAAACCCGTGTTAAGCGGGCACCCTCGGGGAATGCTCTAGGGTCCGCTTAAAAGAGGTTTCCATAGAAAACGTCATGATTAATGCCTTTGCAGTTTGATTACAACGAGAAATTCTCCTATTTATGGTAATGAGAAAAGTCCAACAACTCAACAGAACGGTTAAAACTGGCTCTTCGTCGGACTGATTTACAGTCATTCTTCCGTTCAGCATGCGCATTTTTTGCTCTCCAATTAGGACCAACTGGTCGAATAGACCAGAAAAGTATGATTTCGTCTTCATTAACTTGAGTCTATGCTTATAAGTGTCCGTTTAAAACAGGTTTTGGACAATAGAAACAACCATTGCAATCAACTTTCAGGGATGTCCGCGTCAGCCTATCATAACAGAGGTGTCCGTTTAATAGGCCATTTCCGAGTTGTCTTTAGCCTCTCTATCAAAGAGAGGCTAGGTGCGAACCCTTTCATATGAAAATGAGTTTTCATTCACATGCAAATAAAACTTATTTCCATGTGAATGAAAACTCATTTTCATATGAAAGGTTTAGCACCTAGCCTCGCTTTGATAAAGAGGCTAAAGACAACTCGGAAATGACCTATTCAGGTATTCTTTACAGTAAATATGGGAACACAATTTTGGTACGTACTGCCAGTTTAATGGAAGATGTCCGCTTAACGGTGTCCGCTTAATATAGGTTTAACTACTTAATTAGCCACAGAAACTCGCCGTTTCCTACTTGGATTAACGTGTCCTTGTAATGTTTTACTCTTGCTCGATCGCTCGATCGACAAGCTGATTGACTTACCCTTCCCTTTCCACCCTGGGGCTCCTCTTGAGTTCTCATTACCTTTTATTTCGTTCAATGAAGATGTCCAAATAGTTTCACTGGCTCTTGACCTTGTCTGCAGATGTGTGCGGGGGGATTGGGGAGGGAAAGGGACGATGGGAGATAATTCACAAACTGGAAGGATTGCTTGCACAGGAGTGGACATGGAACTTTTCACATGATATTTTGTAATGCTGGAAACGCTGCGAACTAGACATATAGATACAATACAATCTATGAATGAACTCTGACAATAGTTTTTGGTGGCCGTAAGGCTGTTTCGTTGTTTAATTTGGTCAACTTTATTACTTGGGCTCATATAGCGGGGGGGGGGGGGGGGGGGGGGGGGGGGGAAGGGGGGACGACGCCAGTAAGCTCCGAGAGAGCATGATCCATTAAAACGAAAGCAATCCTCGGAGCTCCTGAGAACACACACCGACAACTTGGGTCCAACAGCAGCCTTTACTTGTCAGCATGTAACGAAATAATAGCTTACAAAGCACCTATGTTTATGTCCCTGGAATCGCTAGAATACACGACGGTATGCGTTTCATTATTCAATAATTATGTATTGTTTTACAGAAAGCTAGAACGACTATAACATAATTTGTCGTTTAAATTATTGATAATTTTCAAAACAATACAAGTAGGTAACAGTTCAACAAAAGACTAACACAGGTTGCCATTACAGTTTAACGCTTGTTACAGTTAATCTGATAGAACGGCGTGAACAGTTTATGATAATTCAGTAAGTGTTGCAATTTAAGTGTTGTATAGAGCGTTTTCACTCACGTGACCTTCAGTCCCGTGAGACTCAAATGACAAAGGCCATGGCAGCCATGTTGGTGTTCCTAACAAAAGAAGTTAATTAAAATTCTTTTGTACGGGAACACCAATATGGCGGCTGTGACGTCAAGTGAAAACGCTCTATAGCCATATGTATTATATAGGCAATATTAAATATACACGGCTCTTCGGAATAGCATTTTTTTTCTGCATAATAACGGTACCGTGTTTTCAATAAAGCTGACGATGACGGCCAAGTGAACAAAACAATAGGTACCAGTTAGACTAGTTACGGTGAACGAACTGGAACGTTACTTATTGCTCCGCAACTCATAAACTGGTGTTTTTGGGATTTTCATCTTTTCAAAACAGCGCAAAACGAAATAAGAAAACTAAATCATTACCATTTCTCCCTCACAAAAAATGTAGTCACCCAATATTAAATATACACGGCTCTTCGGAATAGCATTTTTTTTTCAGCATAATAACGGTATACCGTGTTTTTAAATAAAGCTGACGATGACGGCGAAGTGAACAAAACAATAGGTACTAGTTACGGTGAACGAACTGGAACGTTACTTATTGCTCCGCAACTCATAAATGTTTTTGGGATTTTCATCTATCCAAAACAGCGCAAAACGTCATCTCAATGTAGTCACCCAAAACGTCATCTAAATGTAGTCATTTTTATGTTTCCATAGCGCAACGATCACTCACAAGAGCTTTTCTTGTTGCCAAAATCAAAATCATTTGTATGTGTGGTGGAATTGATTGTTTTCTGAATATGACCATTTTCTCATTTCACCCGTATAAGTTCAAGTGACCAAAATCTTGATTTTGAATCTTAACGAGTCTAATCTTATTGAGTAAGCTGGTGTAGGGTGCAGTTAATTGGGAGGATGAAAGCTAGGGTACTTAGCTAGGGAAATATTTCTCTCACTAGCCAATTTGCTTATTGTTCAGACTTCTGTCGTGCTAAACTGCAATGCAAACCAACTGAGTTTTTGAAAGAGAATTTACAAGCCTGCTTTTAATATATAGCAAGTGTTACATACAATCACATGGTTGAGAAATATTATTGCTTAGAGTCATCTAAACCACGTTTGAGGTTATGTTTCTGAAACCTGATGCAATCGTGCACAAAAATGAGTTTGAGAGAACTTGAAACTTTTTCTAGCGGCACTCAAGCCACAGGCTTAATACATTAGCGCTTTCAAACTCAGTCTTGTGTTTGGATCAGTTATGTAAACACGGTCTTGAAAATTAAAAAAAGGATTCGTTATGACCTGCAATGTACTTGTCTGTGCGGTTGAGTTGTCAGAAATTAAACTGCATTTTTGACTTTGCGATTGTTATTGCAGTTATAAGACGACATGTTCTTTGGTTAGAGGTTGTGTTATCAAAGAGTTGTTGTTTTCACTAGTGCTTTTTTGCCAAAGTAGAATATCAGGGATTAATGGCAGGTCCTGGGGAGCAGATTTCAAAGTTTGAGGCTAAAGCAAATGTTAAGCGTGAGCCGCCTAGTGAGATCTAGTGAGATGTTTAATGTAAGTCGTCTAAAATGGGCGGAACATGCATCAAAAAATGGTAATCGTATGGCAAATGGCACGATAATGACACAATAATGGCACTATAAGACTAAAGATTAAAGTCCGTTTGCTTAATAAAGCTACCGAATTTTTTTTTTCGATTATCATTACAACCAACAAACTCATAAACCACGTCCAGAAGGCAAAGTTTGACTGTTCTCGATCTGTTTATGAGTGTTAAGTATGTTTTAAATAGGTTGCTGAACCTCTCTTGCTTCATTGTGGAACGGAGTCAGCGGAAAACGCTCTTTCGTCAGCTGCGCTGGTTGTCGGGTTACTTTACCAAAAGAAGCTTGCAGACCGTAATGTTTTTTCAGTTTTAATCGCGTCCATCAATAGATATTTTTTTCTTAAAATCGTGTCCATCGACAGATATTTTTTTCTTAAATGTGGGGGGGGGGGGGGGGGGGGGGGGGGGCTAAAGCCCCTCCCCCTGCGCGGTGCCTGAACGGGATAACGGTTACTTCTGGCTATCATTTTTAAGTAATGGTTTAATAATTAGGCGAGTTAAGCTGGAATTTCCATAAAATATTAGATTGATTTTTAAAATTCAGTAATCATGTAATTGGTAAACAAAGTAAATAAATTGAAATACAGTCTTATAATAAACTCAGTACTTATATGCCATGATTTGTATTCTCGGTATTGGACTCAAACTAGCTTGAAATGCCGCGGGAAATCTTTTTCAAATGCAAATGAAATGAATCAGTTATTTATGATATTCCCCGCATTAGCCTCTATTTCAAACTTGTGCCAGTCCAATACCGAGAATACGAATATGGCAATTTTGCCTAGTATCCATTTTATGGGTTTTGTAAAATTCATCAAATGAACGAAAAATGATAATAATAGTTTATTAATGAATGATTGACAATTAAATTAACAGATTAGAGTAATAGTACTAACTTTATTTAAACTGTTAAGACCAATCAGCAAACCTGTTTTGTTGTTATAATTGTTTTCCAAGATTGAAATCCATGATCACTCACGAATAACATGATGAGGGGAGAGGAGGGGGGGAACTCTGATATAAAAGCGACGAGGGCCGGATAATCATAGTGGGGGGGGGGGGGGATTTTGTGGTTTAAATTTGAGGGTTTTAATTCGGATGAACAATGTTACATTTATCCTGGTACCGTATAGGATTCTGAAGCCAAAAGAAATATGTCTGGAACTAGACGTTTTGTATTGGAAACAATATTGTATCGTTTGGGGGTTCTTCCCCGTCACCATCAAATTGCTCGTTACTGATTGCCTTACATTTCTTTCAACTTTACTTCTGAGAATTTGATCGGTATATCAACATGATATCCCCATACTAACTAGATCGTTGTGCGAAAAGCTTATTATTTAAGTAGCCACTTTCACACGAATCGAATTAGTCTGCTGGAATCATTATTATTTCGTTTAATTTAATGGTTACCGAAGTGCCTTAAAGTGCCACTGCGATCAAATTTTTAATTTCCATTATTTACATCTTCGTATACAATAAGACATTCTTACTCATCTTGCTAAATTTCAATCCATTACGAACATCAGAAGTCATTTTATTTTAACATTTATGTCCGAGAATTTACGGCCGCCATTAATCAACCTTGTTCCAAGGCTTGGTTGCGAATGGGATAAAGTGACATCAAAGGCTCAAACATGCCTCACGGGTTGAAATTATAATAACAATAAGTATTGAAAATCACGCGAAAAGCAACAAAAACTTTGGACTTGTTCTTCGTGCAATTTTCTATGCTGATTGTTATTATAATTTCAACCCGTGAGGTATGTTTGAGCCTTGACGTCACTTTATCCCATGCCTTGGAACAAGGTTGATTAATGGCGGCCGTAAATTCTCGGACATAAATGTTAAAATAAAATGACTTCTGATGTTCTAATGGATTGAAATTTGGCAAGATGAGTACGAAAATCTAATTGTACACGAAGATGTAAAAACATGAAAATAAAAAATTTGATCGCAGTAGCACTTTAAGAAAGGTACCAAAGTGCCTTAAAAGTTACAAAAGTGCCTTAATAGGTTACAAAAGTGCCTTTATAGGTTACAAAAGTGCCTTACGGAAGTTACCAAAGTGCCCTGCAAAGTTACAAAAGTGCCTTGCATGTGACAAAAGTGCCCTATGGGTTACGAAAGTGCCCTTCGTATGTTACATAAGTGCCCTAAAATGTTACAAAAGTGCCCTTGACTCTAGCTCTCTCTCTCTCTCTCTCTCTCTCTCTCTCTCTCTCTCTCACGAATTATAAGCTCTCCGCCCCCTTGCTCTCCTCCAAATTTTACGGAATTTCACCAAGGGAAACGCGAGAAAATAAACTATTTTGGCCAGACATGCTGACGTGTTAAAAATCAGAAAAGCCCTTTTGCCATCAGTGCACGCGCACGGTTATAAACTATAGGGAGACCTTAACCTCTAAAAAAAAACAGCATCCCCGTCCCACCACCCCGGAGGTCACTAGCCTGCGAACGCCTCTAGCGGCCGGGAGCGATGAGAGGCGGCTGTATTCGCAGGCTAGGAGGTCACTGGGTGTTTTCTAAAATGGCTGTTTATTTAGACGGCCTCTTATCCCCTTTTCTGGATCTTTTGGGGATATGGAATTTTTTAGATTGTTCTCTTTTATTTGACACAGCATTTTAGAGTGCGAAAACGTACCATGAAATAAGTGCAAATATAACATACTCATAAAACAGTTTCAAAAACTTACATTTTGTATACTTAGATATAGATGTATTCAGTAACTGTTTTTAAACGCTGCCTGAGAATCGGACTAAGCTACTGAGTGGTCAATTGTGTTAGTAGCCTTAGTATACCGTAAAGTTCGCCGTTACTTTCGGAATTAGCAGCCTTTTATCGAAACGTACCACTATCCCAGGTTGCTTTTTGGCTTTCAGTTGGGCTCTATCATGTCGTTGTCTCGCTAAGTGTTCTACGTAGTATCAGCCTTGCTTCTTTTACTTTTATAATATTGTGCTACACCGCGCTGACGAGCTCCACAGAGCGAAATATATTGATGTCTCGCAAAGTCTACTTTTTTCCGTAGTCAGATCAGCCTTGCAGTTTGTCGGTTATGTTTGTTCATTTTTTTGGCTGATTAGGTCTTTCGTAGATCCTACGTATCGTTTACAGCATTATCGTTTGCGGTCCTTTGCGGATCATGTTTGACTTCTACTTTCTGGGATATAAATTGTAAATGAAATGATTAGGATTCCTTTACTGTACGATCAGCCTTTCATTTCATTTGTTTCTGGGAGTCGTTACTTTCGGTGGTGGCCAAAAAGTTTAACTTTATATGGAATGATTCACCTTATGAAAATCGAGATAGATGTGAAAACATTAACAGAATTTAGAATTGTCACCTGAATTGTCAGAATTGTACCTCAGTGTCCCAAAGCAAAAACTGTGCCTAGGGCTATCATGGGTGTCCTGTGATCTCTTCTTGAGAAGAGACTGGGAACTAAGTTTCGCAATTGTTACCCACAGTGCCAAGAGGCAGTAGCGTTGGTAAGTTCAAAAGACCACCGTACAGGAAAACTTACTGTCAAAATGCCGGGGAAAATAGCCCTGAATCCTCTTCCCCCAGGCACAAAACAACCTGGTCTGGCTCAGTCGCTGTTATACAGTGGCAGCAGATTTCAGGGGCACCAAAAAAGTAAAGGAAATCGTTACGATGTGGAGGTTGTTTTGAAGGTAAGCTTCGCGTGATTCGAGTGAATATATTCCCGCCGGTTTGTATTTGGCGGTTGTATTTTGTGGTCTGAACATTTTTCTATGATTGCCCGATGGTAATTCGTTCTTTTATGTGGCTTTCTTTTAGCACGTAGAAGAAGAGAAGGGGTTTCTTTGTGGATATCTAAAAATCAAAGGCCTAACAGATGTAAGTTGAATTTTATTTCGTGTTTTATTTGTCTTTGTAGCTTTTATGTCTGGATTTTTTTAATTGAAGTCACAACGTGGATTTATACATGTACGTGTCCTAACTCGTTTGCTGCGTTTTCGATTACGTTAATTCATGTCGACAACAGACCAATTTCACCAGCTCCATAAATCTTACACAAACATGTTCAGATGTGTTGTTTTAAATATGAAAGACTCATTGTTTTCTCAGGTTTTTGTAGATTTTTCCAGACGTCTTTTGTCTACGTCAAGTTAATTCTTCGTATACTCAGTGTGTTCATAGCTTGCACCCATTTTTCGAATAATATACAAAAATCTTGTCTATTATACCCATCAAAGTGATGTTCCCATCATTTTTGTTTCACATGATTTGTATGTGACCTGTATAATTTTGTAAATCAGACTACATTGTTGCTAGCTACTAAGTTTATATATATTAGGGTAAAAGTTTGCCAAGTTCCATGAAACAATTTTTTTATTTGAGATGTGACCTTTCTTTTCTTAAGCCTGGTTCCATATAACTGTAACTACCCCGTAACTGCCATAAGCCGAACCGGCGGTAGCACTGGGGCACACCGGCGGTAGTTCTATTATTAATGGAAACATTCTGTTCCAGCATCTGGGATGACCGGCGGCACGATGTACCCTGTGCCGGAAAGTTGAGTTGAGTTAAACTTTTCCCGGCTTTACGGTACTGCAGGCTTGATAAGATTTTAATGCAAACACCTGCCGGCGGGAACCGGCGACAACCTGGGGGAGTTGCATTGTTTTTATGCAACACATAATTAGAACTGTCCAATCAAATCGCAGCCATGGAAACACACAACTACGGCTGCCAGCGGTATGTATACGGTAGCATCCCGGTCACTGCCGCAGTGCTACCGGGGGGCTTGCTTACGGCAGTTACAGGGTAGTTACAGTTATATGGAAACCAGGCTTTAAATTGTAGTTATAAACCTGCTTCCTTTGTTACAAGACAATGAAAATAAATCTAATTTAGCATAGTGTCATGATTAACTTGCATCAAATTCAACTCAAATATACTAAGTTTGGCAGAAGTTTGAAATCTGAACTGGCTTACAAGCTTGTGTTACCTGCTTGATAGGTTGTCCTGCATGTTTCACCATGTCAAACGTTTGATAGAAATGTTTCACTGATTCAAACATAACTAAATATAAATTTTAGAGGTTATCCAGCGAAAAGTTGTTGTGATACAGTGTACATGTACAGCTGCATATTTTTTACAATTTTTTTTTGTATTATGAACTTTTTGTTGCAACTGCACTTCACTTTCCTTCCTTTTTTGTTTATACTTGTAATTTTTGTTGTTTTACGCTCAATTAAGTGGTCTGTTGACTTTTAAAAAAGCTCATCTTCAAAATAATTATCATTAAAAAAACTTTTCGCTGAATAAATTGTTTAATATGCAATTGTCATCTCCTAAAAAATCTAAGTTTTTGAAAGTGTTTTATGAGTATGTGTTATATATACACCTCAGTCGATAGCTTAACAGATAATACGCTCGGATATTTTACAAGTTGCGCAGTATTTTTTCGAGCCCCACAGGGGCAAGAAAAAATGCGAGCAATGAGTAAAATGTCTGCACATATTTTAGACCTAATATCAAAATTTAAATTCTCATTTCTGGTCCTATACATTTCCTATAGAAGTAGTAGGGAGAAATTGTTTTGATATAAAGAGAACTCATCTTGTGTGATCATGTCCTTAATTCTCGTGACCTTTTTGATTGACAAGGCATTAATATACAAGAAGAAATTTGATGCTGATCACTCTTAGGATTTAAAGGGTTAAACCATCGAATAAGGGATTTATCATTCGACTGAAATTCTTGTATTTATAATAGCTTGTGTCTTGTAACCAGGATGCTGAGGTGTAATACAGCAATCTACTGTGTAATACGCTAGGTTATTTTTCATGTTCTCTTTCTCTTATAAGGTAAAATGATGTCACAGTCAAATAATAATGAATGAGTTACCAGTAATCGGATACTTGTGTTAAGCGCAAAGGATTCTGGGGTCGCCAGGGGGCAAACATTACAAGTCGCCAGAAGGAAATGTATGGTGTAAAGTTGTTTCTTCATCAAAAACTTTGATTTTGGGAAGAGAATAATGCTTTTTTGCCGTTATTTTATAAGAAATAGAGTTGAGCAAAGTTGATACAGTGTAAAGTGTCACTCTACAACATCTTCCTCCATCAGCGCTTTCCGTTGTAAAACTTTGAGATTTTTAGGTTTAAATCTCTCAACATGATTACACGCCAAATCAAACAACTCCTTCCAATCCACCATTTTGAAATTATGCTCAAGAAAAATAATTTAAAAATATTTTCTGATTGGAGGTTCACAAATTAACAATAACAAGTTCATGCATCCAGCCATCTTTTCCGGGCAGGAGTGCGGGCTCGTTTCCTGAACAGCGGCTGGTAGTCAAGCTTAGTTTAAATAATTTGATAAAATCTATAGATAAACTCTATTGCTTGCATAAGGTTGATTATGAAATCAAGTGTAAATGGGGGTGACAGGCCTGCACAACTCTTACCTGTTTTTAGTGCCATTGCTCAATCTACAGTGTACATGTTTTGAACGGGTTAGTACATTTACCGTAGTTTTTTATGGAGGATTTTAGTGTTGACTGAGTAAACCTTTAAAATGCCTCATGCAACAGACAAGCTGTCTGTTGTTTTCCTGTGGTGTTTGCTCTTGTAGACCTCTTTTAGTGTCCTTTTTTCCTGGCGGCTGGTTTGTTGTTTTCGCCATTGTTGGCATGTTGGTTTTTATGTAGGAAAGGTTTAAACTTCTCTAGCTTTTCTCTCTGAAATGACAGGATCTGAAATGATTTGTTGGCTGTCAATGTATTTCCTGCTATTTGTCCCACTAGGCCCAGCTACTTTAGTTTTCGTCATTGCTTAGCAGAGAGAGTTGAAGCTTAAAAAGAAAACTATTCAACTTGTAGAGAGTTTAAGTTTGCAGACATTTGTCTCAGTCAAGGCTGTGATTTTAGCTTCACTTTATAGCTGCGTGGAGCTCGATGTTTATAATTCCTCCATTGGCAATTTTGAAAGTGTAGTGACTGTTTTGTTTCTGCCACTATCTGATTTCATTCAGACAAGACCATGGTTTTGGTTCTCTTCTCAAATCTCATCAGTTGCCAGGTTTGTATTTGCTAGTTGCTACCTTTTGAGCAACGCATATCTTTATTGATCAACCTTATGCAAACAAGAGAGATTATCGATAGATTTTATCACATAATTCAAACAAAAACGTACACTTTACACGTATCAACATTGCTCAATGTCACCATTTCTGATAAAATAATGGCAAAAAAGCGTTATTCTCTTTCCAAAATCAAAGTTTTGGACAAAGAAATAAACTTTACACTGTACATTTCCTTCTGGCAACTTGCAATGTTTGCTCCCTGGCAATCCCAGATTCCTTTGCGTATAACACAGGTATCCAATAACTGGTAACTCATTCATTGCACTTATTTTGGTGCATTTTCACACTCTAAAATGCTGTGTCAAATAATATGGACACTTTTTAGTAACAGACAGTTTTAAAACTTGGTTCCAAGAAGACCAAAATCCGTAAAAAGTCTTCCTCTTTTAAATGCAGTTAAATGCAATTTAACTAAGTTAACAACAAAGAGCAGTTCCAGCACTATCTAGCAGTCAGTGACTCTTGTGTTGGCACATGCTCAGTTGGATCATTGCAAGCACATGGTATCGTGTTTAGCTCATCTCACTTGTAGTCTTGTCAGCGTTCTTCGGGGCATTTTTAGTTGGCTTATTTTGCGTTTATTCGGGGCCAGAGTCGGGGCTTCGTTCGTCTGCGTCTTTCGTCGCGTGGTGTACCTATTTGTTTCACTTGTTAAAAAGGTTTGCGATGCGCAGAACCAACAACAGTATGATGGCGTCGTTGGAATCGCCGCCCGTCGACCGAGCCGTCGACCCAGCGATCGTCAACCCACCGTCTTCCTCAACTTCTAGCTCTCAAGATCCTCCGCCTTTATCACAGGCCGATGGAACTACCGCGGCTGATGGTCGGCAACTGGGTGAACTTCTGGCTCAAACAGTTTCAAAGGCGGTGAGCGACTCAATGGCGAGTTTGTTAACGGCGATGCAAAGTCAACACGACCCTAGTTCGTCGAGCACGAGCGCCACTGCCCCTGTTCCGACGGCCATCGACGCTTCTTCCTCGGCGTCTGTTTTTGGAAACTCGTCCAACCTTCCAGCGACATCTTCAGGTATTACTGTACCGCCTTTTGTCTCAATTTTTAACCCCGTAGCGAATGCTGCTTCTTGTTTCTCGCCTGCGTTGTCGTATGGTGTTGGGGCCGCGCCAAGTGCAAACAGTGGAGTGGTTTCGTCGGTCGCGTCGTCTCCGCTCTTCTCCACGACAGTTTTGGGTCGCGACTTCGTGATTGGCCCTGGTTATTCGCCCATCCCGTGTAAATTGGCGTCCAAGATTACCGGGGGCCTCTTCGTAGAGCTGGCAGATCTCCTCCCGGACAATCTCAAAGCCAAAGAGAACGAATGCCAGACTTTCCTCGAAGGGAAACTCGTGGTGTCCGCCCCAAGAAAGCGTTCCGTGGAGATCACTGATATTCTGACGTGGGTGGAGGCTTTTACTATCTACTCAATGGTACTGTGCGCAACTCACCCGTCCAGATGGAGAGATCTGGCCCACTATAAGTTGCTGATAATCCAAACAGCCAAAAAATTCCCAGGTCGGGCTTGGCTGAACTATGATTCTGCATTTCGCAAGGATGCAGCAGCGCAAGGTTTGAGGGATTGGTCGAGAATGAACGCAGACCTGTACAACTTTCACACAAGAGTGCCGTCCTCATCTGCCACCCAGTCCTTGCCCAGCTCTTCTGAGTCAGCGGGCCATCCCAAATCAACACAGTTTTGCCATTCCTGGAATGCTGGCGATTGCCAGTGGCCCTTTGGCCGGTGCCGTTTTCGTCACGCATGCGAAAACTGCAAAGGGGAACACCGCCGTGTGTCGTGCCCTTACCAGGCCACAGGATCTGCTCGTCGTTCCAGGTCCCCCAGCCCTTCAATTGCCAAACGCCGGCAGCGGTAATTGGGGCCCCCAGTCCCCGGTACACAGTTCTGTAAATAGTGTAAATAGTGTTTCTTGTTCCAGTTCTTACTCCAATAGTTTGGAGAGTTCCAGTTCTTACTCCAATAGTTTGGAGAGTTCCAGTTCTTACTCCAATAGTTTGGAGAGTTCCAGTTCTACAAGTGGGGCATACCTTCTGTTGAGGCTCCTTATTTTGTTTTGGATCGAGTTGTTTGTCCTCTGCGCCCGCCTTCCATGGTGTCGCCCATCAATGTCGAAAAACTGGCTGCAGAATTGTCTCACTACCCAGATCAGACAAAAGTGGATTTTGTTATCGCTGGCTTGCGTCATGGTTTCCGGGTGGGGTTCAATGCGTCTCTTGTGTCTTTACAAGCGGCTTCGGGGAATATGCCTTCTGCCTTGCTTCAACCATCTGTCATTGACGATTATCTCAGGAACGAACTGGACAAGGGTCGGATCGCAGGCCCATTCAGAACTCCTCCTCTGCCCAATCTCCATGTTAGTCGTTTTGGCGTGATACCCAAAAAACATCAGCCAGGAAAATGGCGGCTAATTCTGGATCTCTCCAGCCCCAGGGGAGCTAGTGTTAATGATGGCATCCCAAAAGAAGATTTCTCAGTTCAGTATATGAAGGTAGATGCTATTATCAATGGGATCATGACTCGCGGACGGACGTGGAACTCTTATGGCCAAGTTTGATGTAGAGAGCGCCTATCGCAATGTGGCAATTCACTTAGCCGATCGCCGCCTGTTGGGAATGAAAAGGCGCAACCGGTTCTTTATTGATATGGCTCTCCCATTTGGCTTGCGGTCGGCTCCTTACATATTTACATCAATTGCTGATCTGGTGGAGTGGATCCTCAAGTACAATTACCAAGTTAATTTTCTGGAGCATTATTTAGATGATTTCTTGACTCTGGGCCTTCCTAATTCCCAGCAATGTCTCCATCGCCTTTCTACTTGTGTCCATTTGTTCGCGGAATGGGGTATCCCCCTTCACCCTGAAAAATTGGAGGGTCCGGCCACGCGTTTGACAATTCTTGGCATTGAACTTGACTCCGTGACTCTTCCGGCTCGATTGCCACAGGAAAAATTTGATCGTATTGTTGCATTACTGGAGGAATGGTCGCTCAAACGCCATTGCAGACGTAAGGAACTGGAGTCTCTTATTGGGAATTTGCAACATGCCTGCAAAGTGGCCCCCCAAGGTCGGACGTTTCTCCGTCGGATGATCAACTTGCTGGCCGCATTTCGGCGGGATGACCACTTCATTCGCCTTAATCAGGACTTTCACCTCGACCTCACTTGGTGGAGGGAGTTCTTTCGCTCATGGAATGGTTTCAGCTTTTTCCTTACCCCTCAGTGGGCCCCCTTACCAGATTTGCTTGTTTCATCCGATGCAGCAGGAGCTCTCGGATATGGTGCTATTTGTGGGCGAGAGTGGTTTTCGGGTTCCTGGTCTACAGCCCAGGTGCCACTTTCCATAGCATACAAGGAGTTATTCCCAGTGATCATTGCTGCTTCTCTTTGGGGACATCGTTGGTCGTCATTACGTATAGAGTTTCGTTCTGACAATAGAGCTGTCGTCGACGTTCTGAGATCAGGCACTTCACGGGACCCCAATATGATGGCCCTTCTTCGCCGTCTCTCTTTGTTAGCTGCCATACATTCTTTTTCATTCACAGCCTCCCCAGTGGCCGGTGTATTAAACCCTGTGGCTGATGCTCTCTCCCGTTTCGATTTTCAGAAATTCCACCATCTGGCACCTCAGGCTGCATTGGAAGCAACCCCAATTCCGGGCCCCCTCTTGGAGGAGCTTCAGGTTCTTTGACGGAGAAGTGCCACTATTACCTCACGCAAGGACTGGCTCCGTCTACTAGAAGAGTTTATTCATCTGCTCAACGCCAGTTTATTGAATTCTGTCAACAGGACATGGCTGGGGACAGCAGCGGTTCGATTTTACCAGCGTCTGAGCAGACTTTGATCCGTTTTTGTTCTTTTCTCGCCGATCGTTTACACCATTCATCTATCAAAGTGTACCTATCAGGCGTCCGCTCGTTGCATATCGATCAGGGATTCAAGGACCCTCTTTCTGGTTGCCTGCAGCTGCAACGTGTTCTACGGGGAATTAAGCGCCATCAGGGTTCCCGTCAAAACCCTCGCCAGCCAGTCACTGGAGAGCTCATGACAGTTATCTATCAGTCATTGGATTTCTCTAATTCAGAGCATGTGATGCTGTGGGCGGCATGCTGCCTTGGTTTCTTTGGTTTTTTAAGGGCTGGAGAATTTACTGTTAATTCCCCCTTCGATCCAGCTTCTCACCTCTCCCCTGAGGATTTCCAAGTGGACTCCAGGTCTAACCCTACTTGCATGTGTGTGCAAATCAAGTGCTCGAAGACAGATCCCTTTCGCCAAGGTTGCTGCATTTACCTGGGCCGTGGTCGTTCTTCCATTTGCCCTATTTCGGCAATCACAGCTTATTTGACTCTCCGTGGTGGCTCCCCGGGCCCCTTCTTCCTTCACATGGATGGCTCTCCCTTGA
Organism: Dendrophyllia cribrosa; assembly: GCA_024195265.1. NCBI lineage: Eukaryota > Metazoa > Cnidaria > Anthozoa > Scleractinia > Dendrophylliidae > Dendrophyllia > Dendrophyllia cribrosa. The sequence continues at coordinate 22,786,938 of JAJLRJ010000009.1, forward strand.
CTCGCCAGACATTGTCATCGTTTTTGCAAGCTACGCTGTCGGCGTCCGGGATCTCGGGGACATTCTCAGGTCACAGTTTCCGCATTGGTGCGGCAACCTCAGCAGCTCAACAGGGCATCCCAGATCATCTGATCAAGACCATGGGCCGTTGGTCCAGCAACGCCTACCAGTTGTATATCAGAACTCCCGTGGAGACTGTTCTTAGTGTGTCAAGCCGTTTGCTGTAACAGGTAATTTCTTTGTTTCTGGTTATCAGGTGGCGGTCAGGGAGCTTGGGTGCCTCAGGATTTGGCGTTGTTTTTGGGGCTCTGGCTTCCCCCAGCCATGAGCCCCATGCCTCCGGCCTGAGTGTTCAGTCCGGAGGTCCTTCGGCTTGGCGTGGGGGCTCATGGCTGGGTTGCGGGGATTGCCAGTCATGGGAGCGGTATTTGGTCTAGGGGCTGGCTGGCTTCCAGTGGAAGCCCCTGGACACCCTAGGCACCCATCCTCCATTTAGCGAGGCAGTTGTTAAATGCAGTTAAATGCAATTTAACTAAGTTAACAACAAAGAGCAGTTCCAGCACTATCTAGCGGTCAGTGACTCTTGTGTTGGCACATGCTCAGTTGGATCATTGCAAGCACATGGTATCGTGTTTAGCTCATCTCACTTGTAGTCTTGTCAGCGTTCTTCGGGGCGTTTTTAGTTGGCTTATTTTGCCCACCCCCTCCCTTCCCCTATTTTTTCCACTGCTCAGCCAGTGTGACGGGTGCCTAGATGTCTTGCGTGGGGGCTCATGGCTGTGTTGCGGGGATTGCCAGTCATGGGAGCGGTATTTGGTCTAGGGGCTGGCTGGCTTCCAGTGGAAGCCCCTGGACACCCTAGGCACCCATCCTCCATTTAGCGAGGCAGTTGTTAAAGGACCCAAGTCACCCAAAATGCACTGCCCGCTCAAATGGTGAAATCCACCATTTTCGATGCCATTGAAATTACCAAACATTGCATAGTGAATTGGAATCTTACTGCATAGTCCCAAGTTGTGTAATTGAAAGTCTGTAACTGTTATCGTAGCTTGATTGAATTATCAGTCTATCAGTTTGAACAATTTTTTCATAGTTTTGCGCTACCGGTGGACAAGGTTTTGACATCCAAAGTCAATGGTCTTATGGCCTCACGGTTTCCCAAGAATGGCGGCCAAAGCGCCAGGAAATGAAAAGAAAACTATTCTTCGCGAATCGACTTTCGACCTTTGGAATGTGAGCAAAAGTGAGGTTGGAATCGTACAGCTAATTCATAGCCAGTTTGCGGAATTGTTGTTGTTAAAGACAGTTAAAGAATGTACAACAGTAATCACTTAAAGCGGGCGGTGAGAATTATGAAACAGCCAACATGCTGGAGATTCAAATATTCCCAAACTGATTTCATGATGGATGCAATAATGCTATACGTCTAACAACGAAAGTACAGCCTAGCTCCGAAACATGCAGAATAAACTCTTAGGAGTTGAAAACAATTGTAATAATTATGCCATTATTCTATGGATCTTTAGCCATGATGAAGAAACACTATCTCGGAAGCCATGCTAACCGCAGAATTGCGCTCACACAAAATTACGGACTGAGAAATTAACTCAGTGATCCTAGCATTCAGCGACCACAACTGATCTTGCAAACTGTGCGCCAAAGAAACAATATTGTTATGCCCAGAACTGGCAAACAAATGACGGCATAACTCTGGAAAGCGTAAATATCTCCTGTCAGTATCAGACACGTTTTTTTTAAGATCAAAGAATCGGCAACATTGAGAACAACAGTCCTGTTTTATCTTAATTTTGATCTATAAAAAGAAAACCATCTCTCAGGGACATACTTGGGGTAACCCTATTCTAAGGCTGGGCTGAAATGTTTTGGTTTTTTTTGTGGAACAGGCAGGATTTGTGCTAGGCCTGTTTCCTTTTATAACAGTATTTTTAAATATCTCGCCTCTGACCTTTCACTGCAATTTCCTTACTTTTGGTCATGCACCATGTGTAATATACTGAAACTCCCATATGTAAACAAAAACAGGTGTGGCTGAGTAGGGTCCTTTAATATGGACACTTATGATACAGACATTCAGTTCTATTCCCGTGGTGTCTGTATTAAGAGATTTGACTTTTATATGTTAATGTTTTGTGAGATCTCATACAAATGTAATCTGCTACATAAGTGCGAATGATCATCTGAATGAACAGTTGAACTTCTGTAAACTTGGATAAGAGGTGACATTTAAAACAAGCTCTAAAGTGCCACCAAAGAAAGAAAAAATTTACAGCAGGCTTTAAATATTATATTCATTGAGGTCATGGATCATGTACCTTCTTTATATTCATTTCCTTTTTTTTTTTTCAGGAATATCCTAATTTAACAACTTTTTTTGATGGAGAAATTATAGGAGAAAAACATCCCTTTTTGACAAGAAAATGGGTAAGAATGAACTGAGAATAAATTGCAGGCATGTAAATCTAGCTGCTATAGAAACCTGACTTATAGTAAGGTGGCTCCCTATAGTTTTACCAAAAACACCTATACTAACTATGTAGAGTTACAAAATAAAGCTTAATTTTCTTGTCTTTCAATCTGTTGGCTCACAAGCTTTACCGTAAGGATGCCAATACATGTATATTTATTCTTATTTATCAGTTGTTAATTTTTTTGGTAGAGGTTGTTGCTAGAGCAGCCTCTAAAGAATGGAAAATATTGTGCAAAAATTGACCTTAGTTCTTTAATTAATATTATTTCTGAGTTTCCTTTGGCAAATTTTTTTTACACTTTTTTATTTTGCAGGAATGACAGTTTTCCCAATATCATGCAATTTTGTATATTATTTTAACCACATGTAAACTGCTTTAACATATTGTTGTCTAAAAAGAGTGTGTGAAAGTATCTCAAAATTTGCAAAGTTTTAGAAAAGTTCACCACCTGGGAAATGGAAGAAAATCTACAATTAAGTTTGGTTTTCTTTTTTGCTAATCACATTTGAAGAACGCAATTCTAATTTCATGTTGGTTGTCCTGTGCTTTGCATGCAGTAAAATTTGAGATTGTTTTGGTTCTGGTCTTCCAAATGGCCGCCCCATTGCTTTATTCAGGGGCTCATTTCCGCCGGAAATTCCTTTGAATGCGTCTCTATAATCTCCGATTACTGCTAGTGTTATAATATTGGCAAAACCTACAATTTTGCATGTGAAAGGTAAAGGTAAAGTCTTACACAAGCCACAGGTAGCCCAATTGGCCGGAACTTAACCCGGTTTCTGTAGCATTAAGCAACTAGGAGGATTGCTACATGTACTCAGGGTTTGAGCCAGGCCGCGCCATTGCGCCAATCCTGCAATCCCTTACAAAAACGAACAAGGGGACAATCAGTCCCCTTGAACATCTGTTCAGAAAATGGCCTATAAAAAAGATACAAGAAAGTCTTTGATTCCAAAAACATTAAGAAAACAATTTTTGCTGTTTGTACCATTGATTTCGTAGTAAAAAGCTCTTTCTTAAATCGAGAAAATTTAGAAAAAGCCATGCGATTCAAAATCGCCCTATAATGCATTGCAAACTGAAACATATATTCGTCATGTATGCCAATAATTTGTGTCTCAGGGAAAATTCAAAATGGCAGTTGTCATTTGGTTTACAGTTATTGTCTCTCTGAAATGAAAAATGTCCCCTAAAACCTTTGCTGAAGGGACAAATTGGCCTCCACTCATCAAATCCAGGCTCAAACCCTGCATGTACATGTGTACTCCCCCCTGGATTAGAAGCTAGTCTATCACAGGGGTACCTGGCAGCATTTTGTTGCCAGTACCCATTTATACACCTGGGCTGGGTTGTTCAAAGCACGATTAAGTTAAGCCAGGATTAGCTTCAATTTTGAATCCAGTTAAATACTGTAACTCAACAACTGAAAATTTTCCAAAGTTTTCTGTCCTTCAGTTTTGACTTAAACTTGTCTTCACTACTAGCTATAAATGACCTTTTGAAAAAATTTTTAAACAGAGAAATAAAATCCTTGGTTACCTTCCAATCCAGGATTAGCATTAATCGGCTTTCAAACAACGGGGCCCTGGGTGGAGAGAAACAACACGGAGTAAAGATTATTGTCAAAAGAAACAACATGACTGCTGAGACCAGGCATTTCGCTTCTTGCAGACACCTTGCAATACCACACCCTATTATGATATTTATGGATAGAATATAATAACTGTAGAAGTTATTTTAGTAAATTATAAAACTTCTATCTGTAATAATTATTTAATAACAGGGTGTGTATTACAGTCCATCTCTTTGTTATTGATGCTACATTATGGTTGCTAAGGTGTGCAATATATTGGGAGTTGCCTTTTTGATTCTTTTAAAAAGGCTTGAAATAAGAAAGGGAACTTTGGTTGACCGTAATACATGTAGGAACAACTACAGTGTGGATGTTGAGAATAGTACATGTATTCACTGAAGCTTTAAAGCTTAAATATTATTGATATGTTTTCTTTTTGTCACTAGGATGCAGATGAAGAAGTAGATAGAAAACACTGGGTAATTAACTGGGTTTTTTTTATTATGTATTCTGATGGTTCTTGTTTGGTTTCTACCAATCTTATTGCTGTATGCAACCTTCAAAATCAAAATCTAAATGCAAAGTTTTGCAGTAAGAATTCAGGGCTTACCAAAAGTCTTATTTTTTCATCCGGGACAAGCAGTCTTTGCTGTCGGCTTACTTTCAACACTCCAAGTTAACTTTTTTTCTTGGTGGCCATTTGGCCACTGACTCTTAAGAGCGGATGTCTGTAAATATCGAGAATCCGACGACACTGGCAAAATTTCGAATTTCTTTTTATTTTACCAAAAGAACCTATTTAGTGACCTATTTTCGAAAATGGGTTTAAAAGGTTCGATTTCATTTTACTTTTTTCAAAATTTCAATAAGTCGAAAATTAGCCTTTTGAGTCCGCGGGTGCTTTCATGGACCATTGAATTTTGGCTATTTTGGACCAGTTTCAAAACGCTCCTGTTATCGCAACATTCGGTGTCCTACAATGCCTTTGACACAGTGAATAAAACGTCTTTTTAGCTTTCTTTTGCAATAAAATTTTGTCGGAAATGTTAACTTTAAAAATCATTTTGGTCTTGTACAAAACACCTATCTTCGCCATGTAAACAAGAAGGCAAATTTAAGGAAACTTCGAATTAGTAAAATGCAGTCTGGTACATGAGTTTTAGGCAAAAAAACAACACTACATTAAAGCTGAATCTGTCTTTTATTTATTCTGAAATTATTTTTGGTGGCCCGTGAATACAGCGCTACTGAGAGATTTATCCGTGAAGGCTATTTTTAGCTTGACACCAACTTCGCATTCGATTTAATTGAATTTTAAGCGCTGGAATGACGGCGAGCTTAAGAACGAAACAGCGAAATTGGCCCTTAAACAGGTCTTTAAAGCTTTGAAAACAACATTTACATGTTTTAAGCTATAATATTCATATGATTTTTATCTAGGACGCATTCAGTTAAAATGTAAGCTATAATCATATGTATCATTGATCGACTTTGTTGCCGACGTATCAAAATACGGCATAAGTCTTTGAACAGTTCAAGGAATGTTTAAGTTAGCTTGTCTCGCCTTTTCCTTGTTGTAAGCAGCAGAAATACAAGGATTCTTACATAGATATCTCACAAAAACCATGGCTTGCTTGACATTACAGCATTTGATATTCGCAAAATGTTGTTACAGACGTTTCGTTATTTACACACTGAGTGTACTCACATAAAAATATCCGATGACTTCCAATCCAAATGTCGCAGACATAAATGTACGAGAAAACATTAAGGACAGAAAAATATAGTCACATCTTGCTGTCCATTTAGTTGTATTAAGCGATACAAAAGAAACCATCACTCGTAAATATAAACTAGAGGTCAGTGAAAGGCCATAAAATAATTGGTTGCGTGACCTAGTCACGTTCACATGCACTCCCAGTGGACCGGGGAGCGAAAAAAGCCAATAATGCGGGCCGCATGAGGAAGGCTTAATTGCATTTGACTCCCACAACCCCTGAACCAAACGGAAAATAAAGGCCTAAACTGAAAGAACTGATTCAATACTACAAACTTGTCATTTTTCCCGTGAGTACCCCTGTCCGTCGCCACCATTGCCATGCTAGATGCGTACTTTCTAACAGCATACCGGTTATACCTTAGGGGTTTTCAGTTAGCTTTCAAGGGGGAAGGGTGTATTATATCCGGGGGGCTTGTAAGCGGCATAAAAAAGGGTTTCGGAATGCGATAATGTGAAATAAGCTGAGCGGACTAACACACAGCATTATTAGACTTATAAAAATACGTTTATCACTTCATTTCAATATTGCTCTGCACTATACATACCGTATATGTTTCTAACTTTTTATTTGAAATGGCTTAGTGTTCTGTTAAAATGTTTACATCAAGGAAATAAAGAAAAAAAGAGGCGGGCTAATATCCAGAGGGGGCTTATAACTGGAATATTATTTTTGTTTGGCTAACGTCGGGCATCCAGCTCACAGTATTTGGCGATTCCAGCGCCTTCCACAAATCACAAATCAGGGACATTTTTCTGGTAAAACAACTCTGGTCAACTCTTAACACTAACGTCGCAATTTCAGAAATGCCGGTTATACCCCCCCACCCCCCTCCCCGCCCACTTTTAGGTCCATCCACCTGCGAACAAAAATAATATTCCGGTTATAAGTCCCCCCCGGATATTAGCCCTCCCCTTCTTTTCTTTATTTCCATGATATAACATTTTAACAGAACACTATACCATTTCAATTAAAATGTTAGGAACGTATACGGTATGTATAGTTAGGCTTAGACACAAGTTGCTCGGCAACGTTTTGGCAACTTTTGCCATTTCGGGCAACTTTTTTTTGTTTTACAGCCAAAAGTATTTTAATAAATATATGATTATGATATAAGAGCTTACTTATCATAAATATGACTCAAACATGACATAACAAGTGCGTGAGCTCCTCTCAGCAGTACTAGTACCTGACCCTTTCTTTTTGGCTACTTAAATGGGTTGCCTGTGGTTTTTGAGGTCACTCCGGTCAGCAGTATCACCAATAAGAGCAAGTTTTTCAACATGGCTGCTCTTGTTGAAAGTTCAGAAGAGGACATTTCTTCGAATGAAGGTGAATCAAATGATCCTATCGAGAAAGCCAAAAGGCTCGGAGCAAACCTGAGTGTTCCAATTAAGGGTGCTATTTCAAGAAAGCGGAAAATCCAGACGAATCATTATTGATTCATTGGAGGTAATGCTTTGCTACAATGGCAACCAGAGGAAAAAGCTCTTGGTCCCATAAATGATGACTGTCTATTAGTATTACTGCAATGGCCTTTACTAGTATCACTGCTAAAGGATTCTGTGTACATAATACAACTGACTATACTACTGACTGGTCAGTTTTCGTTTGTAATCTAGTTTTGATTGTTAAAAGAAAGAAATATGATTTTTATAAAAAAAGGTATCTATATCTGAAGAAATGAATCACAAATAAAAGCAATTCCACATTATTTTTTCTGCGCCAGTAACTTCGTGGTGAAAAAAAGAGGGCAAAATTGGGGCAACTTTTCGACAACTTTTTGGAAAATTGGCAACTTTTGAGCAACTTTTTTTTTTATAAATTTGGGGCAACTTTTAAGGAATTTTCGAGAAACTTGTGTCTAAGCCTATGTATAGTGCAGAGCAATATTGAAATGAAGTGAAAAAACGTATTTTGATAAGTCTGATAATGCTGTGTGTCTCAGCTTATTTCATATTATCTCATTCTGAAACGTTTTTTTATGCCGCATATAAGACCCCCCCCCGGATATAATACACCCTCCCCCCTTGAAAGCTAACTGAAAACCCGGTATAACCGGTATGCTGTCAGAAAGTACGCATCTACATGTAGCATGGCAATGGTAGCGACGGACAGGGGTACCCACGGGAAAAATGACAAGTTTGTAGTATTGAATCAGTTCTTTCAGTTTTCAGCCTTTATTTTCGTTTGATTCAGGGGATGTGGGAGTCAAATACAATTAAGCCTTCCCAAGTCCCGCATCATTGGCTTTTTTCGTTTAATAAATAATCTCTCCCCGGTCCACTGGGAGTGCATGTGAACGTGACTAGGTCACGCAACCAATTATTTTGTGGCCTTTCACTGACCTCTTGTTATGATGGTTTCTTTTGTATCGCTTAATACAACTAAATGGACGGCAAGATGTGACTATATTTTTCTGTCCTTAATGTTTTCTCGTACATTTACAGTATGTATGTAACTGTATGTCTGCGACATTTGGATTGGAAGTCATCGGATATTTTTATGTGAGTACACTGTGTGTAAATAACGAAACAGGTGTCTGTAACAACATTTTGCGAATATCAAATGCTGTAATGTCAAGCAAGCCATGGTTTTTGTGAGATATCTATGTAAGAATCCTTGTATTTCTGCTGCTTACAACAAGGAAAAGGCGAGACAAGCTAACTTAAACATTCCTTGAACTGTTCAAAGACTTATGCCGTATTTTGATACGTCGGCAACAAAGTCGATCAATGATACATATGATTATAGCTTACATTTTAACTGAATGCGTCCTAGATAAAAATCATATGAATATTATAGCTTAAAACATGTAAATGTTGTTTTCAAAGCTTTAAAGACCTGTTTAAGGGCCAATTTCGCTGTTTCGTTCTTAAGCTCGCCGTCATTCCAGCGCTTAAAATTCAATTTAATCGAATGCGAAGTTGGTGTCAAGCTAAAAATAGCCTTCACGGATAAATCTCTCAGTAGGGCTGTATTCACGGGCCACCAAAAATAATTTCAGAATAAATAAAAGACAGATTCAGCTTTAATGTAGTGTTGTTTTTTTGCCTAAAACTCATGTACCAGACTGCATTTTACTAATTCGAAGTTTCCTTAAATTTGCCTTCTTGTTTACATGGCGAAGATAGGTGTTTTGTACAAGACCAAAATGATTTTTAAAGTTAACATTTCCGACAAAATTTTATTGCAAAAGAAAGCTAAAAAGACGTTTTATTCACTGTGTCAAAGGCATTGTAGGACACCAAATGTTGCGATAACAGGAGCGTTTTGAAAATGGTCCAAAATAGCCAAAATTCAATGGTCCATGAAAGCACCTGCGGACTCAAAAGGCTAATTTTCAACTTATCAAAATTTTGAAAAAAGTAAAATGAAATCGAACCTTTTAAACCCATTTTCGAAAATAGGTCACTAAATAGGTTCTTTTGGTAAAATAAAAATAAATTCGAAATTTTGCCAGTGTCGTCGGATTCTCGATATTTACAGACATCCGCTCTTAAGACTTGGTCACCAGTGAAAAATTTTAGTTGCCAGAATTAATTAATCAATTAATTAATTAATCGATTATTAATTAACTATCCAATTAATATATCTATATAGTTACTGTATTTATTATTAATAACCTTTTCATGAAACCACTTAAACATTTTTAGCTCTCAAACAATTTTTAAAGTGAAATCAAATCTTTTCATTATAATGATTGATTACTGTACAACGTATTAGCGGCTCATCAAAATGAACTTGATATATCATTGGCTAACTTAATAATTAGCTTCAGTTTCAATGAATCCTTTACAATAAACTTTGACTTTCGTAGATTTTAAAGATTACAGTTACAGTACAAACTAGTTGTAATATCAACCAAAAACAATGGTCAAGATTGAAGAAATGTCATGCCTTTACTGCCAGTTCTGGAAACCAAATTTTCTAACACTTGTGACCCTTTAGCGTCCAAATGTTTGCCTACATTATTGCTGTGGAAAACTGGACACTAAATTCCATATTTGAAAACCAAACAGTTTACCCACCTGAAGCCACATGGTTTAAAGACAAAATGGCGGTGTATTTTCACAAACTAACAAACGAACAAAATGTTGTAAAATGAACAAGAAAACATGACATCCTGGCAACATTGTTCAATGCTGTCATGTGCTGGTGCTCTGTTAACTTGTCTTTGCATTGATGTACTTTTTAGCTAAATAGGATTTTTGCAAGAAGCACTAGATTTGTTTGAAAAATGGCCATTTTTTCCCGCGAAAATATCGGATTTTAAGATATATATATTAAGATTCAAAGCCACTAAACAACAACACGGAAATGTCAGGATTGTTTAATTGCTGCGGAATGAGCGCAGCGAGTGAGCAGTAACATAATCAGGATTTAAGAGAAATATATGAGAAAAAAATATAAGCTAGGAAAAATCTCGAATTGATCGCTTTTTACCAGAATTCACTGCGCCACGAACACATTTTGGGCCAGAATGCACTGCGCCACGAACAATAGCCTCGCTTGCTGCTTCAAGCTGTTGGCTGCGAGATTTGTAATATTTTGGTCCAACATGTCCCAGTCGAAATTGGAACTGAAGTGTCGAAGACTGCCGCGAGTTGAGCAAGGACTGTGAGGCATGGTGATAGGACCGTTGGATAGCAAAGATTTTTGAAGATTGTACGGAATAAAAGACAAATTTATTTTGAACTGAATCACTGAGACTGAGCTGAGCGCGTGGGGACGCGAAACCTGAGCTGAGTGCGTGGAGACGTGAACACGATACGGCTAGCTAGTAACGCAACATACAGTCAAACCTGTATATAACGGCCCTGTATATAGCGGTCACCCTGTATATAACGGTCACCGAACAACTTTCCAAAAATCGTGCCTTATATTTACTGTAAAGTTTACCTGTATATGGCGGTCACCTGTAAATAACGGACGCGGTCACCCTTTAGACTTCCCGAATCCACAATTTCGTTATTTTTTACCTGTACATAACAGTCACCAAATTGGATTACGATCAAACCATTAGCGAATCATGACAAGCTTTATTCAACAGCTCATTTGCAAGATGCCACTATTCCAGTATAGACCATTACTTTCGCATAAGACTTGGATCTTAGACTGTTTTAGCCGTGATGAAGAAACACTATCTCACAAGTTATGCTAACCACAGACTTGCACTCACATTAAGGTAATTCCTTAGTATTGCATTGCGCATCACGTTCTGCGCATAATTTCTTGCGTCATCAGCGCGCGCACAGTCCGAACCAGTAAGGTTTCCTTTGAGGATAAGTTGACCAAATTAATAAGAGATTGTTTTCTCCTAAACGAGCACGGTGACCCCTATTTTTTACTGATGTCATTTACTCGTAATTGGACTATAAATAACATATTTTAAGCAGAAAAAAAGTTCAGTGGTAGAACTTGTATTAATTCTGTGTAAATCGCGTGAAAACCTGTATTTGGAGCCAACAAGGAGTATGTGCTGATGACGAAGCGGTCCGATTTCCTTGCAAAATTTGCAAGACCGGTCAATTTGAAATGACTTTCCTAAAAGAATGTTGCAAAATCAAATAAAGAGTGTTAAAATTTCAATAATAATCATAGTTTTCTGCAGGCAATAAGGATCCATTTCTCGATCTTCGAGTTTCGAACATTCCTCGCGCAATTATAAAAAGTCGCTATAAATAACGGGAGTACAGTGTAAAAACAAGCACGGTGACACCCTCTTTTTATTGCATTTTTCGAATGCCCTAAGCATGGTTATCAATCTTACCAAGTTTGAAAAAAAGTTAAGTATAAGATCCTTTTCAAGGGAATTACCTTAAATCACGGACTGAAAAATGAACTGATCCTAAGCAGCGACTAATTGCTACTTAAACGGCTACTACTGATCTTGCAACACTTTTAACGTGAGCCAAAGAAGCTCCATTGTAATATGCCAAGAGCTGTTGTAGCAAAAGAACGACGGCATAACTAAATATTCTAAACGGCTCTGGAAAGCGTAAATTCCTCCTGTCAGTGTCACATCTAGAGATTTTTTTCCTAAGATCAAAGAATCGTCAACGTTTAGAACAACAGGCCTGTTATATCTTTATTTTGATCTAAAAGGAAAAATCTGTCAGGCACGTACTTGGGGTAGGCCAATTCGAAAGCTGAGCTAAATTGCTTTTAGCGACATGCAGGATTTGTGCTTGGCCTGTCACAGTTTTATAACAACCACCCTTTTTCTCGTATTTTGAACGTTGCTGGTCATTGTCAATAAAATGTAAATTGAGTGATTATTTCCACATAAAAACGTTATTCATTAACTTCCAGTAGAGTTTAAAGGTAACCTGTATATAGCGGTCACCCTGTATATAACGGTCACCTGGCCATTTCCCAAGAGTGACCGTTATATACAGGTTTGACTGTATTAACCTAAAATTTAACACCTTCCTCGTGGTGAACGCGTCCTTTGCTCAACAATATTCAGACATTGCAAGAACTTGATGCGTGAATTTCAAATCAAAATTAGTCTTATCAGCTGGAGTTTTCGTCGATTCATCCCGGTTACATTTGCTTTCAGTTGGTGCTTCCCCTCAAAAACGAAAGAGAAAATTCTGTAATACCAACTGAGCGAGACGATAAAACAGCATTATTACAACAAATTTACCGCAGCAATTACTATCTTTTGGATACACTAGTATAATTCGTAATTCAGAAAACAAAACACTAGTGTAACTGGTATAGTTTATTCAACAATCTTTCGAGAAATGAAACTAAAATCATGCGTATGTCCTGGCGTTATTTACATATTTTTATGCGAAGTGAATGCCAAAAAATCTTTCACGTTTGAAGGCAATCGCCAAGACATGATTTTTTGTATCGTAGAAATCTTGAAAAACAGTAAAAAGGTAAATCCTGGTTCGTTCATACAAGTGAAATTTATTTGCCGTGGACCGGCGTAGCTGTTTTTATTTTTATTGCGGTTTTATTTATAGAACCGATTACGGCTAGACTCGACACGCGTGCTTTATTTATACATCCATTGTTGTCAAAATTGGCTGGCTTTTTCACTGTTTTCATATGAAGTATTTTTGTGTCCGCTGTAACAAGATGTGTTTCTGAAATTCATTATGGATCAATTAACGGTGGAACTTTCCAAGCTTTCGCAGTTCCTTTTATTTTTGGAGGAAATTTACGAGATTGCGTGTACAGAATCACGCTCAAATGTAACATTGTCACGTGCTAAAGTTCAGTAAGCGGAACAAGCACAGCTCATCTCATTCTGATCGAGAGATAAATCTCCGTTCTTTCTCACAGGTATATTTTATGGATAGAAGTGTTTTGTTTTCATTTACTCAATTACACCCACCGATTTTCAGATAATCAGATTATGTCAAGTGTCAAAATGTGGACCAATCAGAAACTAGCGCACGCTTTTACGCATGGCTGAATTCACTTTGTGGTCATTTTTATCTGTGAATATGCGAAGCAATGTCTTTGACTTCAAACTCAGTATGGAAAATTAAAACCAATCTGTGGACTGCAAATGTGAAGCCATTTGAGAAAGCACCAACCTTTTAATCAATTAATCTAAATTCTTAATGTCAAAAACACTTGAAACAGAAACACTTAACAGCAGGTTACAAACCACTTGAAACAGAATTTTCTTACAGAGAAACAAGTACCCTCCTAAAATCTTAATGAAAACCCTGCCTGAAAACAGTTAATTTTAACCCTTTAACTCCCAAGAGTGCCAAAAATCAAAATTCAAGAAAAATCCCAATTTCATTTAATTTATAAAATATTGAATAACAAATGGTACCCTGCAAAAGTACTGCCGAAGAGGTTTAATTTGAATGGTCACATCATAGGATTTCATCTGCAGACTTAATCTACATGACACATCTCCATAATTGACTCTAGAAGTGAAAGGGTTAAACCACTTCAAAGGTTTATATCTATGATCAAAGGTAGTTACATTGTAGTTTAACTCATCAAAGTATCTGGTGATCACTGGATGTCTCTAAATTTTGTTTTAGTCTTTGCTTCCATGCTTGTAAGGAGCAACAACTTATGTTAAATATTTACTCTTTTTTTGACAGGGGAAATTCCTGGCATTTTACCAGTTTGCAAAAACTTTCAACTCAGATAATTTTGAATACAGCCAACTGGACAACTTAGACTTTGTTTTCATGAGATGGAAGGTAAATGGTGCAAATGCACTTATTCTTATGTACAGTCAGTTCCTAGCTTGTAAACACTTTGCTATTGCTTTGCTTCAGACTTAATTTGTTCTTGGAAATTGTAATGATTGATTAATAATCGAAGGGCGGGATGGAAAAACTGCCTAAGTATATAATTTTTCTTTTCTCAACAATTGCCAATTTTATTGCAATAAAATTGTTTCTTGTAAAATGAATATCAAAAACCCTTGTCATATTTGCACTAACCCTAAGGAATTTGATGAATCTCACCTGAAAAAAGCAAAGTTCAGGCCCTCTAGTGCTTTGACTGTCCTTTCTGACCTTAGTTCCTTCCAAAACTGCATAAAACGTATCAAAGCTAGAAGTATTCTTAACGAATGGCACCATAACAAAACAGATTGGCTGTGAGAATATGGGACCACAATACTCCTGTCCCGCACCAATGACCTGAATGAACATAATCTCAGTTAAGGCAGGCTTATCGATCATGTTACTACTCGATACAACATGGCTGAACAGGATACAACTCAGTGTTTGAGCACTGGTTTAAGCCATGTTTAAGGCCCACCTGGTGATGGAAGGTCATCTCATCGCCTCACGAAGAACTGAGAAGTGTTCTTGCCATGCCTCTGCCCAAAGTGCTCTTCAGCACTTGTGGTGAAAATGGGTTGTGATGGACAACACGAGCCAGCAGGAAAGTTTGGAATCACTGCAGATCAGAAAATGGGTAGCGTTGTGAGTTATGGGCTACAGTATTTGCCATCCTGTGGCATGGTGGAAATGCCTGATATCTGAATGAAGTGCTTCCAGACTGATACTTTTTTTTTCTATATAATCTGGGCAAGAAGCTCTGTTTCGTTTTTGCCATAGAATTTCCCAACATGCTTCATGACAGTGGCAGGTCTGCTATGCGTGGTCGCGCACTTGAAATACAGCTTTGGGCAGCTCGAAGTGAGTTCTTGCTGTAAGGCAGGCAAAGGCCATGAGCCAGCAGCGGAGGACCGGGAGTGCTTCCTGGAAAGTCTGTAAGAGAGATGGTGCAAAACTAAGTTGCTGACTATTGGCAGTCAGTGCTGGAAATAACAGTCTGTCATCCTCAATTGTCCCACTAACTTTAAATTATGCTCGGACACGGTACCTGAGCATAAAAATTAGTTAGCTTTTGCCTTGAAAGTCTTGTTAAGTCATCCCATCCGATTCCAAAAACATTCAAGCAATAATTTATGCTGCTTGTACCATTTATTTTGCTGCAAAAGACTCATTCGATCCGAGAAATTAAGAAAAGGCAGTGTCATTTGTAAGTGCCCCACAGTGCATTGCAAACTGCAAATAAACTGCTTATAGCACATTGTATATATATATATGCTTATGGATTGTGTCTCAGAAAAAAATCCAAAATGGTGAATGTCTGATCCTTTTTTTTTCCTTCCTGAACTGGACATTATGAAAGTGATAAATTATACTTTTTTTTGCATTCTTCAAAAGATGTTAATAATCAAATAAATAAGTTTAATTTAAAAAAAAAAACGATTGAACCATATCAGTATAAAAACTTAAGCTTACTTCTATAATGCACTATGCCTTAGCATTTCTTATTCATGGGTTGGCTCACAGGAGTCTTTGGTTATTATTATTCAACTATCTCTTCACTAATCCAATTCATCCATGAGCTGGCTTATGTGAGCCTTTGATTTATATTTGGTTTTCTTTTTTTTTTTCCTTGAGCTGGATTCAGGAGTGAAACAAACTAAGTGCTTTACCACACTAAAACAAATCCGTTTGCAAAAAAAAAAAATTGCAATTTTTTTTTTATTTAGGCAGTTTTTCCACCAAGCTCAATTATAGGACTTTGTGATTGAAAAATTGGACTCCCGCTATGCAGTCGTCCAATGTTGTTAATCAATTTTATGATTACAAACCAAATTGGACTCCACTTAGTCCTATTACCATTATGAATTGCACTCCATTCAGCCCAATTCCTATAACATGTGGACAAATGTAAACTGATATCATTTATGGACTGTTACTTAAATCATTATAAATGTACCAAGTACATTACAGTCTGTAGTCCAGTTCTCATCTTCGGCGATTTTTTTCTTAAATTTACAGGAGCACTTCTTAGTACCAGATCACACTATCACAGATATAAATGGGGCATCATTTGCAGGGTTTTATTACGTATGTCTTCAGAAATCTGCTGCTACCATTGAAGGTTACTACTATCATCGAAGCTCAGAATGGTAAGAATGGTATTGAACTTGTGTTTCATCCGGTTTTCAAAACAACGAGAAGTGAGTTGAAAACACACAAGGCGCAGACAAGTGTTTTTGACTGATTTCAAGGCATTTGGGTACCTGATGAAACACACTTTTTTATGTGTTTGATATAGCTTCTCACCATTAATAATTCATGGAGGAATTCAAAGCAAAAGTTCACTAAATTTGATGGTAATTAGCATCACTTATCCATCTGACGTCTCTAAGTGGACACTTCTCTTAATGCCAGTGATATGATTTTCTTGCCGGCTGAGCTTACGAAAGAGGCAAGAAATGAAGTTCTCACACACTGAATGGAGTCTGGCACGAGTCGGGATATCAGGTGTCACGCTTTGACTCAGTTTTTGTTTGTTGCCATACGTGCAACAGCTTTCCCACCCTCCCAGCCCTTGACATACATGTAGGTATTTAGGGTCATTGAAGTCTTGGTTTCGTAAGAGCCAGGTTTCATACATACTCTGTAAGTGTTAGACATTTTGGAATAAAGCAATAAAGTGCTGTTGCATTCTGTGGCAGACAAATGGCATTCAATGTGTGAGAAGTGCTAAGTAATAGTTCGCTCATTGTGAAGGTTGATCAATTGTTTTCATAAATTAAAGGGCTGAGTGCAAAACGGCCTTATTTTAATAAATTTATTTAACCAGCGTGAAGGACTGAAGAATTTCTCCATAGTCATGTGCATTTTTGAAACCATGACCTCTGCTAAAATGCTGTGATCATTTGCTTGTGAGATGAAGCCTAATTTGTTTCAAGTTTAGATCATTGCATAAAATACATTTATAACTACAATGATCACATATTCATTCAAAATCTGCAAATCCAGAAATGATTTCATTTGTTATCAGACTCACAAGTCTGTATGATCTCTGTATAGCCCACAAAAAAATGCATTGCAAAGTGCATTCTAGTGTCAGAACCCTTTTTGATCATCCTTGTTTTTTATTTATTTTCTAGGTTTCAGTCTTTAAATCTGGTCCATGTTCCAGATCACAGTCAACCCATTTATGAATTCAGATAGTAGCATTCAAGATCTTTGTACATTCTTCTGACATACATTTTAGACTCTCTTGATTTGAGCTTTGCGTATGGACAAAACATGAGCCAAGAAGAGTTAACAAAAAAGATATTATTCTTGAGATTTCACTTGCAGATAGGTTGGTAACAGTCTTGTGGAGTAACAAGTTGAAATTATAAGAGGGGAAAAGATTTTGTCTTGATTTAAATCATTTTCTTTAAGAATTGTCTAATTTATGTCCCCGCTATATAATTTTATTATTAAGCGTATGAGATCGTTTTGTATCAAAGTAGAGACAAAAAAATGTTATTGATTTACGTGCCCTCAAGAAAATTGATTCCCTTTTTATGATTTTATTTTGCTGTTAAAAAGCCTGATTGTAAGCGAATACCTCTGTGTAAAGTTGATACATGTACATCAATACAAGCATTTGGATTAGGATTATGTTTTTTTCTCTTCACCTTAACAGTGATCAGTATATTCAATTTCTCCCTGTAGTATCAATGCATTGTAAAGTACAGAGGTGATAAGAAATTATTAAGATGACGATAACCCAAGATGAAGAATTTATTATTCTCTTGATTCTTTAGCAAATAATTTTATCCAAATTTGAGTTATTAGAAATGTATGGGGACCAGTAAGGAGAATTTGTGTTTTGACTTTGGGGCTTAAGGGTAAAAAAATATACCATGATTCTGGTATTACAGTTGAAGCTCTTCTTGCGACCGCTCTCGTAAGTAATCAGCTATCCTCATCGACCACCCCCACAAAACTCAGTTTACTAAAATTCTCGATAGAACTCTGTTATTGAAAGCTCTGTAAGTGACCAGTTCTTGTTACAACCACCGATTACAAATCCGCAAGTGGTCCTTTACAAGAGCTTCAACTCTACTCGGTTTTGTGTAAACCATTGTTTGTTAGGTGTTTTGTTTTGGTGCACATGTATAGGCCATTTTCATGATGTTTGCATCATTTACTACAACTACGTACCAGAATCCTTGAGTTTTTTGTTTTCCCATGTTAATTGGGGCTATTGTTATTTAAGGTGGCTCCATAAAGTTATCGGCCAGTCTTTCAAATAAATTATACACAATCTTATGGCTGTCTTTCGAGAGTTTTGTTTCACAATACTAGGCATAATACACACATACACGTAGCTTAGGCTTTCTCGTTTACGGAGAAGTCTAATTTGGCAGCCTTGTGTTGTTACCATGGCAACCAATGATTGAGTTGTTGGGCTTGTTGTTCTAGGCTAGCAAACCTGAACAGATTTTCTCGGTTTTTACACGGTAAATATTCACGATTTTTGTTGAAACAGAAGAAACATTCAATAAGTCTAATCTAACAAAGTCCTAAAAAAATTGGTACATAATTTTTGGCAATTTACTTTTCGTTTTTTACCTTTATTGGGTTTGTATGTACAAAAATTGTTGTTTTTTTTTGTGATTGAGAACAAAGAAAATCCTAACAATTTGTCAATTTTTATAAAAATTCACCCTGTGGAATGCGTGCAATAAACGTTTTAGTAACCATAAAAACCTCTTTATTTTCGTGACGTCATCAAAATAAATAAATATGCACTCGCGCCATTTTCGTGCCCATGCCTTGCGCGCCAAAAACTGTATATGGAGCCACCTTAAGCTCCACTGGGATTACAAAATTTAAAAAAAGAAAGGTAGAATATAATTCTGGTAGTCATAGTAAAATGACATCATCATGAAAGTTGCCTATTGTTATGTCTCTTTTAATCTTTCTCATGTCATTCAGTGATCACAAAACCAAGAAATTACTCATAATTCAGACAGTGTGCATCTTTCTGGTTGCATTTGTCTTTATGAATATTTTGTTTATTTTGATCATTAGTAAGAGCATTTTTCAATAGGCCATTTGCACGATGGCGTCATTTGACTACAACTACCAGAATTCATTTCGTTTTTCCTTTCTTATTTAAATTTTGTAATCCCGGTGCGGTTTAAATAACAATAGCCCTAATTTGCACTACAAAACAAAAAACTGAAGGATTCTGGTAGTTGTAGTCATATGACGTCATCGTGCAAATGGCTTATTGAGTGTCAAAAGTAATTACACAATTGCTTTGGTTTTGCATTGTACACTTTGATTGGCTAAAAAATTCTTGCGCCACTTTCTCAACCAATCAGAAGTAAAACCAAAACCAATCATGACTTGCTCGCACACGTTTCCCGTGCTTGGCGCCGCCGACATGTAATTGCTTCGAGCTCTGATTGGTTCATTGGATTGTTTACAACTGCTGTGATTGGTCAGAGTAATTACTTAATTGGTTTTGGTTTTATGACACTCAATTGAAAACTTCTCTATTTTTGTGCTATCACAATAATTATTATTTGACAGCTTACAAATCCACAGTTGTTTTAGAGGGTTTTACTAGATTTTTCTGAATTGTGAGAGTAACATTGTTAAACAGGATATCAACTTTGATATATGACTGGTAAAAGAAATCAGTCATTCGTTTTATCAGGTTAGTAGCTGTATAGTCTTCTCATAATGAGAACCTTTCTGTCATTGTTTCATTGTTAATGCCTTCAATGTCAAGACTAACCAAAACTAAAGAACAACAACAACAACAAAAATTATGGAACACTAAAATAAATAACAAAGATCACCATAAGAAAGTACTGCATGGCATCTTTAATTAAAATGGTCACATTTTAGTATTATTCGTCCTTAGGCTTGAGTGTTTCAACAACATAGCATGCCAAATTCTGTCATTGATACCATCAGCCCTTATTCACGCCAGGGGATGCATAAGGCCTCTTTAGTTGATATATGCTAAAAATCCAAATATTGGTAATCTAATATCCATTTTAACTTATTAAAACAGTTTGTAACTGGATTTGATCAATAACTAGCTATTGGTCGGAGTGCTTTAAGAGACTGACAGCCTATGGTATGTAATTGCAATATGTAAATAACTAGACAGTAATGTTTCAAGAGACTGACGCCTATGAAAAAGAGGTACACAGGTCTACAGGTATAAAAATTGGGCTATGATTTAAGTAACATTCTATTAAGATCTAATGCTGTGTTCAGGCTCAGCCAGAGGATGTGTATTGCACTAAAACGTTTTTTTAAAAAAATTGCAACACCTATCAGGATCTTTAATTACATACCAATGAAATTAAAATGAAACCAAGAAACAAACATGCCCTTTTTGTAATGTAACTGTTGAGTGACAAAGATGGGGACCCATCGGAGTTTGAGGGAATGTCCCCAATATCTAAATTTTAACATCCTAAGGCCCTGGACAAACCAAATCACAAGTTATCACAGGTTGGAAACTGCTTATAAAGACTTGCGTTCACTTTGATTGAGCTCAATTTGTCTGCAAGTATGTGCAAGACTACAGTGAAATAGTTTTTTTTTGTAACTTGGGAACACCCTGAAAACAAGGTTTGCAAACAACTTGCATCTACTTGCAAGTCCCGTTGGCCACCTGAGGCAATTTTTCTCCTTGAGATGCAATGTCCAAAACTTGCGTCGACTTACATACCTGTTTACCTATGGCTTTACACCAGCTTGATCAAATCTTCCACCTGTGGGACATTCATTTAATTACTATGGGTTTAGACCAGCTTGACCAAATCCTCCACCGGTGGGACATTCATTTAAAAACCACGGGTTTAGACCAGCTTGACCAAAACCTCCACCTGTGGGACATTCATTCAGTAACCATGGGTTTAGACCAGCTTGACCAAATCCTCCACCTGTGCGACATTCATTTAATAACCACGGGCTTAGACCAGCTGGACCAAATCCTCCACCTGTGGGACATTCATTTAATAACCACAGGTTTAAACCAGCTTGACCAAATCCTCCACCGGTGGGACATTCATTTAATAACCACAGGTTTAGACCAGCTTGACCAAAACCTCCACCTGTGAGACATTCATTCAGTAACCATGGGTTTAGACCAGCTTGACCAAATCCTCCACCTGTGGGACATTCATTTAATAACCACAGGCTTAGACCAGCTGGACCAAATCCTCCACCTGTGGGACATTCATTTAATAACCACAGGTTTAAACCAGCTTGACCAAATCCTCCACCGGTGTGACATTCATTTAATAACCGCGGGTTTAGACCAGCTTGACCAAATCCTCCACCTGTGAGGCATTCAATTAATAACCACGGGCTTAGACCAGCTGGACCAAATCCTCCACCTGTGGGACATTCATTTAATAACCACAGGTTTAAACCAGCTTGACCA
The DNA here is from genome assembly GCA_024195265.1 of Dendrophyllia cribrosa. Lineage (NCBI taxonomy): Eukaryota > Metazoa > Cnidaria > Anthozoa > Scleractinia > Dendrophylliidae > Dendrophyllia > Dendrophyllia cribrosa. Next base: position 22,808,504 of record JAJLRJ010000009.1, read on the forward strand.
AATCCTCCACCGGTGGGACATTCATTTAATAACCACAGGTTTAGACCAGCTTGACCAAAACCTCCACCTGTGGGACATTCATTTAATAACCACGGGCTTAGACCAGCTGGACCAAATCCTCCACCTGTGGGACATTCATTTAATAACCACAGGTTTAAACCAGCTTGACCAAATCCTCCACCGGTGGGACATTCATTTAATAATCACAGGTTTAAACCAGCTTGACCAAATCCTCCACCGGTGGGACATTCATTTAATAACCACAGGTTTAGACCAGCTTGACCAAAACCTCCACCTGTGGGACATTCATTTAATAACCACAGGTTTAGACCAGCTTGACCAAAACCTCCACCTGTGGGACATTCATTCAGTAACCATGGGTTTAGACCAGCTTGACTAAATCCTCCACCTGTGAGGCATTCAATTAATAACCACGGGCTTAGACCAGCTGGACCAAATCCTCCACCTGTGGGACATTCATTTAATAACCACAGGTTTAAACCAGCTTGACCAAATCCTCCACCGGTGGGACATTCATTTAATAACCACAGGTTTAGACCAGCTTGACCAAAACCTCCACCTGTGGGACATTCATTTAATAACCACGGGCTTAGACCAGCTGGACCAAATCCTCCACCTGTGGGACATTCATTTAATAACCACAGGTTTAAACCAGCTTGACCAAATCCTCCACCGGTGGGACATTCATTTAATAATCACAGGTTTAAACCAGCTTGACCAAATCCTCCACCGGTGGGACATTCATTTAATAACCACAGGTTTAGACCAGCTTGACCAAAACCTCCACCTGTGGGACATTCATTTAATAACCACAGGTTTAGACCAGCTTGACCAAAACCTCCACCTGTGGGACATTCATTCAGTAACCATGGGTTTAGACCAGCTTGACCAAATCCTCCACCTGTGGGACATTCATTTAATAACCACGGGCTTAGACCAGCTGGACCAAATCCTCCACCTGTGGGACATTCATTTAATAACCACAGGTTTAAACCAGCTTGACCAAATCCTCCACCGGTGGGACATTCATTTAATAACCACAGGTTTCGACCAGCTTGACCAAAACCTCCACCTGTGGGACATTCATTCAGTAACCATGGGTTTAGACCAGCTTGACCAAATCCTCCACCTGTGGGACATTCATTTAATAACCATGGGCTTAGACCAGCTGGACCAAATCCTCCACCTGTGGGACATTCATTTAATAACCACAGGTTTAGACCAGCTTGACCAAAACCTCCACCTGTGGGACATTCATTTAATAACCACAGGTTTAGACCAGCTTGACCAAAACCTCCACCTGTGGGACATTCATTCAGTAACCATGGGTTTAGACCAGCTTGACCAAATCCTCCACCTGTGGGACATTCATTTAATAACCACGGGCTTAGACCAGCTGGACCAAATCCTCCACCTGTGGGACATTCATTTAATAACCACAGGTTTAAACCAGCTTGACCAAATCCTCCACCGGTGGGACATTCATTTAATAACCACAGGTTTCGACCAGCTTGACCAAAACCTCCACCTGTGGGACATTCATTCAGTAACCATGGGTTTAGACCAGCTTGACCAAATCCTCCACCTGTGGGACATTCATTTAATAACCATGGGCTTAGACCAGCTGGACCAAATCCTCCACCTGTGGGACATTCATTTAATAACCACAGGTTTAAACCAGCTTGACCAAATCCTCCACCGGTGAGGCATTCAATTAATAACCACGGGTTTAGACCAGCTTGACCAAATCCTCCTCCTGTTGGACATTCATTTAATAACCACGGCTTTACACCAGCTTGACCAAATCTTGTAGCTACCTGTGGGACATTCATTTAATAACCACGACTTTACACCAGCTTGACCAAATCTTCCACCCATGTGACATTCATTTAAAAAGTAAAATTCCTCCACTCCTTGATGTGTATGCCTTGTACATTATGTTTTATTGCTAAACCCCTTCAAATTTAACTGCTTTTAGTTGATCTTTTAACTAGTCAAAACTTGTGGAAATTATGTCCAACCGAGTTGGTGGTGTTGATCAATTTGAGTAAAACAAAATGAAAATGGTTCATTCCAATATATTTCCTGGTCTTTTTAAATGCATTTGCACTCAGGCAAGTAGGGTGTAAGCCTGTTCTCGGCCTACTGATCACAAAGTCATCGTTATAAAACTTAGATGTGATTTTGTGGTTAAGGGTTAAAAAAGGAATTCTTCATACTTCTGTATAACATGCTTTAAACTTTATTGTATTGTAAATATTTACACCAAAAACACATTTGGGATGTTGATTATCAAAAATAACATCTTTTATTTTAGTCACGATGAAAGTTAAAGCTTATACAGCTTATGGGGCTGTGTTACCATCTTGTAACATTAACAACAAATTCGCTCTCAAGTGCACAAATAACGAGACAAATCTGGCAGTAAATGGGACAATGGGTACTGGGTGCTCCCTAGGATAGCAACAAGCGTGGGTGGTAGCGACAAACCCTGGGAGGTGTAATTGGATGGTTAGCGAACACACCCTGCAAACTAGGTGGGGCAGTTAGCAGAGTGACACAAAGCACAGACTTGGGCAGTTGGCAGACACACCTAGAGATACTGAATGTAGACAGAAACCCTTGGGTGGTTAGCAGACACACCCAGTGAATGAATTTGGGTGGTTAGCAACTCACCAGAGAACAAAGCCCCCAGACCAAGCTAGGTAGCTAAATATAAGGTTGGATAAGGGGCCCACCCAATCTTCTGCAGGCAATAGCTGGAAGGTGTGCTCCCAGGCCAGTAGTCAAGTTTATTTATAAGGGGAGGGTAGGAGAGGAGAAAGAACAAACTTACAAGGGAAAATAAAAAGCATGTCTAGCATTCTACTAGTACAAAGACTGGTGCATAAAAAACACATGTAAGTTTAATGTTCATTGGAGACCTGATATGCTACGGATGGCTAAACTGATAAAATTCAGATAAAGCACAAGCACCCAATTGTGAGCGATCTAAGAATGATTAAAGGGGCTACGTCACCTATTTTTTAGTATCACTTTGAAAAGCCAAAAAACATTTGTTTCAATGCAAACCTACAAATAATAGTCCAGTCTTGTTAACAAATACTCTACCAGTGCACAGAAACTGGCATTCGTTATCTTTCATTGGCTGCGGATGGCCAGGATGGAAATGGATTGCAACTTGAAAAAATTGGCCAATTTTTTCAAGTTCCTTCAAAGTGTCGTGGAAAAATCTCAAAAAAAAACTTATGTTTTTTTCTTACTTGAATAAATCACTTGATACTTTCTTCTTGGTGTTGTAAGACCAATTTTATGTTTGAACAAAGGTACTTTGTCAACTATTTGGTGTATTTTGACCAAAATATAGCAGAATTTGCATGACAATGCCCCTTTAACATGGGCACTAAAATGAGATGCCAAGTTAATGCAGCTGATAGCATCCACTGTTTGGATATCAAATTTGTTGGAATGTTTGTAATGCATAACGTCAATTAAAATGTAATTTTTCACCATGAGCGTACAACTTCTACAAAACATTCTAAAATAATATCTAAACGATTGCCCTCAAGTTCTATACTGTAAAATAGAAACAACGTTTACATTCACAGGAAGAATTCCACAGCAGTTTGCCCAATACGTTATCGCAAAACGAATGTTATGTGCATAACAAACATTCATGTATATTTTAAAAAGAAGCTATGTATATGAAAGCAAACAAGATAAAAAGATGTCTGACATGGAGAAGAGTTACTCCTTTCATTCAGTCATCGTTCCTGCAAACCACGTTGTTACTATTGAAAGTTTTATAAATGAAGGCTATACCACAAGGAAGCCAAGTAATTCGACGTTACATAATAACAATCGTGACACAAGAAAAACAAAGGGCTAAAACTTTATCTCATGCCACAATGCGCATTCATTATACCTAGTCGCAACACAAATGGTTTTCTGGTCGGACAACAGGATATCTTGGACAATATTGAGCAGCATGATACACAAACAAAACTCAAATGCAACATATATCCACAAAAAAACAGATCTCACAAAATTTCCGGCAGAAACATTTTCCAGAAAAATGTACTCTACTATAAAATAAATGTAAATGTCAAAGTGGGGAGGTACTCCCTTAGTAACCCATACAGGGATGTGCCGCTGGATGAGGTATGGTTTTTGGCTCCTTCACTGAACAAGGTATATAATTTTATGCGGTTATTCTGAACAGGTTATGGTCACACAATTGTTTACTACCAATGGTTTATGCATTATTTTAGCAATAATTTCAAAATCGGAGACATTTGCTAAATAAAATATATTTGCAATTTCCAATTACACACTTTAAAATTGTGTAAAACAAGACAGTGTAGAATTTTTCAATTGTCCTAAACAGGTTCCTAAAACACTGAGTACTGTCCCACACAGGCAAGGTATTTTAGAGTTTTTTGTTGTTGTCCTAAACAGGGTCAGCAGCACCCCTATACCCAAACACGGGTCAAGTACCCCACCCCCCCCCCCCCCTTCCCTTCCCAGATAAACGGCCAAAACAGGATGCAACAATGTCCGTGTTAATTAAATAGTTATTATCATTAATTTACAACTACATATTATCATTCTCTTAGTAACAATTATCACCATGACGTCCTGATCGAGGAATAGGGCTGGAATAATATTATTATAAACTAATTGATAATTTATCATAATTAATAACATATCTATTATCTCCAGAGGCAGTCTCGTTTGGTTTTCCCTGAGTGTCAGAGGGTGTTCTCACTGGTCAACATATTTTACAGTACTGTTAATAAAATATTCTTTGGTTTTTAGTTCATCTTAAAGGGACACTGTCCTGTCAAACTGGCACAAAAATTTGGTTACCTTATTTCCACGTTATGTTGCTAAATGCCACCATATGACAATCTTATTGGATACATGTAATCATAGTGTAAAACAGAAGCAGCAGTTTTGAGATAAAATTCAGGAATTGCAAAAATGAAGGTGGATTACAGTTCATCAAGCTTCATGATTTTGTGACAGGTGGTCAAGAAATTAAAATTGCAATTCTGGTGGAATTTTTAGCCGTTGTTTTATCTCTTAGTTCATATTTCTTTGTTTAATCTGCACTTAGCGATCTTGTCTTCCTATTTCAAGATAACAAAGAAAGCTTATACCAAGCCCCTGCCCATAATCATGGAAACACGAATTATCAGCCAGACCAATGTACTGTCAATGTGAAGGGGCTTATTATGGTCCAGTTTTGTTTCAAATTGTTCTAGTGCTCTAAGATTAAACATGAGTGTCTAGGCTGCAGATGGCCAAGATGGAAATGGATTGCACCTTAAAAAAATAAAGCTAATTTTTTTCAACTGTCTTTAAGTAGTTAGAAAATTCATGTAACTGTGATTATGATATATTCTCTTCGAAAATTCACTTGATATGTCTCATTTAGTGTTCTATATAATTTAAGCATATTTTTATGTCTGACAAAGGTTATTAAGTTTTAATGTGGGGCACGTTTGACCCAAGAACATCAATATCTCCATAACATTGCCCCTTTAACATATTTCTAATCATATTCTGCTCCAATTGTAATGCTGAGCTCTCCTGGGAGAACCTTGGTTGCATGATACCACTGGTTTGTGTCTACAATAACTGCAAGTAAACAATACAAACATTTAATCACAAAGATTAAGTCTTTTAATTAAAGCACTTTAAAAAAGTTTATAAAAGTCTTGAGACTAATAATTACCTATATCAAGGTTAAAATGATTCTGAAAACTATTGTGATGTGTATTGGTAAATTTGCATGAATATTTTAATAGCTATCTTCTTGACCCTCGCTGGTACTAAATAACTATTGTTTATGCACATACATGTAATTTGTATGTCATAATGTCATGCCATAACATGTCAGATTGTGGCTGTACCCAGTTTGCAATCCTCTGGAATGATTTTCCACTGGGTTGGGGTGGGGAGGTGGGGCAACTGGTTTCCTGGAATTACACATTTGTAACAGATAGTGAAGCAAACTTACAGACGTCTCCCTTGTTTATAGTTGTCGTCATGGAATGACAAACATCTTCACACTCCGGGGGAGGGATGAGGGTCCACACCTTTTTACCGGTCAGCTGAGCTTGCCACGATGGACGGTCTACGCTATCAATCTAAAGAGAAAAAAACAGTGCTCATGTTAAAATAAAACCACAGCGACTGCTACTGCTTATAATTATTAGGATCAGACAGCATAACTAGCATTTTTACTGGGATCTGGAAAACTGCCTGTTGCATTACTTGAGCTGTATCCCAGTGTCGCTTTAATAAAGAAGTCCCCTGCCCCACCCACCTTCCTTGGGCTATGGATTTTGAGCTACCATTTAATAATAATTTGGACAACAACTTTTGAACTGTGGATGTTAACAAAGGACTTTTTACTGTTGTTGTAACTTACATGTATCTGCGCACCAGGTCCAGGTCCACCCATAAAAATCCAATCCTGCTCACTTGTCTCTGATTGGTTGGGCAAAAAATATGGTGTTTGGTAATGAGTACGCAATGCTTGTCTGATGGAAGGGTCACAGTTGCTCCTGAAAATAATACGTTTGAAAAGAAATCTTAACCTAAACACTTGATCATGAGATGAATGTTTTCACTTCATTTCACTTTTTTAATGTTTTATTATCTATTAATTTATTAAACTTGAGGAGAGTCGTAAGAAAACAAAAGACATACAAAAATTTGTCACCAATCCATTTTTTTTTTTTTTGTAGTTTTCAGTAAGCTTAAGTCTTATGTTTATTCCACTTATAATTTCAATCCATTTCGTTTCACCACGCATGCATGCAGCTATCATTAATTTGACAGCTGTGTTAACACACTACAGGAAAACTAAACACAGCTAGAAATTTGACTTTTAAATTTCGGCTTCATTCATAATTGATATCTCTAATATCGAGTAAATACAAGAAAAATCCTTTTGTCTTGAAAACGACGAAAGGAACTGAATGAGGTTTTGCCTAAATTTCACCAGCTGTTTCTCCATATAAGTCTTAATTATAAGCTAACGTTGTATTTTTATTCTTTTCTTTCCCCTATTTTTTAAGATGAAGTTTTAAGCATGAACTAACCATCCAAAATACCACGGTTCCTCTTTCCATTCCGATCTTTCTTTGGACATATTGAACGCTTGCTCGAGAGAAGTAAACTCAGTTCTGTATGGGAAGAATTGGCACTCATCTTCATTCACTTGATATGCGTCTTTGTTTTCTTCGAAGAGGTCCTTAAAAAACGTGAAATTAAACCGCTCTGTGGCCGACCAGTTCTTTGCAGCGTCGATTATTACAACTGGTCTACCAGTGTAGGCATACTTGGTCGCAAATTCCTCCTTCGACAGGTTCGAAACCCGAGGTATTTCTGTTAATCCTTCGCACACAAGTGAGCAATTGGTTGGTTTTCGCGTTAGTTCGATAAAAATCTCGTTCACATTCAAAAGGCAAAGTTCTTCTTTCAATTTTAACCGCTCGATGACGTCAAAATAGTAGAAAGCCACAGACATAACAACAGGTAAGATAAGTAATATCCAGAAACATTTCGATTTTGTCTTGGAAGAAGAACTGGAGCGGTTTTTTACGACTTCTCGAAGGAACTCGTAGCGAACGCTCTTAAGAGATTCGCCACTCTTCAGCGATTTTTCTCGCAGGTCAGAAAATAGAACTGCAAGTTCATCGACGCTCTTTGAAGCAGCCATTAGCAGAACAAACCAGCAAGAGTTCCTTCTTTGAGGGAGTCTGTTTAGACTGTATTTACCAACTTCATAAAATAATATTATAATGTTGCGAAGATTTCCTTGTTCCCAGGACCCTGACGCGCTTCCCAGTCGCGTTACTCTATTATACAGCTGTTTCGAGAAAGGTTGTCGGAAAAAAGCGTAAAAGTGCACGCGACAATCCCGAAAGATATTGTGGGTAGTCATCAACGCTTTATCCTAAAAGCTCGTTTATCCATATGGCCCACCATCTAAGGTCGTCGCTGTACGTACGAGGCATCGCGGATTTGATGTATTTATTTGACTTATTAACATTCAGTGATCATATCCCAAATTAATTTTCGGGATTATCGCGTGCACCTTTGCCCTTTTTCCGACAACCTTTCTCGAAACAGCTGTATACAAGAACGATGACAGGAGCGATAGAATTTCTCAAAACTTGTCGAGTGATGGAGGATAAAATGGCTTCTATTCGTAAGTACAGATGTGTAGATCTATTATTTGAGTTCCCCTGTCACACCGGTGCTCAATTCTCCAGTTTACGCGAAAGGGTGTTACGTGTTCTCCATTCGCATCCGGATTGAGAGACTTGTCGTTCAGACACGGTTTTTCGGTGTTCTGTTCATTCACCATTTGAGAGATAATTTACATATCAATGTAGTTTTAAATCGCTGAAATGTGGCGTCACAAACTAATGCATTAAATAAAAAGCTTTTCTGACAGACCTTTATCTTAATGGCACCAATGTTATTAAAAAAAAACTGGGACTCTGCATGCAGTCATGTTGGGGTTTACTGTGTTTATTAATTGTGTTACAGCCGATTTCACTGCAGTGTACAGAGTGGGATTTTTGAAACATGATTCGCTGGCTATGATTCGCACAAATCAATATGACACAAAGGTGAGAGATTCGTCCATAAAATGAACTCAAAGAGTAAATATGTACTTCTGGAAATTGAAACATCCACAAAGAACAAGATCTGTGTTCATGACACGAATCAAGGCTGGCGAATCATGTTTGTAAAAAAAAAACTGTTCTAGGCGCTGCACTGAGATCTTCATGGATTTTTTTTATATTTCAGGAAATCAGTATTTACTCAGTGAACTCAGTTTTTTTGTGAATTTCCTCTCATAATCGTCTGATCGTGGGCCGACCATGACGGCGAATCATGCAGTGAAGTCGGCTGTAAATGGCTTTCTTCCACTGATCACAATATGCCAAATAGCTTTCTTATGTAAAATGGGTTGAAAAGATTTTTTTATATATCCTAACCTTGACACCTGGAAAAGATTATGGAAAGAAACAAAAGAGACAATAAAATGGTTTAGGAAACACATAAGAATAACTATGTTGGAGTTCACTTTCAAGCCAAGACACCTGTACATCTGATTTACCAATAAAACATTTAGGAAGGGACTAAGTATTCTGCTCATATTCAGTACCTTTGAAGTGTATGCGCTTTCGGGGCTAAGGACTGACGAAAAAAGCTGAATAAAGGATGTAAATCAGAGGAGTAAAACAGCAGAATAAAATTGAACATTAGACAATGCTCTTTGATTGTATTTAGTCTGATATTTTTCTTTTATTTTTTCAATGAGTTACTGATGGGGATACCGTGGAGTTTGTTCCCCATAATATACCACCACAGTTTAAGTTAAGTTTAGTGCGAAATAGACCATTTTCAATATATATTAAAATTCTAACAACTTGCCTCCAAGGCCAGACTTAAGCTGGATTTCCACTGTCGCGTACTAATTTTTACGTGCGTTTAATTTAATACGTAAAAAGTTGAGTCGAGCTCAACTTTTTAGTTTCGCGCAAGCTGTTCATCATCATCTTTAATTTATTTACGCACTTAAAACGCCACTTAAAACGTACGCGGGGATAAAAATTACGCGACAGTGGAAATCCAACTTTAGAGGAATAAAACAAAATAATTGTTTTTTTTCATCGCTGAATCTCAGTATAATTTTTTGTTTTATCGGTCTTAAGCCTCGGAGCCAAGTAAGAATTTTAATATATCGAAAATCAAATACGGTAGGCCTATTGAAATTGCGGAAATTAAAGAACGAGAGCTAAGGGACCCTAAGAGGGACAACAATTATTAAATATGCGCATTTCAAACGCCGAAATATCGTTAATAACGTTGCGTGTGGTACTTTGAAAATGTTTATAAACAGAACTTCAATACATAAAATAAATAGAAAAGAAACATTTCTGGCGAACAAAAAAGGTTTTTATTTCCTGTTTTTACTTTGGCAACTTCTCAGATTCCCGACTTTGACAATTGCGTTTGGAGGTTTCTTGGTTCCCCTGACATCATCTAAGTCACCTCGTTTTTTTTTCTTATGCAACAAGGCACAGGGATACCAAGACTGAACCAAGCTTAGCTGATAACCAAGTTAGGAGCGAGCCAATCATAGCACACGGTTGCTCATACATAGAAACCCCACGTTTTTTCAAACGCCGAAATAACGTTAATAACGTTGCGTGTGGTACTTTGAAAATGTTTATAAACAGAACTTCAATACATAAAATAAATAGAAAAGAAACACTTCTGGCGAACAAAAAAGGTTTTTATTTCCTGTTTTTACTTTGGCAACTTCTCAGATTCCCGACTTTGACAATTGCGTTTGGAGGTTTCTTGGTTCCCCTGACATCATCTAAGTCACCTCGTTTTTTTTTCTTATGCAACAAGGCACAGGGATACGAAGACTGAACCAAACTTAGCTGATAACCAAGTTAGGAGCGAGCCAATCATAGCACACGGTTGCTAATACATAGAAACCCCACGTTTTTTCTCAGCCTGTAAAATGTAAAAAGCTTGGTCGTTTTCGTCAACAACCAACCGTCCCCCAACCGTTAATTTCTTTATAAATCGATCACGTTACTGTCATGACCACTCAATATGCACAAAGGGACCGCGTTTCAATTGAGTTTCTAAAGTAATTTTGCAATTACCTCGGTTTTGCATTGCTGCGCTTTGTGATTAGTAAAACGTTATTCGTGCCACTTTATCAACCAATCTGAAAAGAAAAACCAAAACTAATCGTGATTTACTCCCACACGTTTTTGTGTATTTGCTTCGCGTTCTGATCGGTTCATTGGATTGTCTTAGTTTGTTCTGATTGGTTCATTGGATTGTCTTCGTTTGTTCTGATTGGTTCATTGGATTGTCTTGGTTTGTTGTGATTGGTTCTTTGGATTGTCTTCGTTTGTTGTGATTGGTTCTTTGGATTGTCTTCGTTTGTTCTGATTGGTTCATTGGATTGTCTTCGTCTTCGTTTGTTGTAATTGGTTCATTGAATTCTCTTTGTTTGTTGTGATTGGTTCTTTGGATTATCTTCGTTTGTTGTGATTGGTTCATTGGATTGTCTTCGTTTGTTGTCATTGGTTCATTGGATTGTCTTCGTTTGTTGTGATTGGTTCATTGGATTGTCTTTGTTGTGATTGGTTCATTGGATTGTCTTCGTTTGTTGTGATTGGTTCATTGGATTGTCTTCGTTTGCTGTGATTGGTTCATTAGATTGTCTTCGTTTGTTGTGATTGGTTCATTGGATTGTCTTCGTTTGTTCTGATTGGTTCATTGGGTTGTCTTCGCTTGTTGTGATTGGTTCATTGGATTGTCTTCGTTTGTTGTGATTGGTTCATTGGATTGTCTTCGTTTGTTCTGATTGGTTCATTGGATTGTCTTCGTTTGTTATGATTGGTTCATTCGATTGTCTTCGTTTGTTGTGATTGGTTCTTTGGATTGTCTTCGTTTGTTCTGATTGGTTCATTGGATTGTCTTCGTCTTCGTTTGTTGTAATTGGTTCATTGGATTGTCTTCGTTTGTTGTGATTGGTTCTTCGGATTATCTTCGTTTGTTGTGATTGGTTCATTGGATTGTCTTCGTTTGTTATGATTGGTTCATTCGATTGTCTTCGTTTGTTGTGATTGGTTCTTTGGATTGTCTTCGTTTGTTCTGATTGGTTCATTCGATTGTCTTCGTCTTCGTTTGTTGTAATTGCTTCATTGGATTGTCTTCGTTTGTTGTGATTGGTTCTTTGGATTATCTTCGTTTGTTGTGATTGGTTCATTGGATTGTCTTCGTTTGTTGTTATTGGTTCATTGGATTGTCTTTGTTTGTTGTGATTGGTTCATTGCATTCTCTTCCTTTGTTGTGATTGGTTCATTGGATTGTCTTCGTTTGTTGTGATTGGTTCATTGGATTGTCTTCGTTTGTTGTGATTGGTTCATTGGATTGTCTTCGTTTGTTGTGATTGGTTCATTGGATTGTCTTCGTTTGTTCTGATTGGTCCATTGGGTTGTCTTCGTTTGTTGTGATTGGTTTATTGCATTGTCTTCGTTTGTTCTGATTGGTTTATTGGATTGTCTTTGTTTGTTGTGATTGGTTCATTGGATTGACTTTGTTTGTTGTGATTGGTTCATTGGATTGACTTCGTTGGTTCATTGGGTTGTCTTCGTTTGTTGTGATTGGTTCATTGGATTGTCTTCGTTTGTTCTGATTGGTTCATTGGATTATCATCGTTTGTTGTAATTGGTTCATTCGATTGTCTTCGTTTGTTCTGATTGGTTCATTGGATTGTCTTCGTTTGTTGTGATTGGTTCTTTGGATTGTCTTCGTTTGTTGTGATTGGTTCATTGGATTGTCTTCGTTTGTTGTGATTGGTTCTTTGGATTGTCTTCGTTTGTTCTGATTGGTTCACTGGATTGTCTTCGTTTGTTGTGATTTGTTCTTTGGATTGTCTACGTTTGCTGTGATTGGTTCATTGGATTGTCTTCGTTTGTTGTGATTGGTTCATTGGATTGTCTGCGTTTGTTGTCATTGGTTCATTGGATTGTCTTCGTTTGTTGTGATTGGTTCATTGGATTGTCTTCCTTTGTTGTGATTGGTTCATTGGATTGTCGTCGTTTGTTGTGATTGGTTCATTGGATTGTCTTAGTTTGTTGTGATTGGTTCATTGGATTGTCTTCGTTTGTTGTGATTGTTTCATTGGATTGTCTTCGTTTGTTGTGATTGGTTCATTGGGTTGTCTTCGTTTGTTGTTATTGGTTCATTGGATTGTCTTCGTTTGTTGTGATTGTTTCCTTGGATTGTCTTCGTTTGTTCTGATTGGTTCATTCGATTGTCTTCGTCTTCGTTTGTTGTAATTGCTTCATTAGATTGTCTTCGTTTGTTGTGATTGGTTCTTTGGATTATCTTCGTTTGTTGTGATTGGTTCATTGGATTGTCTTCGTTTGTTGTGATTGGTTCTTTGGATTGTCTTCGTTTGTTGTGATTGGTTCTTTGGATTGTCTTCCTTTGTTGTGATTGGTTCATTGGATTGTCTTCGCTTGTTGTGATTGGTTCATTGGATTGTCTTCGTTTGTTGTGATTGGTTCATTGGATTGTCTTCGTTTGTTGTGATTGGTTCATTGGATTGTCTTCGTTTGTTGTAATCCTCGGTAGGAAAAAAGATGGCGACTGGTACATTTACCCATAATTCTTAGCGCATAAAAACCTTAACAACGTTCATAAAAATGTAACGAAAAGTTATAAAATCTTCAAACCTAGTCTACACATTGTCCTTAGTACTGGAACAAAATATTGTAAAAAATTTGTCTTTTTTTGTGCCTTATGTGCTGTGTTAGGTCCGCAAGGTATTGTGGTAAAATGAACAGCTGCCATCTTTTTTCCTACGGTGGATTGGTTCATTGGATTGTCTTCGTTTGTTGTGATTGGTTCATTGGATTGTCTTCGTTTGTTGTGATTGGTTCATTGGATTGTCTTCGTTTGTTGTGATTGGTTCATTGGATTGTCTTCGTTTGTTGTGATTGGTTCATTGGATTGTCTTCGTTTGTTGTGATTGGTTCATTGGATTGTCTTCGTTTGTTGTGATTGGTTCATTGAATTGTCTTCGTTTGTTCTGATTGGTTCATTTGATTGTCTTCGTTTGTTGTGATTGGCTCATTGGATTGTCTTCGTTTGTTGTGATTGGTTCATTGAATTGTCTTCGTTTGTTGTGATTGGTTCATTGAATTGTCTTCGTTTGTTGTGATTGGTTCATTGAATTGTCTTCGTTTGTTCTGATTGGTTCATTTGATTGTCTTCGTTTGTTGTGATTGGTTCTTTGGATTGTCTTCGTTTCTTGTAATTGGTTCATTGGATTGTCTTCGTTTGTTGTGATTGGTTCATTGGATTGTCTTCGTTTGTTGTGATTCGTTCATTGGATTGTCTTCGTTTGTTGTGATTGGTTCATTGGATTGTCTTCGTTTGTTGTGATTGGTTCATTGGATTGTCTTCGTTTGTTGTGATTGGTTCATTGGATTGTCTTCGTTTGTTGTGATTGGTTCATTGGATTGTCTTCGTTTGTTGTGATTGGTTCTTTGGATTGTCTTCGTTTGTTCTGATTGGTTCATTGGATTGTCTTCGTTTGTTCTGATTGGTTCATTGGATTGTCTTCGTTTGTTGTGATTGGTTCATTGGATTGTCTTCGTTTGTTGTGATTGGTTCATTTGAATTGTCTTCGTTTGTTCTGATTGGTTCATTTGATTGTCTTCGTTTGTTGTGATTGGTTCATTGGATTGTCTTCGTTTGTTGTGATTGGTTCATTGAATTGTCTTCGTTTGTTGTGATTGGTTCTTTGGATTGTCTTCGTTTCTTGTAATTGGTTCATTGGATTGTCTTCGTTTGTTGTGATTGGTTCATTGGATTGTCTTCGTTTGTTGTGATTGGTTCATTGGATTGTCTTCGTTTGTTGTGATTGGTTCATTGGATTGTCTTCGTTTGTTGTGATTGGTTCATTGGATTGTCTTCGTTTGTTGTGATTGGTTCATTGGATTGTCTTCGTTTGTTGTGATTGGTTCATTGGATTGTCTTCGTTTGTTGTGATTGGTTCATTGGATTGTCTTCGTTTGTTGTGATTGGTTCATTGGATTGTCTTCGTTTGTTGTGATTGGTTCATTGGATTGTCTTCGTTTGTTGTGATTGGTTCATTGAATTGTCTTCGTTTGTTCTGATTGGTTCATTTGATTGTCTTCGTTTGTTGTGATTGGCTCATTGGATTGTCTTCGTTTGTTGTGATTGGTTCATTGAATTGTCTTCGTTTGTTGTGATTGGTTCATTGAATTGTCTTCGTTTGTTGTGATTGGTTCATTGAATTGTCTTCGTTTGTTCTGATTGGTTCATTTGATTGTCTTCGTTTGTTGTGATTGGTTCTTTGGATTGTCTTCGTTTCTTGTAATTGGTTCATTGGATTGTCTTCGTTTGTTGTGATTGGTTCATTGGATTGTCTTCGTTTGTTGTGATTCGTTCATTGGATTGTCTTCGTTTGTTGTGATTGGTTCATTGGATTGTCTTCGTTTGTTGTGATTGGTTCATTGGATTGTCTTCGTTTGTTGCGATTGGTTCATTGGATTGTCTTCGTTTGTTGTGATTGGTTCATTGGATTGTCTTCGTTTGTTGTGATTGGTTCATTGGATTGTCTTCGTTTGTTGTGATTGGTTCTTTGGATTGTCTTCGTTTGTTCTGATTGGTTCATTGGATTGTCTTCGTTTGTTCTGATTGGTTCATTGGATTGTCTTCGTTTGTTGTGATTGGTTCATTGGATTGTCTTCGTTTGTTGTGATTGGTTCATTTGAATTGTCTTCGTTTGTTCTGATTGGTTCATTTGATTGTCTTCGTTTGTTGTGATTGGTTCATTGGATTGTCTTCGTTTGTTGTGATTGGTTCATTGAATTGTCTTCGTTTGTTGTGATTGGTTCTTTGGATTGTCTTCGTTTCTTGTAATTGGTTCATTGGATTGTCTTCGTTTGTTGTGATTGGTTCATTGGATTGTCTTCGTTTGTTGTGATTGGTTCATTGGATTGTCTTCGTTTGTTGTGATTGGTTCATTGGATTGTCTTCGTTTGTTGTGATTGGTTCATTGGATTGTCTTCGTTTGTTGTGATTGGTTCATTGGATTGTCTTCGTTTGTTGTGATTGGTTCATTGGATTGTCTTCGTTTGTTGTGATTGGTTCATTGGATTGTCTTCGTTTGTTGTGATTGGTTCATTGGATTGTCTTCGTTTGTTGTGATTGGTTCATTGGATTGTCTTCGTTTGTTCTGATTGGTTCATTGGATTGTCTTCGTTTGTTGTGATTGGTTCATTGGATTGTCTTCGTTTGTTGTGGTTGGTTCATTGGATTGTCTGTGTCTGTTCTGATTGGTTCATTGGATTATCTTCGTTTGTTGTGATTGGCCAGAGTGATTACTGTAGTTTTGGTTTTACGACATAAAAATTGAAAACAGTAAAACATCTCGATTGCAAATCTTGTGATTTACATTATGAAGTAACTGGCATCTCCCACTTTAATTGGTTAGAATGACTGAATCAATAGTGTCATGCGGGGATTGTACCATAATGTTGCCCCACCCCTTAAATATGACCCCTCTTTTATGGTCATCGTCAGTGGTCATATTAACGGGGTTTCATTGTGTCCAGGGGGTTTTGTCTGTGTCTTTTACAGCCGTAGCACGGTAAAAATTATTGGGGGGCATGACGAGCGCCGAAGGCGCGAGTTTCTAAGGGTCCGGGACTTTTTTAAAATATGGGGTCTCTGAAATAGCATTTCCAGCATTCTGAGGGTAGTTTCCAGCAATTTTAAACGGCTTTGAACCGACAAAAAAAATTTTGTGGCCTAAACGCAGGGCATTTGAGGGGCTGTAGACTTTCTAGGCTTTCACCCAAATGGGTGCTCAGCTAGAATGTCGTTTTGTAACTGGTTTGTGTTAATGATGTATTAGATGTGTGTACATCGAAACCAGGTTGTAATGTTAATAAAAGCTTTTATAGCTCAATGGCTAGATATTTATGTAGTGAAAGACAAGTTTTTGTATATGCGTAAAGCACTGTTTCTTTCAGTTGAGCTAGCACTTCGATGTTTTACTAACAATTATAGATATTTCAGACAAAAATTTGGAACAACAACAACAAAATTACATTTAATCAAGCTTCCTTACAATACACGTTATCAGTTAACAAGATCAAGTTGTACTTTCATCACACAGTACCGTGAACGTCCTCAAATTATTCATGCTTAAATAATTTCATAAAATGAAATGAAAGAAGCTGGAAATCCCATGAAAATGAACAACAACTATTTAAACAAGATCTAAAGTTCAACTTTGCACTAAAGGCAAAACCATGGATCAGATATTTAAACATAGTTGACTCATTCACTGAACAGGTTTGTACAAGTTATGCAACTTGTCAGTGTATGGATAAATAAACTTATATAGACCCCACGGACACTAACAGTTCTTTGCCTGACTGGATGTTTGAGTTGGCTTCGACGGGAAAGACAACTTTCAAAATTATTGGGAGTCCCGGACCCCCTAGCCCCTCCCCTCCCCATGCTATGGCACTGTTATAAGCAGCTTTATTCAATGGTGATGTCGCAGCTCTTAGAAGGTCTCACACTATTGGCTTGCCACCCTTCGAGGGAACAATAGGACAAACAACACAACAATGGACCCTAACCCAAAGGCAAGGCCAATGAAAATAGAGGCCTCTAAGAGCTGCGACCTTACCGATTCAATGGTGGTGATATGTTAAATTTTTATCAGTATATTAAACTAGAGCTATTAAATCAGTCGTATTCCGCTCCAATCGTGATGCTTAGTTCTCCAGTTGGAACAACCTTCGTGGAGTGGTACCATTGGTTGGTGTCCAGTACAACTGAAAAATAGAAAGATAAATAAATAAATAAAATAATCACATTGTTGCGAGGGACGAAATCGAAAATAATATAAAACAGAACAATGATTATGGCTAAAACTGGACAAGATTAAGTGGATTGCACACATCATAACAATTGGCGATGCCCAACAGAAATCTCAGTAGTTTAGACTATTTTGTATAAACGTTGGCTTGTAAAGTCCCAGCTAAAAGTGGCAACATGTTGGCCAACATTTGTTGGACGCCTGGCTAAACGTTAACCGCGGTAAAACGAGAGAAATTTGCAAAAGTTAAGCAAAGTACTTAAAAGTTAATGTTGTCATTTTCACTGTTTAAAGTTTAATCAGCATTGCCAATACACTGTCAATTTACCGAACGTTTTGAAAAAAAAAAAGTTCTAAGCTTTTAAAAACTGTGAACTGCAGAATTGTCGGCGCCATTTGCCAACAAAATTTTGATCAGGCGCAAATAGTTTTGGTCAGTTTTCTACGGAAAAGCTCATCATTTTGAGAAAAATTAAAAGATAGTAACGTCAACTAATTTTTTTATACATCCTTGCTCATATTTCCATTTAATATTAAATAAAAGCCCACCAAATAAAACGAAAAACGCCTCGGACGACCGCAGTGGAGGCTAAACGTCCCATCATTGTTCAGTATCCAACATTTGTTGGACGCGTGGCTGAAAAATGATTGTTGCACCCAACAAAATGTCGGGTAAAATGTTTGATCGAAAACAAAACATTTATCCAACAAAATGTGTTGGTCAAATATGATCTAACTTGGGTGCTGAACGTTATATTATCGTTGAACAAACAAATGTTGTGCAACAATGTTGACGTTTAGCCGGGGCTTTACGCTCACTAATTGCATCGTGGCTGGTTAAAGGGAAAATTCGAGGCAATAACAGCAGTAACAAAAACAAAAAGTCACACAGGAAAAATATAAGATCCATACTCTCGCAGAAAAAAGAACTTACTGATGTCTCCCTTATTCATTGTGACTTTCATTGACCGGCAGACGTGCTCACATTCCGGGGGAGGGATGATTGTCCATATTTTCTGACCTGATATCTGAGCCTGCCATGATGGACGTTGTACCATGTCAAGCTATAATTGTGAAGCAAAACGTCGCTTACAGTTAGTGTACATATAATCAATGGATACTCTCTCAGCCGGACACCGCAGCGAGTTGGTCTCTACCGCACTTCATTCACTCTTTTCACTGTAACTTAAACAGACACCGTTCTGCTCCCAGTGGTGTCCGTCAAAGAGAGAGTTGATAGTATGATTGTCTCACTGTATCTTTAAATTGAGTGTCGAAAGAACTTTTGCAATTGCTTTGGTTTGCATTGCTAAAAATCTCAAGCCACTTAATCAACTTATCACAAGTAAAACCAAAAGTAATCGTAACTTACTCATACGTGGTTTTCCACGCTTACCCGCCGGCTACAGTATTTGGTTCCAGTTTCAATTGGTTTACATTTATATAGTGTAAACTTTAAAAGTCCGTACACTGCGAAAAACGTTTTATTGGCCACGTGTTCAGATATCAATTGGGTATTTTAATTGTTATTGTCCAAAGCTTTTTTTTCTCAACGATGGCTGCTGATTTGGTGAAATGGTTGTGCACATATCAGCCGTTTTAACTAAAAATGGTTGATCCTTAATTTTGTTTTTCTTGGGTGTTAAGTGGTCCTACTTGAACACTTTTCCACGAGTTAAATCTGACTTTGGTCCCAGTAGAACACAACCTAAGTTGTACAAAGAAAACGTAAGCTTGCCAATCACATTAACATGACATTAACCTGAGTATCACTCCCTCACTCCCCCAACTTTCCCCCACTCCCCCACCCCTCCTTAACCTCTCTCCCACCCCTTCCCCACACCGAAAATCCTGATACTCAGGTTCTACTCACATGTATAGGCGCGCCAGGTCCAGGCCCTCCCATGAATATCCAGTCCTGATCACCTGTTTCTGCGTCATCTGGTATGAAGGCAGGTTTGCTGTAGTACTTACGCAACTTTTCACGGACGACGGGATCGCAGTTGCTCCTGAAATAAATATGTCGAGAAGCTAAATCATTGTTTAGCTACTTTATTATTAATTGCTTAATTATCCATTAAAAGTCGATAATAAAAAAATTGTTTAAATTTGTTCGCGAGGTACAACCTGTTAATTGTCTTATACTGTGTTCACACTAGGGCGAAACAAGTTTAGTCTGATCACGAATGAAACATGTTTCACTGTGAAATTTGTTCACATCAGGTGGCACATTGCGCGAATCACGATCGAAACACGTTTATTCTGGGCATGATTGAAACAACGTTACGAGGTAGTTTCGATCTAAGCCAGACGAAACACATTAGCGCCAGTGTCGTCTCCTTGTTGAACGCTGCAATGCCCTTCGTTCCCGAAGGGCTTGACAAGTGAAATTAAACCTCAAATCATGCAACAGCTAGTTGGAGCTTTATTTTATTTTCGGTTCATGTGTAATTATTAAAATTTTATGCGAGCTTTATTATCATATTCTTGTTTCGTAAAACAGCATAAATTATAGAAGCAGGCGTGAAGCGTGTTTTGAAATTAACAACTAGTGTGAACAATGCCGTTGCAAACATATACCTAATTCAATAAAGGTTGCTTTGGCAATTGGTCATTGGTAATTGGGCATTGGCATTTGGGCATACGGAACACAATACAATACTTTGCTTGAGTCGAGTGACCGCCAAACAATAGCTTCCCAATGCCCAATTACCAATGACCAAAGCAACCTTTTTTGAATTAGGTGTATTTACTCTAAACATGTTTTGGTGCTGCTGTGAACACAGCATTATTCTCAGATCCTTTGCAAATGTTCTTTGTTGTGATAATCGAGCAAGTTAATTATTCCCCATATTTGGGTCTTTCTGCATGTACCGGTACCCATGAACCACTCATTGTCTTCTATTGTTTGTGAGGCATTGTATTTTTGGTCTTGTTTTGCATTTGTATTATTGTCGTTCTTTGTTCCTTTGTTTTACGTAATATGTGCTCCAGTACATGCAGAAGGAACCCGATATTTTTTGTCCTACGCTGTTTGAATACGAATAGTTTGCACCAATATATCAAAATCAATACCTGCATAGATATTGCTTAACACTGATTATATCTGAAAACGCAGAAATATTGGTTTTCTTGACATAAATTGCTGAATCATGCGAAGACCATCAGAAATATCATTTTGTTATCTCCAGAACAAGGCATTGTATCGACTTGAAACTTTTCATGAAGACCGATGTCACTGATAACCACAATATATAAAAATAACAGCTTTTTAGAATCAGCAGTTTAAGATTGATAAGTTTCGTGACCGAAAAATCTGATTCCGATAGTTAGACATTAACACTGAATGCAAGCACTAGTTGAAAGTTCCTGAAAACAGTTAATTAAGTTACAGAAAACAAACTTCAGTTTACAGGTTTCCATTATTTCTTTTTCAGAACCTTTTTTGCTACAGTTGTATTCGCATGAACAAAATAGTTTTTCTCAGCGTCAAATTCTCTTTACCATGATCTCCGTAGATTTCTTTTGGTAGTAGTAAATTGTGTATCCTGGGTGCCCGGAGGGGGGGGGGGGGGGGGGGGGGGGGGGGCGGGGGAACTGCCGTCAATTTAGGATAGGTGTGTGCCGCGAAAGGTCTTAAATCCTGACCCTATTTAAGTGTAAAAAATTCAAAATTGACAGCCTATTTAAGGGAAAAACGATAACTCAGAATTGTGTAAATAGGTCGTTTTTGTTTCTTTTCTGTACATGAAAAGTTTAGCGTCAGGCGCATATACTATACTGAGTCTAGTTTCATTAATATGCCATCATAACCATATCTTTTTCGTTCAGCTGAGTGTTTAGGCACCATAATAAAGGAACCCTAACCAAGGATCACAGTACCAAAAAGGATACCTCAAAAACCATACCCTATCGGACATATGGAACTGCCCCACCCTCACCCCTCCGGGCCTGGATGCCAGAGGGTTTATTGCTTTAGTGAAAACCGGCCTGCGAGCTGTTTATTTAAAAAACGGACCTCTAGAGCCAGGGTGTTAATTGTGAGAATTAGTTCTTCAGCAACGCTCTTGATCAGTTTTGAGTGAAACATAGCTTGTCTTCTAAAATGTCACTTTTATATTCATAGTCTGGCTTAATTCTCATTCCCCTATCCACATCTTCGAATTCTAATAAGCTCATTCCCATATAAGTATTATATTACTCTTTGATCATATTGCTTTATGTGTAAAATTATTTTTTGTGACATAGAAAGATTTATATACTAACAAAAATATAGCCACACTAGTAGTGATCGATATTGGTTTCAGTTAATAATGACGCAACTAGGCATGATTACAAATAATGTGTAAAAAAAAAAAATTTTAGCCAGTAAACTCTCAGACTTTTTCTCAGACTCTCAGACTCTTTCGAGTCTGTTTTTCACCACTCAAAGGAAAGCCATGTAGCTTTAAATTTGCTGTTGGCAATAGTTTTCTTCTATCATGGTATTTATTATTCTTTTTTACAAGGTGGTTCTTACATTTGAGTCTGCAACGAGGCATTTAAATGACAAAACCACTAAATCGCATGCTGTGCATTTCCACCATGTGTGGTGCTGTTTTTTCCTAACTGCTTTTTCCAAAGAAAATTAAGGATCGGGGGGGGGGGGGGAAGACTCCCATCATGATAAAAGTGACGGGGATGATCGTCCTACATTTTAGGGGTAAAAAGGGGGAGGGGGGGAACTGAGAATGTTAGAGACTGAAAATATTTTTGGACCTTCAGACCTTTTGCAACATTAGGGTGATGGGGAGCGAGGGGGGGGGGGGGGGGGTGGGGGGGGGGGGAGGACCGCTCTTCAAGATGCGCCTACTATTCCTTATGGGCAGTTTAAGTCTTACTTACCAGCCAATGTACCACGGTTTTCCCTTCCACTCGGCCCTTTTCTTCGGCATTTTCAAAGCTTGAGCAAGAGAATGAAAACCGGATTTGTAGGGGAAAAATATGCAGCCTTGTTCATAATTCTCGTGAGCGGCTTCCATGTTATTGGCATAAAGACGCTTAAAAAACTGAAAGCTGAACTTGCCCACAGCAGACCAGTTCTGTGCGGCGTCGGTGATAACCACAGGGTGACCACTGTAGGCGTACTTGGCGATGAAATCTTCCTTCGAGAGATTTGAAACTCGTGGAACCTCATTCACACCCTCGCACATCAAGGAACATTCGCTGGGTTTGCGCGATATCTCATTCCAATACACTATTTCGGTATCAACAAGACATCGGGTGGTGCTGTCTGTATCCATATACGTCCAACCCAAGAAAACGGCGACAGTAGGCAAAATTATAAACCAAAGAACCTTATTCCAGCTGAAGTTGAAACCGCTTGACGTATTTGCTCGAGGTACGCTGTATACCTCTCGCAAGAACTCCCATCGTACGTTTTCGACTTTCTCGCCGGCTTTTATCGACTTCTCTCTAAGCCTAGAGAAAAGAGAGGCTAATTCGTCGAGTTTTTTCGAGGTTTTGAACTTCATAATCGGTTTCAAAGCGCTCACGTTCGACTACTATCGCTTTACTTGTTGTGGGCTTGAATCATAAGGTATATGACTCATATTATGTGAAATATGGGTACCCGTGTGAATCGAAGGCAATATAAGTCTACTACCCGAAATAGTTCAGCTCTTAACAACGCAAATTATATTTCTTAAGTGTTTTCTTCGCTGTCATTGTATAATACTGAGAACGGTGTGAAT
Source organism: Dendrophyllia cribrosa (assembly GCA_024195265.1). NCBI lineage: Eukaryota > Metazoa > Cnidaria > Anthozoa > Scleractinia > Dendrophylliidae > Dendrophyllia > Dendrophyllia cribrosa. Next base: position 22,831,757 of record JAJLRJ010000009.1, read on the forward strand.
GGGAACCTATCTACCTATATTTCTAAGATTTTGTTTCACTTGTAAGGCACTATTCGATAAACTTGGAATTTCTCTTACTAATCCAAATATATAATTCTTTGCTATTCCGTTTACCTGCACAACAGGCAAAATGATCTCAAGCGTAAAATTCCATTTCCTGACAGGCACTAAACTCCGACGATAAAGAAAGTTAGGTATATTGATCAACATGTTTTCTCTTATAAAAGGAAACAGGCATGTGGCTACAACAAAAAGGAAACCAACAATAGGGGTTTACTTATACAGTAAACTAAGAAAACATTACTTTGCCGCTAATGCTAACACTAAACGTATTAAACTTATAAACATAAACTTATTTCGCCATTAAATCTGCCTTCAATTTCCGCCATACTAGCCTTGCATTTAGAACTTTTTTTTAAACCGTGAGTGACGTCTAGTACAAGCATGCCTTTTTTAAGGAGATCCGGGAAGAAAAGGACCACGAAATTTATCGTAGTGTAAAGTGGTTCTCTGCATTTTTTGAATTTGTGACACTAAAGCTTGTAGTTTTATCTTGGAACATATCTACAGTAAACTCTCTTAATTAAGGCGGACACCCCTGTAAGGCGGACACCTCTCTAAGACGGACATCAATTATTGGCTGGTTCTGGAACGTGTGCGTATGCATGAAGTTTGATATTTGTTTCTGGTGACTGATGCCGGCTAAAAATAAATTATATTCATCATCTATTGCGTATTCCAAGCCGCGTGATCATGACGAACAATTGTTTATCCAGACACAGGAAGCCCAGGTTCACAACAGGAGTCCTCAACGACAGAAAACATAAAAATTTGTATGGGATTTTATCGGGAGCTTGATAAAATATCAAAATTGTAAAAAAAAAAAAACAGCCATTAAAGTGTTCATACCTCAAGAAAGCCATAAAAAAACAACAGATAGACATCATTTAATGAGGTATGAACACTTTTTTAACTATAACATCACACACAAATATATTTTTGTCGTTGAGGACTCCTGTTGTGAGCCTAGGTCGCTGTGGCTTATCCTGTAAAACAGATGCATGTGATGCAAGTTACTGTACGATTTTATGATCAACAATGAACTGTATTTGCTGGCTCGCCATCCTCTGTTTGTATGGTGGAGTTAATGGCTGCATCAGTTTTAAATCTGAGCCTTTTCAAAATGAACTAAAAAGCGCTAAAAAAAAATATGAATACGATGATGAACTTCTTATGTTTGTTTTGATGATTTAAAGAGACACTGTCACCTAATTTTAGTATCACTTTGAAAAGCCAAAAACCAAAATTGGTTTCAATGGAAACCTTAAAATAATGGTTCAGTTTTGTTAACAAATACTCTTCGAGTGCACAGAAACTAGTATTCGTTATCTTTGGCTGCAGATGGCCAGGATGGAAGTGGATTGCAACTTGAAAAAATAATGGCCAATTTTTTCAAGTTCCTCCCAAGAGTCCTGGAAAAATCGCAGAAAAACTTATTATGGTTTGTTCTTCCTTAAAGAAATCACTTGATATTATGTTCATGGTGTTCTAAAAGCAATTTTATGTTCGAGCAAAGGTACTTAGTCATGTATTTAGTGTATTTTGACCAAAATACAGCAAAATCTGCGTGACAATGCCCCTTTAAAGCTTGCAAGAGCAGTTTTACAAACTTGAAGTTTGACTGATAGCCTGCGAATACAGCCGCGCCTCTTATCGTTAGCTATCGTTCGCGGCCGCTAGCGACCGGGAGTGATGAGAGGCGGCTGTATTCGCAGGCTATTTGACTGACGCTGAATAAACTGATAAAAAGAGAAAACACACCTTAAGTACATTCTCTCGTAACGTGAGAAGCGCGCTAGATTTTAGTTTATAACCTTGATCTCTTAACCATTTCCAAGCACTTACTAGCCGGGTATACGCCTGTTTCTCTTCTTTCATCGTGTGTGTCATTGTCAATTAAATTCAGACGGTTTATCGCTGTAAATCTGAGAATATCAATATAAAGCTCAGTGGCATAGTCTGATTGCAATAAAAAAAAGACAAGAAAACAGAAGCGAGAAGCGAGTCTACTGGTACAGGTAGCTTTACAGATATCTTTTCCCCTCTTTTCTTTGTAGTATTTCTATGTTTTAATCCCTTTAAAAAATCCCCACTAAAAGGTAAACATAAAGCAGACGTTTTCAAACTTTTAAGTCTCAAGAGACATTTAAATCGTCGTAATTTTCCTATAGCACAGCACGCGCCCGTTTATAATTTAAAGAAATTTATTTCTATTCTACTGGGTGAATTAGTGAGGACCCACACTATTGTTACCAATAATTATTCAAACTTAACTTGCTTTAAAGGTCTTTGCGAAGATAGAAACTGATTCAGTCGAAGACGTCCATCTGTTAAAGAACATCGACGAACGTTTTCAAGCAATATATCAAACACGAGGAACAGTGTTTCATCAGGATTTCTAAACACCGAGAAGTGGGTTGAAAAAAAAAAAACCAGGCACAGCTGAGTTATATAATTTTAACCAACTTCGAGGTGTTTGGATATCTGACACTCTTTCGAGTCTTCGACATAGCTTCTCAAACTGATCATTAAATGCGGAGAAAACGAAAGAATAGAATCGCCAAAATGTATGCGAATTAAGACCAGGTATCCAAACCTCCTTCACGGCAGTGATTTCCTTTGTGTTCCCGTCATGAAGTTTTAGAAGATTTCAAGAAAAGGTAGGGAGTAGGGGAGGGGGAACTGGAGAATGAGGACAAGGACACCAACAATAAAGGCCATCTTTTGTTTATTTCAGGATGCTGTTAGCCGCAAAATTCACAGGGAGCAGAGGAGCCAAATTTGATCTTTTTTACGCGTTCGATCTACGAGTCTGTTTTTCGCCCCAGCGGGACCCCAAGCGTAATCGGAGCTTTCCGTTGGGTAACCGCAGATTGCTGACTGTGGGCGCCACCAAATCGTTACGCAGCAATAAGAGAGACAAGGGAGGAAACAGATTTGAGCCTAATTTTTGATCCCGTATTACTCGCTTTTGATTCAATAAAAAGTTCTGATTTTCGGCATGTAGCTTTATATGGACAGTCTCTGGACAGCTTTTTCAACAATTTCGATGAAGAGATCCATTAAACACTCCTTTCGGTGATCGCTCTTTATGGCGTTCAAAGTTGACTTTCGTAGGATGTGGACCGCAACAACTGGTGACGGAAATACGTCATACGAGAGCTGTGCGCATGACCGGAAGCCCTTGGCATGAGTTTATTCATCTGAACATGTTAGGGGCCAACCATTTTACTTTTGAGGGGGGGGGGGGATGGGTGATTTTTAAAAAAAATATCCTGCAAGTGCATATGCGTAAGAAAAAAATTCCTGCACAAGACCATCGTCCCAAAAAAAATTCACGCACGTACAGTGGGCTGGAAAAAAAAATTCTGGCAAGATGTTCCCTGGGCTGACACATTGAACTTTTGTATCAGCAAACTGTTGAAAGATTTTAGCATCTGGACTTGGGTATTTTACATAAAAGAGTATTCATAGCACAATAATGTGTCCCCCTCAGATTGTTTTTTCTTTAAATTTATAGCACCCGTGGTTACCAATCTTGGTACATTTTTGTCAAATTCAAGATCACGGCTGGTGTTGTGATCTGAAGAACAATGTTTTAAGTGCACTCTAAATCAAGGAATGAAGTAAACTTTATTATTAAAATATCTAGTTGATACAAATATGCAAAGATAAAGTTCTCTATTCTATTAATATAAACTATTTCAACTGTAGACAACTAGTGATTTTGCAAAGACTATGAAACAATCTCTTAAATTTGTCATAATGAATTTTTGGCGATATTTTCAAGGAATGTCTAACACTTGAAAAAGAAAGGCTAGTTTTTTCAAGTTTCAATCCATTTCCATCCTTGCCATCCTAAGTGATAGGCAGCAGTTAATGGTTTTAGTGAGGTAATTTAGTCGTGGGCAACAAAAGTAGACCACAATTTTTGTGCTTCATTTGATGCAAAGGCATATTTTCGCATTTTAAAGTGATACCAAAATACCGCGACAGTGCCTCTTTAAACGTATAAAAGGGCCCCCTTGCAGCATTTTGTTAATTTGCTTGCCGCTTTCAAACAGTAAATGTCGGACAACCAAAGTGATATAAAGGTCAGTCAAAAACTCTTTAATATATAAAAAAAGAATAATACATTTCTTCAAAGATTCCTTTACAGATCTTTATAATTTGATTTTTAATGGATGCCTTTTTACCAACCTATCCACCAAAAAAAATTTCATGCAGAATGTTCGAGGGAGAAAAAAATATTCTGCAAGCACATACCCCAAGAAAAAAAATCAGCGTGAATTAAGCGGTTGAAAAAAAAATTTCATGCCCATACCAAATCACCCCCCCCCCCCCCCCCCCCCCCCCCCCAAAAGTAAAATGGTTGGCCCCTTAGCGTCTTTTCCGCTACGAAAACATGTTATCTTTTCCGGAACTGATATCTTCGAACAGTGCCATTCGGTGATTGTTTTTGTCCGCTAGGTGAATATTGTGAATAATGTGAATATTGTAAAGGTCTGCGAAGGAAACAGGCAAGCTCGATAAAATGTATTTTAAAAAACGCGGTGGAATTCGAATCCTTGTGGAATCAAGGCATGTCTGATGCAAGGTGAGAAGTTTTCACGCCTCTTGTGGTCCGTCTAAGCTTTTAATGTCAAGCTAATTGAATCTTTTAAAACCCATACGATTGCGTTGACACTTAAGAAAAATATTATCTGTGACTAGCACTGTGACTATCTGTGCGTTTCTTCGCATGTAATGAGCTTCACTAGACGACATTATAAGATTTTCCTCATTCGCAACGCGTTTCATTTTAAATCTCCCTCCGCTCCGATCATATCAGCCGCCGTGTTGTTTTGAATTTTGAATGGTTAGCGTAACTTCCGTTTTATTGACAGCATGTCACTTTCGGAGTTTTTACTTCCTCACCAGTATGTTGAGGTCCACATCCAACGAATCACGTGGTACTATGTTTCTTCCCTTGTCTCTTTTTCTTCTCGGCACTTCGTGCCTCGCTTTCCGGAAAGCGCCGATTACGCTTGGGGTCCCGCGGGGGAAAAACTCGAAAACAACAGATCGAATAACGCAAGACACAGCTCGCGTATAAAGCTCAAAGATCGAACGCGTATTAGGTCAAATTTGGCTCCTCTGCTCCCTGTGCAAATTCCGATTGGCTAATTCGTGCTGGGTAGACAAGTCAGCCATGCGTAAAAGCGCGCGCCAGTTTCTGTTTGATGAACGTATTGACATTGACATAACTGTTCGATTTCCAGGAAATCGCGAATGCGAATAGCCCGGTTCTTATAGCAGACGTTCCTTCCCTACTCCCTTCCCCTTTTTCGCCCCCTCCCCCTCCTCGTTTACGCCTGTCACACAGGCTATGTAGGAGGGGACATTTTTAAGTAATGATCCGCATAAGAAGGAAAGTGCTAACGGCAATGCACGGTGAAATGTCAACTTTTTCATTGTTACAACTAGTGATCTCATTGGCCTAGACTCTAAAACCGCTATTAGGTTTCAAGGTGCATTTTGTTTGATTTTTTAAAGGTTTCGTGTAATTTAAGACAATCGCAAAACATGCAAATTTTTAAAGAAATTGTATTTGGGGAACTTCATCAAAGAAGCAAAATTATTAGCTATTGTCTTCTGCTATTCTGATTGGGCACGAACATTTCCTAAAATTTATCTGACACAAATGGATATTCTTTATTTTTATACAGAAATATAATTATAAACCATTAGCTCCTCCTCTATTCTTGAAATCAAAGACATTCTGTGTGAGAAAGAGCCAATGCCGCAGAACAATGAAGTTTACTGTAGTTCTTATGTGGAGCGTTTCTTAACAAAGTGTGTAGGCCACAGCTAGGATTTAGAACCTGACAGTTGCAGAGACTGCACTCAGAGACATAACAACTTGGAAGAGGAGGATTGAATGGTCCTATTCTACACATTTCTTGTGCAGCTGAATTAACCAAATACTAGTCACTCGATATATTGTGTATTTTTATTGTGTAAATTAAACTCCCTGGAATAGATTTCAGTTTTGTTTTATGTATTTCGACCCTTAAAATTACTCATGAAAATTTGTTCAAAATCGTCGAACTGAATGTCTTAATGGCCGGGGTCAGCCGTTTTCTCTTCGAAAACTGCTTGTTTTAGATAAGGAACGAATACATGTTTAGAGAATATCCGTTTACTAATTTTTCCCGATAAGCAGTAAGCGTAAGCAATTTATTCATCTAGTTAGCAGTAGTGATAACGAAGAGAAAGATTAGTGCCTTGAATATACCAATGCAGAATCGCAAGCCTATGAAATGTTGTTTACCTATATCGAAACAGATTTGTTGCAAAACCCAAGGTTGTTAGAATGGCTGAGCCGAGTGTATACATCATTCATCAATTCTCAAGGAGAAACAGAAATCAAAGAATCCACGAGGACCCTTTTCAGAAGGAAACTTGAAGGAGAATTTAGAGACATGCTGGATTTGAAGACCTTTCTGGCAACAAACGACGTTTGTGTTATTCCGCGAGGCCTTTCCAGGTTGGATTTAGCCAAGCTAGCTAAAGAGAAGTGTGATACTACTAGCTCTTTATACATCAGTGCCTAAGAAATATTGAAAACCGCCCTTCACCTTAGGAAGCTATCCAGGGCCAACAATTTTTAAAAAGCGTCATGGCCTCCCCAACCTTGTAAACTAACTGAAAATGCTGTGATAATTCCAGATGATCTCAAAGAATTCTTGTTCACTCTGCTCACCGGTAGCACTGGATTTGCTATCATACATTAAAATAAACTTTAGTTATTGCAGATTAAAAAAATCCATGATAGCAGTGGTCCCTTTATAATAATTATATGGTACCGAAAAAAAACCTATTTTGGGTGTCTTGGCCATGGACTATTCAGTCACTTATTTTACTTTAGCTAAACTTTCCTATAAAATGGACAATCCTTAAAGGGAGGGGAGGAGAGTTTCCTGTGAGCGGCGCAGTTTTGCTGGTGGTATCCTAGTACCAGGACCGCGCGGTCAGCGCACGAACAACATACCGGCGCGACCCGGTCGACGACTCACTGCTTGGATTATTATCTTACGGAATTGTTTCTTCTTTGTTTAGAAATTAGTCATGGATATTAATTTTACGGGGAAGTGTGCATTAGTCACTGGTGCAGGAAAAGGTAGGGTATTCCATCTTCAGAGAGAGGTGTTTTGTAAAACAAGAACTTTGTTCGTCGCGCGTGCCGCCATCTTGAATGGCTTCACAGTCACGTCATTTTTTGTGAAAAAAAAATTTACATCTTGAATGGCTTCACAGTCACGTCATTTTTTGTGAAAAAAAAATTTGATAGTTACTTGATACTCTTTAACGTGATTCTGATCCCGAATAGCTGTATGACAATTTAGAATTTAGGACCAGGTAAGAAACTTGGGTTTGTTTATTTACAGGGATAGGTCGCAGTACTTCTAAGATGTTGGTAAAATGTGGGGCTGAGGTCATAGCTTTATCACGGACCCAAGCAGACTTGGACAGCTTGAAAAAGGAGGTGCTGTAAGCTTAAAAAACTGAAAGTTCTCAGAAGTTGTACGAGACTTAATCAAAAAATAAACACAAGGAGAACATGCAATCGCTATCAGTGTGTAATTTCGTGTATTGCGTTACCTTAGGACGTTGGACGTTCTATGTTTTTATCCCTACCCCCCCCCCCCCCCCCCCCCCAAAAAAAAAAAAGGTGGAGTAGGATTTTTTTGTGCAAAGGTGTCGCCAAACGATCAACCCATCGGATTTGAGGATTGGATTCTGGCCATCGTCAGTGGGGCAAACAAAAACGATGGAATGGAACGTACCACACGCCAGGAAGGTCATTGGAAGTTCTGAAGGGTAAGGGGATCTAAAACCCAAAATTTTTGAAGGAATTTCCACAGGAGAGGAGGGAGGTGGGTATGGATATTTTCTGGAACAAAACATTAAATGTAACAAAGATACCAGCCACTGGAGTCTCAATATTTTTGCATAATAATGTTTTGGTTTATCAAAGGAGCCTGCAATCCAGACTGTTTGTATAGACTTGTGTGATATTGAAGCTGCATTGAAGACTATAGAGAGTCTTGGTGACATACATCTTCTTGTGAACAATGCAGGAATTGCAATACTTGGCCCATTCAAAGAAGCCAAGCTGGAGGATTTTGACAAGTAAGTAGCATCTTTAAGATTAAAGACGGTCACAAAATAATTATTGTTTGAGAAAGCTGAGATGGCCAGAATTAGATTACTGTACAACAGTAAAAGGTAAAGTTGGCCAGAGGTGGCCCACTTGGTCAGAGCTTTACCCAGTTTCTGTAGCATGAAGCAACTCCTGGATAGGATTCTAGTCCATCACAGTTTTCGTTACCCCCGGCATTTTGTCACTGGTACCCATTTATACACCTGGGTGGAGAGAGACAATGTGGAGTAAAGTTTCTGTCTAAAGAAACAACATGACGGTCAAGACCAACCCTCAAACCACTGCGCCTCCACAACAGTATCCAAAGGAAATAAAAAAGTTTAATAGTTATGTTTCACTGTGTTTCTTGTAGGATATTTTCAGTGAATGTCAAGGCATCTATGTTCATCGCTCAGGTATGACCAACAATGTTAAAATTTTACCAACATCGACACATCTGTAAAGCTTTTTGTTGATTGAATTCACTGAATTGATTTTTTTCTTTTAGAAATTAGATCTGTTTTATCTTTACGATTAACAAGTTTCCTGGTTTAGGTTGTTGCTAAGAAGATGATCTCTGGAGGCTTTGGAGGAGCAATAGTTAATGTCTCCAGTCAGGCCTCAAAAAAGGCTTTGAAAGACCACACTTTGTATTGTAAGTAACCAGCTATCAGTTTTAATTTGAATTCTTTATTTACAAGTTACAGTATTTCCCCAAATAAGCTTTCATGATTCATACTCTCCCACACCTTCCACCCCTCTTGAAAATCAAATTTGAAACAAACACCCTAGGCCCTCTTTTAAAGAAATATGCAAGTTTCTGTATGTGCGATGAAGCTATATATTATAAGGCTCTTCACCTGTTAAAGACATATAGTTAAAAGTACAGTGAAACCTCTACTTTGGGACACCTCTCCTGGTCTGGGACGGCAAAACAGTGACTCATATCATCATTGTACTTAAATCACCTCTATCAAAGAGACACCTCTATTAAGGGGACACTTCTCCTGGTCTGGGACGGCAAAACAGTGACTCATATCATCGTTGTACTTAAATCACCTCTATCAAAGAGACACCTCTATTAAGGGGACACTTCTCCTGGTCTGGGACGGCAAAACAGTGACTCATATCATTGTTGTACTTAAATCACCTCTATCAAAGAGACACCTCTATTAAGGGGACACTTCTCCTGGTCTGGGACGGCAAAACAGTGACTCATATCATTGCTGTACTTAAATCACCTCTATCAAAGAGACACCTCTATTAAGGGGACACTTCTCCTGGTCTGGGACGGCAAAACAGTGACTCATATCATTGTTGTACTTAAATCACCTCTATCAAAGAGACACCTCTATTAAGGGGACACTTCTCCTGGTCTGGGACGGCAAAACAGTGACTCATATCATTGCTGTACTTAAATCACCTCTATCAAAGAGACACCTCTATTAAGGGGACACTTCTCCTGGTCTGGGACGGCAAAACAGTGACTCATATCATTGTTGTACTTAAATCACCTCTATCAAAGAGACACCTCTATTAAGGGGACACTTCTCCTGGTCTGGGACGGCAAAACAGTGACTCATATCATTGTTGTACTTAAATCACCTCTATCAAAGAGACACCTCTATTAAGGTGACACTTCTCCTGTTCCAGGATGGCAAAACACTCATATCATTGTGTACTTAAATCACCTCTATCAAAGAGACACCTCTATTAAGGCGACACTTCTGGTCCTGATGGTGTCCCACTATATACAATAAAACCACAAACTAGCTTATGATACAATGGTATTAATGATCACTCAGGTTCTACAAAAGCAGCTCTTGATATGCTAACAAAGTCATTGGCCTTAGAGCTGGGTCCTCATCAAGTAAGTGATATCACTCTTTGTAGCTAGTTTAGACATGTCTTCGATGACTGAAATTATATTACATAAAAGAACGATTAATGATTATCAAATGCCATATATATTTGAAGGAAATAAATACGACATCTACCACACTGAGGGCTTTAATTTGTGGCATTTTCCTTGGTGCAACTTGTTTCTGTTGAGGCAAGATAAATTTTGAGGATGTTTTTTATTGGTCACTAAAATCCATTGCCATTTGTTTGTTAATGCTTCAGAAAATTGCTCAGTTAAGTTACTTTCTAAATACAATTGCAGATTAGAGTAAATGCTGTGAACCCTACTGTTGTGTTGACAGACATGGGAAGGTTAGGATGGTCAGATCCTGTTAAGGCAAAGCCAATGCTTGATCAAATACCTCTTGGAAGGTTTGCAGGTAAACTGTGAATCAAAATGATTTGTAGCCAAATGCATTTTTAACTTTTACCAACCAAATTAATGATTCTGATTTAAATTTGGGCTTCCTCCCCCCCCCCCCCCCCCCAAAAAAAAAAAAAAAAAAAATCAGAGTTGGCCATTAATTTTTACATGTTATCCCCTAAAATATTTGAAAATGTGTGTATGAAATAAATAATTTCATATTAACTATGAGAGAAATTAAAGTGAAAGAGATCACCACAGTTATTCAGGAACTGAAGGAGTGGCAAATAGAACCTAGTCTGAAAAAAATATCAGGCATCAGCAGGATTCGAGCTCCCGACCTTTGTGGCAGACTCTATTTGCAACTTCTTTAGTTGCTGCATAACTGCAAAGATCTCTTTCTCTTTTATTCCCCTAAAATATAATAATTTTTACTATTTGTCCATTTACACAGAGGTGGAAGAAGTTGTACATGCCATTGTTTACCTCTTGAGTGACAAAGCTAGCATGATAACTGGAACAATCTTACCTGTTGATGGGGGATTTCTTGCACAATAGTAAATTTATAACCTTTCTCTTAAAGTTTGTGATCTTTCATGTAAATGGTACAAAAATGTTAATTACTGATCAAACGGTATATTCTTCAAGCCAGATTTTATATAAGTATACATGTATTGAGTTTCTTGTACGGTTTACTGTGACCTTTGGTACATGTTCTCGCAGATGCCCCCCCCCCCCCCCCCCCCAGCAAAACTGGGGTTGAGATGGGTGCCCCCAGTTTTTGCACAGCCATTTTCCCACTTGCCAATGTTTTATCATTTCTTGCTCAACAGACTAAGCTGGGAAAAAGGGACTGCTTGTAGTCTAGGTGCAGCTTATCTTCTGGTATCACTTATTGCTAAAAAAAGACATCTTATGTGTATATAGTACATAGTCTGGGATCTCAAATTTACCAATGAAATATGTTAAAAAGTCATAAGACAAAGTAAAGTTTTACAAACTACATTGTATACTTCATTGAAAGGTTTTAATTTTGTTTCAAATTCATCAAATTTTATACAGAGTTGTCAGGGTCAACACACTTTTTTTTTTAAAAAATAAATGGAAACAAAACATTCATTCATTATTTGTTGCATTGATTGCAATGATTACTCTTTGGCATCAGCAATTCCTCCTGATGTTACTGCAAATGTGGCTTCATTTTCTGGAAGATCAGGACTGAAACAACAACAGCAAAAAGTGGGAAATCCTGTCAATAATTTATTGGTAGTTTCTTGGTGTTGCAGTTGGTGTGATCACCAAATGACGTAAAACAAAAGATTCAAAAGACACTGAACAATACCCACACCACAATGCAAAAGCTAACCAACAATGGCTTCCGCAACACCAAGAAACACCCAATTTATTCTGTTATTATAATTTCGGCATAAAGAATTTGATTTGAATGCTGAGACTTAAGGATTTCATGAAAAGGCCTGAAATTGGTCAAAAGTTAGAACTGTGTTACACAACACAAGGTTTTAGCTTGAAATGATGGAATTTTGTTAGAAAAATACCAGTTAACACACCTGTCATATATCTTGGCAATTCTTGTTTCTCCTCGACCTTTTCTCAAACTAATACGAGTTGTGGAGGCATGAGCCAGTATGTGTCCACCAATTGGTTTCTTGGGATCAGCTTGAAAGCTGAAAAAAGGAGGAAGTTGATTTCATACATATTTATTTCTAAATCTTCAGAACTTCAACAGATACATGTAATGGATGACAGGGCCTGGTCTGAACATTCCCCTTCCTATATGCTTTAGCTCATGCCCCTTACTTTGCAGCTCCCTTCTCTTTGGGCTTTTGCTAGTTAAAAAAAAGCAACGTTGCAAAATTTCTCTCTGTCTCCCACTTCCTTCCCAGTTGCTCCAAAGGGGAGATGGGTGGGGGTACATACTTCTCCATATATATAAGCTATTTAGGCACAGTGGAATCCCTTGATTTCTCAAGCTGCCAGATAACTAAAAGTTGTTTCCCCTGGATTTGCTTCCCTCAAACACTGGACTAATTTTACCCCTGATTTCATCTTAAAATGGGTAAAGCATATTATTGGACAATTTTGATCGCCTTCTGGTCTGAAAATGGGTTTGCATTTTTACCATTTTGGCTTTAAAAATGGGGAAGTTGTAAATGGTTAGGTCTGAAAATGGATAGATAAGGCAAATGCTATATTTAGTCTAAGTTTTAAAAACAGGTGGCACACTCCTACCAAAAAATTTCAGGAGTACACCTGCCCCCCTCCCCAGATAAGTAAAAGCAGTAATTTATCATCATCATCATCACTTTTATTTATACACGGGTAAAAATCAGGCTAATACAAAAATAAGGCTAAATACATATTCATATATTTCTAAATCCGAAAATATTACACTCTAATGAAAACTACTATAATTGTACTTACAATAATGTAGAGTTAAAAAATAAAATTAAAATTAAAACTAAAGCCTGTTTTCCATGAATGCCATGTTTAATGGGAAGTATTCAATTTTTTTACATGTATGTGGAAAGTTACCTCATTGTTGCTGTTTGTTTAACCATCCACACCAGTCAGCCATCAAATAAAATAATTGAAAAGAAGTGTAATATTAGAATATTACAAAAGTAGCAGACCAGTACAAGGGAATAATGAAGTATATCTCGATAATAGTAATATCTTTTAGATACACACCTCCTGGATCTGCTGTCATCTGCAAGGAACAATATTATTTTATATTAGGCTTTGCAGATTCTGATTTCAATTTGGGGTGATGTTTCACTCTTGCTGCAATTTCTATGGCCCCCTGTTTCTGAATTTCCTGGATCCACCCCTGGCAAGGGTGAATGAACAGGAAATAACTGCTAAAATTACTAGCCTAGATCATGGTTGCCACAGCCATAGGTGTTTGAAATTCCCTGACTTTTCCCTGACAAATGTAAAATTTCCCTGACTAACTGAATAATATTAACAATTTCACAAATTAGTCCTGATAATGGCCTCCAACCTCTCCTCACAGCTATCCTCTCCACCCATTTATTAATGCTTTCAGCAAGACACACGCAGTGTACATGAATTGATAGTTCCTTAACGTAACATGGAGACCACAGAGACGGCAATAAATAAATTAGTACTCTAAAAATTTCACTTTTCCCTGACTTCTTTCAAAGATGTAAATTTTCCCTGACTCAAAGTGAAAATCTCTGACTTTTCCCTGACTATTTCCTGAACTGTGGCAACCATGCTAGATACTGAGCGAAGCAAATTCAATGGAAAAGGTCTTTTGCCTGCGTGCCTGGTTATAACTCAGTTAATAAATAACTTCTAAGTTATAACTCAGAGATTCTACTGTAACATAAATATTAATAGTGAAAATTAAAAAAAAAAAAACAGACAGAGCTTGTTGTTGGCTGTAAATGTACCTGATTAGTGATGAAAATAGCCACATTGAATTCTATAAAACAATAAAAGAACAGCCAGTGAAATTAAAAGAGTTACACTCTAAAGTGTATGTTGAAAGTGTATCAAAATCATTGTTAGTATTCTGTAAGCCAACCTTGTATTTTTTGAATGAGCACTAAAAGAACATTGTTCTTAAAACTACCACTTATATTTTACTTACCCTTATTGTTATACAACCTACCTAATTTTTCTATGGATAGAGGAGGATAAAAATACAGACAGTAAAACAATTTATTATTATTACAACAGCAACATATAAATAATTACCACAATCAAACCTTTCCTTATGGACACCAGACCTCTGTTATGAACAGTTCACTTGGTTGGGTTCATTCCTTTGCTGTCCATTAGATGAAAGTTAGACTAAAATGGCATACAGGGCCAGTTTAAAATATTGTGTTGTCTCACCCTCAGAAAGTTTTTGCAGTCGTGATAACATCTGTGCAAGTTTTTGTTGTCTGTCAGCTAGTTCTCCTCGCCCACAAAAATCCACTCTGAAGAGTGCCATTATTGAGTCAATTATCTGACAATAATAACAGACAAAACTTGGCTCAGTTGTCACTAGAGGATAATTTACATACAGCTATCTTTGTGGATTCAGATTTATACAGCTACATGTATTTTGTGAATTCAGCAATGATCCAGACTTGCTAATAGATGAAGGGGTTCATGGTAAACATATTTCCAAGATGGAGAAAACAATTATTATTGGGTAAAGGGAGGGGGACTCCACTAGATCTGCCAGTACTATAATGTTAAATCAAACTTAGTCATAATTTTGTACATATGTGTACCATCAGCTTGAATACTCCTGGTTCTTCATGGAACTTGGCAGCCACACTATCCATTAATTCATACTGATGTTCACCTGTGCAAGGTAACAGATAATTTAGTTAGAAATCATGGCAGCAGCTGTTACAGTTGTTTATGGTCAGTGGGTTTGAAATAACACATTGATAAATTAGCACTGTTCAGCAATTTAAACATACTTGTGTATGCTCTACAGTAGAGCACATTATCCAACATTGCACTTTGGTCCAAGTTGAATCGGTCTGCGATGTCACGAAGGCGATCAGGTCGGCTGTTATGAGTAAAGGAACCTGCTGATTAAATGTTTTGCAGCAAAAGCAAAAAGAGCAATGGAACTCTGGCATACTTGATATGAAGTAACATAATTCTGTGCAATCATAAGCACTGATCTGCTTCTAGTGTTATTGAATGTATTAAATTTTTTCAAAGGTTAAGGATACAAAGTATTCTGCAAAAAAGGTAAAAAGAATAAAAGCATTAATAACTGCATGTAAAATATTCAGTGAGAGCTAATGAGAATCAATGAAATCAAGTCAAAATTTATTTGGCTTTTTCTGAAACTACTCAGGGTGAATCGTCATATAAAAAAATGAAAGAAGTCTTGTGAACTTACAACTGCACCACCTGTGTCCCCAAACCTCACACACTTTTCTGCACTCAGGAAAACTCTTTTTTTTTTCCATATGATCCGACCTCAGCATAATAATTATTATTATAATAATTATTTCTTGCTTAATGACAAGTCAAAGACATCACATTTTATCTCAGTAACTTAACAGTTAGGTAACTGCTTGTTTGATCAAGGAAAAAACCCAAGGTTTTAGAATACATGTACACTCTGAAAAAAACAATGTACACTCTGAAGAGGAAATTAAAAATACATTACACAACAGCTAACACAAGAGCCTATAGTTTTGAATCATTCAGCACCATGCTAGTTTTCATTTTCCTGTTTTATTTTTTCCCCTTAAAAACAGATTTTGTTAAAATAATGATTCATTTCAACTGTCAGACAGCTCTTGATCTATGGAGTAATTTACCACTAATGTAGCTGTGATATAGTGTAGGAAGTACCTCTGTATCAATAAAAATCACTTTTCCTCCTGTATATCCATTAGCTCCAGGTAGCTGTGCTGTAACTGTTAAATTGCATTTCATTGTGTTACATTAATATTGATAAAATGCTACCAAAACTTTAATTATTATTATTACTACTACTGCTGCTGCTGCTGCTGCAGCTTCGGGCACACCTGCACCGATTCAATGAGTTTTCTCCACTCCCGTTTGTCAAACATGATAACTGGGAATGCCTGTCGTGCCAGTCTAGTGTCCCTCTCTAATTGGTCTATGAAAGTTATTGCTTGGCACCCAATAATTAAGTATGCATAAACTTAAATAGAGGCAAAATAAGAAAGATATCCCAGTTTACAATGCATCAAAACTCACCACAAAGTGTATGTGACAGCTGTGTTTTTCCAGTCCTGAATTCTTGAAAATGAATTAAAAATGAAAATCTTGATAAATTAAAATGCAATAAAGAGAAATTTGTGAAAATGAAGACAATTTCTGGTGGGTATTTATTTCCATACTCTTTGAATTGTGTGCCAAACTTTGTGGTGATATTGTTACAGTATTTTGGATAACCTGTAAGTCTACATACCTCCAAAAACTTCTGTTATTGACATGCTTTCTATTCCTCCTGTGTATGTGAATAAAGTCTACCTTAGAAAGTTTTTCATTTTCACAGCGACAGTCAAAAAATAGAAATGAATATAACAATATAAAAACAGTATGAAATAGCCACTAATTACCTCCAAGAAGTTTGCTGCGAATACAATAGAGAAGAAATTGTTAGTATTGTTTTTATTAAAATCTGTTCAATTAAAAGGCAATGTCTGAGTACAAAAAATATTCATACTCAAGCTCAGTACTTCCAGTAGAAACCCGGAAAACCATCTTTCTCATGTCACTGTACTCTAGAGCTGTAACAAAACCGGCATTCTACAGAGTGAAAAGTAAAACAGTCTTAATGCAGTATGCGTTAATACAAATTGCCTGCAAACGATCTTTCAAAGCCACAATATACTTACAGCAAGCTTAGCAGCAGCTTCCTAAAAGAAATTAGTATTGTTAGTTTATTTTTAATAAAAGAAGACAAGGAAAATATGATCTAAATATAAATACAGTGGAAACAAAATAGCATCAGTAGAATCAACTCAGAGTTAAGGGGGAAAAGTTTTATTGTCATTCACAATAATCATTATTCACCTTAATTTTCTCCATTTTTGCTTCTGATATCCCCTTTATCTGGCACATCTTTCGCCTTGTCGTCATCTGCACTCCCTGTAAACGTTTCAGAGTTCATTTCAAACGCCCTTTCATCATTCTAAAGTTATTTAACATCTTAAGTAATTATTTTCATTTTACATTTTGTACTTTGAACATTCAAACCCACCTTGATTGTGCATATTCCGGCACTCTTCAGCTTTTTTATATCAGCAACATTCTTATTATTTGCAAACAAAATAGAACAACTTTGTCAGTAAAATACAGTAAACACCCGAGTATAAGAACAAATGGATTAAGAACACCAGGCTGAAATTTGGCCAATAAAGCCCCATTTTTATAAGAACAAGATCAGCATGAAAATTGTAACATGTTCTTATAAAATGGAAAAAGTGTCATAATTGCAAAACATGTAAGTTTATGTTTGCTGTCAGATAACTACATAACTCTATCAGCTGTCAAGCTGTCTTATTGATTGTGTTCATTTGTTAATATAATCAAATTACAGAATAATTATTTATTTTATTTTCCTAAAATATGCTAATTATATCTCTAGCAACATGTTTTGGATAGTATTACTAAATAAAAATTTAAGAACATTTTAAGAACATTTTGAGGCTGATTTGTCACTAAGCACCCGATAAATAAGAACTCAATCAGCCTGACCTCCGAAATCGTGTGTTCTTATATGCGGGTGTTTACTGTACTAGTTAGAACCACTAGCAGTATGTTAACACTATTTATTATAGATTGTTCAAGCAATAACAAGGAAAGACCAATGAGTTATCTTCCATGGTATTAAATATAACTTATACTGTAGTTTTATACTCACAATTCCGTGGTTCTGTAAAAGGTCTATGTCTTGATAAAACGATTCCTAATTTTAATGAGATCAGATAATTTTGATGAGTACCATACACAAAACGTTAGATTCTAAATAGTGGAAGAACAGCCACTCTGTGGATTTGCACCGTAATTCCCATTTATTTCTTTCTTTTATTTTATTACTTACAAAGTAGAAGTTGCTACGAATATAAATTGTTAATGATATTGTAATACAACCATGAGCGTTTTTGAGACACGGTCATTGTCCTAGCATAGAGCATAGAGTGGAGTAATGTCACTTGTAAACGAGAAAATTCTAAGTGAGTTGGATAAGAGAGTCGACAAGCTAGAGTTGAACACTATTTAAATGTTCTTTTATATAATCAGACCTGTTTTGCTTTTGTATTACCAGTTTGTTTATCGTTAAGATGAAGACCTAATCCCTCTAACCATGCATAAAACCGAAAAGTCCAAGTCTTACCTCTTCTTGATCGCTAAATTCTTCCTCGACCACTTGATCACCACCAGCAGCTTCCATCATGTTGCAAACTTAATATTTGTCAAACCTGTCCGTAAAAAATGTTAAAGCCGTTATTTTTTTTTTTTGCCGTACAATGAAAAGGAGTTCACGGTTTATACACAGATAGGACGTTTTCGCTCGTCCTCTGTGCCAACCATTTGCGCGTTTGTTTCACAAGTTAGTAATAAACGCTTGGAGGTTATATCGATGTTGTCCTACCGTTTAAAAGCAGCCTACACCAAATGAAGAAACAATTTCAAGTAACAGAGGTGATATCGATTCCAGTTGTTGAGCAGTATGCAGTGGTTGTTGTACCTACGTCCGGCCCCTACGTCCTGAAATCCATTTTCGCGGTGTCCGACGTATTTTCCCGCGGAAAATGAGCCGCGGCTGCCTCGTGCAACAACTTTCCCGCCGAGTTTTCCCGCCATTTCAACGCGTGCGCGACCTGCCTGCCGGCAGCTCGAATTCTGCTCGGTAAGCAAATATCATGGGAAAGGAATGGGGTTAGTTTCTAGAGAAACTGTGGTGCTGCGTCGGTGGGGGGATGAAACACGAGAATTTATTTCAGTCGATAAAACTAAATTCTCATGGGAAAGGAGCCTGGTTTTAATTAGATATTCACTGGTTTTGGTAAATTGTAACTCATCTTACTTTGTACAATGTCATTATATCACTCATATTAGGGCCTGTTTATATGGTCTCGGGTACCCGAGACAACCCCCCCCCCCGAGTTACCCTGGCCGAGCTAACTTTTTACTTTAATATTTCTTTGAAAAATTCAACCAACCGTTTACATAGGAATCGAGAACTCGTCTCGGGGGCCGAGACAACTTGGTTGGGCGAGTTGTCTCGCCTCGGCAGGTAGGGTAACCCTGGCAGGCGGGACAACTTTTTCTCATAAAATAAAACACTTTGGCTCGCCTACCCGGGACAACTCACGGCGTTCTGCGTGTCACGTAAAGCCAAGTTTTTAGGTTTAAGAACACAAATTCGCATTAAAAAAGTAAAATGTAAATCAGCAAAGCCCACAGTGATCGAATAAATGAAACAAGTCAAAAGAACAGGTATACGATAGCTGTATTTGGAGTTTATAACTCTGCCTGTCACGCTGAGGCCGTTTTGGCCAGTTTTGTTTTTAAAAAACCGATTCGAACAAAATATGAATCAAAAACGGGAATTTTCAATAAAAGAGACCACATTAAAGCAACAATACAAAGAGGAGTTGAATATTTACGCAGGGTCCCTGACTTTGGTTCGGGGGGGAGGTGGGGGGGATCTTCCAAAAAAGAAACCTCCAACAAATGCATAAAGACTTTGTAAACGGACAGGAAATTATCTATCTATTGTTGCCATTTAGTTTTCAATTTTTCTTACAACTGTTATGCATGTCATTGTCATTAGTGTTACCGATTTTCCGTTATTCTGCTCAAATTATGCTCGAAAATGCCTCTTCTGCCGGCAGAATGCTCACGTCAAAAATTGCTTATTCAGCTCGAAATTCTACCGGCAGAATTTATCCAAGCCTACTCTGGTGCCATACTGATATATCCTCGGGCTTGGCCGCTTGGGCCCTTTACTTTTTTCAGTAAAAACATTTGGGAGCTCTTAGATAAAACAGCAAAGATTCTGGAAAGTACGTTTATTGTTTTTCATTTCTGTCCGCCGCCGTTGATTTCTTCTTCAACGAGGACGTGTGTCTGACCACCAATTTATGGCGCTTTAAAAGCCTGAAAACCGGCTGACAAGACTTTTAGGGAGACTGGACATTGAACAAGGTAGCCGGCTTTAGGGGGGATTACAGTGAATTTTAATCAAATAGTCAGAGTTTTGAAGAAGACTGAGCCCATGGATCTAAGAAGACAGAACTGAAATTTTGTTGAAACACCTGCAACAGACAGTTGATACCCAAGCAAGAATGAAGAGCACCCCAGGTCAATAGCGGACTATTTATTTAGTGACCATCTACTAATTCTAATTTTAAGATTTCATAAAAACTTAAATATTTCTTTTTTTTTTTTAGAAATTTCACAAAATCTCCCTCCCCCAACTCCCCCTCCCCCTTCCACACGACACACAAGTCACTTTCACACGACACATCATCATCATCATCATCATCATCATCATCTTTATTTAAAAACACGGTAAATACATCAGGCATTAACAATTTAATATAAAACTACAACTTGATATGAAACTATGTATATAAATTAACTTCTATAATTTTAAAAATAGCTAACTATTAAAGACAAGTCACACACACAAGTCACTTTCCCCCTCTCTAATGCCCCGGTCAAACGGCGCGTTCATAGTTGATGATAGTCGATGATGATGGGATGAAACTCCCACTCTCGTTTTACCAGGAACTATCATGCACTATCATCAACTATTGCGCGTTATGATTCAGATTGAACATGTTCAAAATTAGTTTGACCACGCGCATGATAGTTGATGTTTTTCGGTTAGTCGTTGCCACCTAGAGTAGCCGGTTCAGCTGTAGCTTTATCAAAATGGTCGCAAAAAGTCAACAGTCTCTGTCGAGGCCCAAGAGTATCAGCCAACAAGTTGTTTATTCGTCGTACAATAGTAGTTGCGAGTCAAACGAGGAGACAGTGGGTGATTGTTCCCGTGTCGTTTGAGTAATCAAAAGATGCACATAAAATGCGCATAAATCTGTGTAGCGTTATCGTGAATGTAGACTTAATTTTTAAATTTATAGCGCTAAAATTGAGTTTGAGAAACTCAATTTTAGCGCTATAAATTTAAAAATTAAGTCTACATTACCGTGACGTTTGACCAACTCTCACCCCAGCTATCATCAGCTATCGTGCACCGTTTGATCGGGGCTCAACAGTCCCAAAAATCAACAACAAAAATTAGTCAATTGTTATTCCAAGCCAGGGGCGCACTTAGACAATTTTTAGCAGTACGCACAAAGTCAGTTAGACTGATAGTAAGTTTCATACCCCTCGAATTTTATTTTTTTTATGTTACCCTCTAAAACGCCATTTCCAGCATTCCTGAGACTGAAAACCATTCGTGCAGTCAAGATATAAACTCTGGAGTTTACCTTAATTCTCAACCACAAAACCAAAATCAAAATTTTCCTCTATATTACATTATTCATCACATTGGAACACATGTTTTCAGAAAACGTTTCGTTTACTTTCTTCACTTTTGTAGACATCACATCCCGGCATCACATTCGGTAAATATTTTCCGGAAGGCAATACATGTAGTACACTGTATAATTCTCTCTATGACCAGCGCATTCTTCCGTGAGCGTGACAGAAAAACATCAAAACTGAAACACTTCACTTTATACGGTGTCCTATGAGGCTCAGTAACACAATTACTTACTTTTGATTCTGTGAAATAAAACTTGATTCTTTAGAAATAAAACTTGATTCTTTAAACGCAAACTTGATTCTTTGAAACGCCAACTTGATTCTTTGAAACGCCAACTTGATTCTTTGAAAACACAAACTTGATTCTTTGAAACGACAACTTGATTCTTTGAAAACACAAACTTGATTCTTTGAAAACGCAAACTTGATTCTTTGAAAACACGAACTTGATTCTTTGAAAACACAAACTTGATTCTTTGAAAACGCAAACTTGATTCTTTGAAAACGCAAACTTGATTCTTTGAAAACACGAACTTGATTCTTTGAAAACGCAAACTTGATTCTTTGAAAACGCAAACTTGATTCTTTGAAAACGCAAACTTGATTCTTTGAAAACACGAACTTGATTCTTTGAAAACACAAACTTGATTCTTTGAAAACCCAAACTTGATTCTTTGAAAACACAAACTTGATTCTTTGAAAACGCAAACTTGATTCTTTGAAACGCAAGTTGTTTGTTTCATTGTCACGCGGTCTCTTTGCTTTGACGGCTTCAACATGGTTTGGTCTCTTGACAGGAAAATTTACAATGTAAATAAAGGAAAGCAAAGATATTAGCTATAAATCGTCGTTGCGAATCTTCCCGTGTAACATCACCTTTAAGCGTTGTGTCTAGATACCCGGCAGCGGGCAGTCTGAAATTCTCATAGAATTTCCACGAAATATCTCATTTAATTCTTCTGAGAATAGTCGATGTTTGTTCAGAAATGTCAAGCGATTTCAAAAATTATTTTGGCTTTGTAGTTGAGGCATTTTTCTGCATTTTTCGAGCTTGGGCATACTATAAAATCTTGATGTTTTCGACACTTGGAAAATATTCGTGCTCTGACTCACGGAGTCAACTCTCAATATCCACAAAAATTATCATTGAAGCCCCCTGAGAAGATTCGATCTATGGTTGTAAATGCTAAGCGATTTTAAACAATGTTTTGGTGTTGTAAAAACGTCTGATTGCCGGGTATACAGCTTTTTGAGAAACCGTGCCCGTGAGTCACACCACGCGAATTTTCTAAGTGCGAGGAACAAAGCTCGGACAATTTAATTTGTCAATTACAAAACCAAAACATTGTTCAAAAATCGCTTGGTATTTTAGACTATACATCCTATGGTATGCCCAAGCTCGGAGAATTCGTCCACTACAAAATCAAACATTATTCGTAATCGCTTGGCAGTTCTGAACAAAGATCGAATACTCTCAGGGAGTTTCAATGATATTTTTTGTGGATATTCTGTGAGAGTTGACTTCGTGAGCACGAATATTGTCGAAAACATCGAAGATTGTATAGTATGCCCAAGCTCGCCGAAAAATTCCTCAACTACAAAGCCAAAATAATTTTTGAAATCGTTTGACATTTTTAAACAAAAAAAAATGAGATATTTAGTGTGGGAAATTCAAAAAAGAATTTCAGACTGCCGGGTATCTAGTTTTTCGAAACTAACACTTCCCGGCTGCCGGGTATACAGACACAACGCTAAAGGTGATGTTACATGGGACGATTCGCAACGACGATTTTTAGCACAACGTACATGGGTGACATGGGTGCACGGACGATTTTCTTCGCAATTTTTCGTTGCGAGTTTTTGATTCAGCTTCAAGAAACTTGCACTGACGCAAAAACACGAATTTTGCTCAGGTTGTTTCGTGTAACATACCTGTCGTTAATTTTATGTGCTAAAAATCGTCCTTGCGAATCGTCCCGTGTAACCCCTCCTCCCCGGGGGAGGGGGGGGGGGGGGGTACTTGACCAATATTTGGGTATAGGGGTGCCCGGCGCTGAGGGTCCTACCCTGTGTAGGACAACACTCTCTATTTAAGGACCCTGCCTAGGACACGGCTTGTGCGTGGTTATTGATCTAAGCTTTAAAAAATGGTAGACGGATCCTTTGAAAAGAAAACGACTTCGCTTTCGCATGAATATACCAATCACGACAAGGGAAGTCACCACAAGCGCTAAGTTAACTGGAACCATATACTGTTTAGGACAGATTCGAGCCTGTTTAGGACAGACTCACGTTAAATTATATACCCTGTTCAGGACAAAAATGCCAAAAACCATACCCTGTCCAGCGGCACGTTCCCGTATAGGTCATATATAAATGGAGTTTAAAATCGCTTAGCATTTACAACCATAGATCGAATCTTCTCAGGGGGCTTCAATGATAATTTTTGTGGATATTGAGAGTTGACTCCGTGAGTCAGAGCACGAATATTTTCCAAGTGTCGAAAACATCAAGATTTTATAGTATGCCCAAGCTCGAAAAATGCAGAAAAATGCCTCAACTACAAAGCCAAAATAATTTTTGAAATCGCTTGACATTTCTGAACAAACATCGACTATTCTCAGAAGAATTAAATGAGATATTTCGTGGAAATTCTATGAGAATTTCAGACTGCCCGCTGCCGGGTATCTAGACACAACGCTTAAAGGTGATGTTACACGGGAAGATTCGCAACGACGATTTATAGCTAATATCTTTGCTTTCCTTTATTTACATTGTAAATTTTCCTGTCAAGAGACCAAACCATGTTGAAGCCGTCAAAGCAAAGAGACCGCGTGACAATGAAACAAACAACTTGCGTTTCAAAGAATCAAGTTTGCGTTTTCAAAGAATCAAGTTTGTGCTTTCAAAGAATCAAGTTTGGGTTTTCAAAGAATCAAGTTTGTGTTTTCAAAGAATCAAGTTCGTGTTTTCAAAGAATCAAGTTTGCGTTTTCAAAGAATCAAGTTTGCGTTTTCAAAGAATCAAGTTTGCGTTTTCAAAGAATCAAGTTCGTGTTTTCAAAGAATCAAGTTTGCGTTTTCAAAGAATCAAGTTTGCGTTTTCAAAGAATCAAGTTTGTGTTTTCAAAGAATCAAGTTCGTGTTTTCAAAGAATCAAGTTTGCGTTTTCAAAGAATCAAGTTCGTGTTTTCAAAGAATCAAGTTGTCGTTTCAAAGAATCAAGTTTGTGTTTTCAAAGAATCAAGTTGTCGTTTCAAAGAATCAAGTTTGTGTTTTCAAAGAATCAAGTTGGCGTTTCAAAGAATCAAGTTGGCGTTTCAAAGAATCAAGTTTGCGTTTTAAGAATCAAGTTTTATTTCTAAAGAATCAAGTTTTATTTCACAGAATCAAAAGTAAGTAACTGTGTTACTGAGCCTCATAGGACACCGTAACTTTACCCTTCGCTTTTCTTCTAGAATGTAAAAAAAAAATCTGGGAAATTCTGTTACGCACTTGCGTACTTCGCGTAAAGGAAAGTGGCTGAACACAGTTTTACTGTACCTATGCATCATTCATTGTCATTTTAAAACCACTAACGTCTGGGCGCCCAAAATTGGCGAGGCATAAGATTAAGCAACAAGCTTTATATTTTGATATTTTTGTCGAGCTTTTAGGGTGTTGCCATGGCAACAAGGTGGATTGTAAATCAGCCTGCAATGTTTGGTTTCGTTTATTTTCAGAAAATCTAGTCGTTACATTTTGTCCATCATTTGTCTCCAGTAAACTCGTAAAAATATTCGCATGTTAACACTGGTCACATGTAATTTTGACAGAGGGATCATCCATAATTTGTGGTTTAATATGTTTGCGTTTTGTAAAAATCTCCTCTGTTAGATTTCAAATTTTTGATGGCAGGTGAGTTCGGCATATTCGGAACTATTATTGTGCCAAATTTCGTGAAATTCTAACGAGTGGTTCCGTAGAAATCAGCACGTTTCCGAGGAAAGTCGCTAAAACACCCAGTCACAATTTTTTGGTCAACTGCGCATGCGTTGCATTTGACTGGGTTCTCGATCCAAAGACAAAAACGACCAAAAAGGCAGTGTATTTCTTGAATGGTTCTATAAATTATCTATTGATTCAACAAACATTTTTACGAACAACAAATTGTTTGAAAAACAACACTTTCGCGATCCACGTTGAGCAAAATAAAATGATCGCTGAATAGGCCCCACGTTTGTTTTTCTCAAAACACTGCACGTGCTGACTCACGTAAGCAGCTGAAATTGAAAAGCGCGCACAAACTGTGTTCAGCCACCGTGTAGTACACACTGAAAGACATGTAGCAGGTAGTATAGTGGGGACATGTAGCAGGGGAAAAATCAAAGCGCTTGCACACCACATGAAAATGTCGCGGGGACATGTCTCAGGGACATGTTGAAGCGACACGTTCCCTCGTGTGAACTGATACTATCATAATTGTGCAACACCAATTTTGGGGACATTTTGTCCCCGCGACATGTCTCACGGAGTTCAACTTAAACTTCATGGTTAAACTTCATGGGACACGTCGCGGGGACAAACTGAATGTCCCCAGAATTGGTGTTGCACAATTATGATAGTATCAGTTCACACGACTGAGGGGACGTGTCGCTGCAACATGTCCCTGAGACAAGTCCCTGCGACATTTTCATGTGCATGGTGTGCAAGCCGGGGTGCTATGATTTTTTCCCTTGCTACATGTCCCCGCTACACTCCCTGCTACATGTCCCTCAGTGTGTACTACACAAGAATTTTTGTCGCTACGACATGTCCCTGCTACATGACCCCTTTGTGTCTGACCACCTTAACACCTGTTACCCTTCAGTTGTAGCTATATTGGAGTATCTTTTAGCAGTGGCGGATGCGCCCCTCCTCCCTTATCTTGCAAAACATAAGTCCTGAAGTTCCACCCACCCCTACGATAGAGTCACTGCTTAGGGTTTCCGAGGTGTCTTTAGTTTTTTTTGAAAATGTCCCACCAGCACGAGGAGGAGTACCTCTGGAGTAAATGAAAGTAAGGGGTTATGTATAAACCCAGAGAGCGCATGCGTATTCTCTAAACAATTTACTAGAAGATTCAAACTGACGGGAGAGTAGAGGAGACCGCATGAGATTGTAGCCTAAACAAGAATCTCGACAGTTAATTCTTGTTTTCTTTTGTTTCAGGCTTATCTAGGATATCGTGACCCTGAAAACTGACTTTTCAAGGTCACATGCGACCCCAATCCTTCTAAGATCCAACTAAAATAATACCAGCACTGCCAGTTTATATATACCCGAATCAAAGCCGGATGTACGTCAATCCATGTTATAGTCTATCCTAAACTAGGACAAATCCTTTCAGGAAACAACAATTTATATCAGTGAAACACAGAACCCAGAGTAAATCCTTTATTCACTCTGACGAAGGGCTAGCGTTCGAAACGTCAGCTTCTGATCTCTTTACGGTGGCCAATTTACCTCATTAACTCAGTTGTGCTGGATCATGAGCTTAGGACGGGGATATAGCTTGCAACTAGAGATATAAGTGTAAAGTGGGTTGAGGATAGTGACGTGACACATACGTTGCGCTCTTTTGCTTACGTTGATATATTTACGTTTTGTCGGATATCCGATGTCTTGTACTGGCGACTAAAAAAATGGGATATCCGTTATGTTAATATAAGCTGGCCGAGCTAAAAGGGGAAGTACTCAGACACTGGAAAAAAAAAGACTTGCCTTCTATTTTGCCGTGCGTCTGTTCCCGTAATAGATCACAAATGACGTCAAAATGTGCTTAGAACAAAAAAGTGGCCATGCCCCCAACGAGCTGCAGACGAGTAGGTCACTGATTTTCTTACCACATTTTGACGTCTTCTGTGATCCGTTATAACTGTACAGACTCACGGCAAAACGGAATCTATTTGTTTTATACAATAACGGGCACTCATGACTGTTGAAGGATTTTTTTTCTAATTTCGGCATTTTCCAAATGACGTCAACAAAACTACGTTTCGCTTCCGTTTCGTCTTTCTTAATTGTTAATAGCTTCTGTTAAACATTTTTTCAATGCCTTCACTTGCCTTTTTCAGAATAATCTAGTCCACATTTTCAAAACTGTCCGCCATGTTGAACGAAACAGAGAAAACAAATTCTCCATGACGTCAACTGTGCGTCTGTACTCTAATAGATTATAGGTAATGACCAATCAAAATGCGCGTAGGATTCAGTGTATTGTATAAACTCTAATAGATTATAGGTAATGACCAATCAAAATGCGCGTACAATTCAGTGTATTGTATAAACTCTAATAGATTATAGGTAATGACCAATCAAAATGCGCGTAGGATTCAGTGTATTGTGTAACTGTTTATAGACTAAAGAAGTTTTTCGAGAATAAACACTTGAAAGTTTAATCAGATATATCCGAAACTACTCCGTGCCTTTACTCTTCCATTTTCTCACGGCTATCGCTGACACTTCTGACACAAGGGCACCGGCAAATCCCTTTGTTGGAATGTTTGTTCGGAACACTAAGCCTTTTAAGGTATTCAGAGTAACTGAGACGGATTAAAACTAAAGTTTTCACCTTGAACAATACAGTAAAAAAATAAAAATGTTATAAATAACAGACAAAAATAATAAAAACAACCGAAGTCCAGCTAGAATTTTCGGAAAGCCGGTTACCATAACAATAATGATTTTCTTTTTAACATGTTTAACACTTTCACTCCTAGAGTCAATTACGAAGACATGTTGTGTAGTTCTAACTTTTACGTCTGTGGAAAAAATCCTTTGGATTGAAAAGAAACCTCTTCAGCAGTATATTTGCATGGTACCATTTGTTTTTCAATATTCTACAAAATGAAAGTTTGTATTTTTCTTGAATTTTGATATTTGGCCCTCTTGGAAGTTTAAGGGTTAAATCAAAGTTGTTTATTAAACTGTAACTGCTTTATAACCAGCTTAAGAATACTAAAAGATCATTACGTCAGTGTGTTGCATATAGCTTACACTGGACACGAGTATACCTTAACAGGCTCTAAAACGACATTGGAAAAACATAGGAGGGATTTCCCCAAGTGTTTTCTGACAAGACGAAATCTCTAAAAAACCTTGGTGCCTACTGGTCACATATCAAAATCGTGAATATTCGAATGTAGGTTGGAAGTGTTTTGGGAAGGTGACGAGGTCGAATCGTAATCATAGTCTCAAGCATAAGCTTCTTATGTCGCACTGGCGACTGTTGTCTTAAAGCCTAACAGAGTAAATAAAATATATAATCGTCTATAAAATGTACAATTAAGACAGTGATAATCAAAACCATTTTCATAATATTATGATTACGTGAGCGTAAAAGCGCTTTGATATCTTTGAAGTCGTTCCAACAGGACGCAAGCGACAAATCCCCCTTTTTAAAGTTGTTATAGGGAGCTTAAGCAACCACAACGGCGGCGGCAGCGAGAACGGCACAAATCAATAGGTTTAATGAGCGAAAGCAGGCAGTGCCCGTGCACGTGCGTTTTACAGTTTCGTAAAGTTCTTTGCCGTTCCCTGCAAATGATCATTAGTTTTTGAGGAGAACGTGAACACACGACGGGTAATTTTCCATTTGAACTTGAAAGCCATCTCTAAAAATTCAGCTCCTAGACAATTCAAGTTCAACTCGCTGTGGTCGAATTGTATACATGTACATGTACATGTACATGCACGAAATCTGATTGGCACAATTCTCGTTGTCTATTCGTTGATATAAACTGACTAAACGCTTACGAAAGAGACAACTGTACTCGCAACACATAATACACGCTTACAAGCACATCTCAACTCTCTATTCTTGAAAATATATCTTTAATTCATATAATTTCTTAGCACCAATTTATTTACAACATTATTCTCTTTGCAGAAAAGTGTTAGTTTTCACTCTTAATAACGAAAATCAAAGAATCTCTGAATACCGTCTTCCTTCATCTTGTAATTTTATTTACTGAGTGTACGTACAATTAAGTTATTTGTCTTAAATTAAACGATTTTCTTAACGTTGTATTTTTATAAATCTCTTTTCCATTGGACGATTTCCTTCCATAAGAAAGCGCTTGAGCGGACATATCGTGCATATTTTTTTTAAAACACAATTTTGGTATTTGATACCTGAGCTGATTGGAATATCTTGTCACTCTTAATTCGCACAAAGATAATAATAAAAATGTTTTTATTAATGATGCTAGTAACTGTTATTTACTGGCCAGCCAACCACATTTTCTTCGTAAAATCTGAGAAATATATACACTGCTAGCTGTCCCTTTCCAGTTAATTGAGCGGGCGAGCTAAATCACAAAATGTGAGACCCCCCCCCCCCCCCCCCCCGGTTCGCGATAATTTTCGCTCGCTCGGCGCTCGGATCGCCGATCGCGTATTTGCTCGCCCGCTCGACTATCCAGAGAGGGAGTGCTAGCAGTCTAAGAAATATACATAACTTTGAACAATCTCTCAAGGGACTGTGGCCATGTCTTGACGTAATATATCAAACACGAGGAAGAGTGTTTCATCAGGATTTCAAAACACCGAGAAGTGGGTTGAAAACACGAGGCGAGTTTTTCTACCCCCCTTCGAGGTGTCTGGATACCTGATGAAATACTTTTTCGAGTGTTTGGTATATCTTCTCAACCTTATAATTAAATACGAAGAAAACGAAGGAATAAAATCGCCAAAATCCATGTTGGTTCTAAACCACCGTCATGCTTATGATTTTTTGTTCAAACTTGTTGAATCATTAATGAGTTTGAGAACAAAATATCCCAGCAATATCCGCTCAGCTCAAAAACTGAACATGTTTCAAGATAAATAAAAGTAAACAAAGAAATAACTATAACTTAGTATGACTTGCTTTTCTAAACGAATTTATTGTTTTTCTTATTGTTATTTTTTAAATATAGCAAGCTTATCTTTCTTCATAGTTATAAAGAGTTTCATTATAATATTACAAGGAAAAAATGACTGTTGTAATTCCCTTATCAAAAGGTGCTACCCTTGAATGTACCCGTAATATTGCTCAACTAGGTGACTTATGTGTGCAAAAGCAGTCCTTAGACCAATTTTCAAAAGACCTACAAAAAAAAGCAAGGAACAACAAATCAGTGAGAACAGAAAGGTAATGCAGTTCTAGCTCAAATCATTGGCCATTGTTAGTTTGAAAACATTTCATTTGAAAAAAGACAAGGAGGACTTGCTGCAAAGGGAGATAGATAAGATAAAGTATGGAAAAAAACACTGTCTTTCTGGTAAATCAAAAGATAGTTGTTGGACTCTTCTTTTATATTTTTTCTTTTTCCAACTTATTTTACCTGATTTGTAGCTTCCCTCTAGCATTGTCTGTAACGAGTCTTGAACATCAATTTGAACAAGTATTGTTGCTTTTGTGTGGACCATACCATCTGGAAAAACAAACTATAGCAATTAATATCTGTGCTGGGCTTCTGAAGTAAAATTGTGTGTGAACTTGCTAGTGTTGGAACATAGTTAATAGAACAAACTGGTTATGAAGCTCAACAAATTTCAAAAGGAGTGTACAAAGCTGCTTTGTTTTATGTTGAACGAACCGTGACCCTGCACATTGTTTTGTTGAACGTGTGAGCCCAAATGTTTCTACTGGTCAGTTGCTCATATGCATTTCAATACCTTTTGTATTTTGTGCAGGGTCAAGGCAAACGAACAAAAGAAATGGAGAACAAAAACATATAACAAAGGACTTACTGGGTTTCACAACCAGTTTATTCTATTGACTATGGTTGGAATCATATCCTACTGACTTTTCACAGCAAACTATGTAAGGTATTTTTTTAGGCAACAAGGGGATACATGTATGTGATTAGCTCACACACAATTTCCCAAGGCTTGGTACCAGCTACATGTATTTGAATTCTGATCATGATTGGTCAGATTGGTTCATCGGATCAACTACCTCTGCTGTGATCGACCAAACTAATAACTCAGTATTTATTACCTTTGTTTTGGTTTTACAAAACTCAAGTGAAAACCACTGACTCCTTGGTAAACAAGTTATTAAATTACGTTAAAGCAGTTTTTTACTTCGTTACTAGAGTTGACCACTCAAGTCTGGGAACTATAATGTATTTCTATCTTTTGGGTCTGCAAGTGAAATGACTACTATGAGCTACGTATCTAAAACAAATATGACAAGAACGCTATATTCAGGAGTTATTTCGTTCAATGATGTTCATTATATCAACTTTTATGAAGTGGAAAACTTAGGAAAATTCTCATTACATTATATAATTTAGTACCTGTTGAAGCAACTGGTGATAATACAAATCCTGACAAACCTGCAACAACCCTTGTGACACCCTGAAAACAAACAAGACCTTGTTAGTTTCTGTAATAACAAGGACACCAGAATTAATTTTAAAACAAGCTCTTTTATTGGATACACAAGAATTTGGTTATATCGACTGAGTCGATAAGATAAATTAGCCACCGTAAGAAGATTTGAGAAAGCTGACGCTTTAAGCGCTAGCCCTTCGTCGTCGCTCCAACGAAGGGCTAGCGCTCGAAACGTCAGCTTTCTCGAATCTTTTTATGGTGGCTAATTTACCTTCTCGACTTAGTCGATAAAACCAAATTCTTGTGCTTCACCCCCACCGACGCAGTTTCTCTAGAAACTAACCCCATTCTTTTATTAGATGGTCAGTACAGTTCAACAAAGTTGGGATAACAGGTAACTGTCACATTTTGCCAAATCAAGTATCCAAAGCGTTTCTAAACTTAGTGTCTAGTTAGTAATAGCCTGCATGGCAGTTGTTTCCTTTCTGAGCTCTAGCGTGGAAGGTGAGTGAAGGCATGGCATATAAAAAGGAGCAATTTTTTTGCTCCTTTTCATGCCTCGTGCCTTTATGAGCTTTGCATGGTCTTGGAAAGGAAACGACTGCCATGCAGGCTCAGCAACACTTGAAGCACAAGCCTTGTCATAGAGGAATGCTGGTCTAATTTGTCTCTAGATTACTTTTTTGAGTACTGGTCTCTCTTAGAGTGCAATAGCAGAGTGCAATAGCAGAGTGCAATAGCAGAGTGCAATAGCAGAGTGCAATAGCAGAGTGCAATAGCAGAGTGCAATAGCAGAGTGCAATAGCAGAGTTTAATAGCAGAGCGCAATAGCAGAGTGCAATAGCAGAGTGCAATAGCAGAGTGCAATTCTTACATTCAGCTAAATGGGTGATGTTACATTGATTATGCACAAAGAATGACTGGAAATGAGGCTGGGAAAACCTCATAAAATGCTGGGTGAGTGGTCATGCTCCCAGTTTCTTCTTACTTATAGAACTAGAGATAAGCTCCAGTCATGTTAGCCTGATTCTCATTCGGGTCAAGGCTGTTCACACACACTCTTTCCTCTCTTGAATATTTCCAACAATGGTTGTTAGACAGGTTTTTTTTGCCATAAGGAATTTTAAGAATGTGACCAAACGTACTCTGATTGGTGGAAACATTTAAATTAACAGTCAGATGACGTCAAGAACAGGCCCTCAAACAATTAAGGACATCAGATGGGGAGAGGAGGGAGTCGAGTGTGAGTGACCTGGGATCCGTCTGAGAATCAGGCTAGAGTGATGTGGGTTGCACTTACTTGCTTTTGTGGTATCTGTGAGTGATTTGTAGACCATAACACCAGTCCTACAATGTGATCAATTATAGATTAACTTATACTTAACTTAATCTAATTTAATATGTAACTATTACTAGTTTTAATTTAGTTTTATATTGGTTCAATGTATTCATATTGTATTGTATTTATTATGTATATTTACTTTATTATGTTGTACATTTATTTATTTATTTATTTATTGTCAGGGACACCTGGGAGAACAGGTTACTGAATGGTGTTCCCTGCTTAAATAAAGCTTATTATTACTTATTATTATTATTAGAGGATAATACATAGGTGTGCAGAAATATGAAATTTCTCCTTGAGTGTTAAATTTGATATCTCATGAGAGAGCACAACGAATGAGTGAGCATTTTTCATCCAACTTCATACACAGACAGTCAAGTACCCGAGGTTCCATTTCTGGTTAAGTATGATGGCATCCACATTCTTTCCAGGCACACATCTCGTGGGGAAGCACTCGGGAGAGGAAGAGTGTATTTATTGTATACAATCCAAGCATGTGGGATAAAATCTGTAAGTAAAAAAGGTAACAACTTAATTATTGAAAAGCTAGGCCTGGTTGCTCCAAAGGCGATTAACACTAATCCAGGATTCAAAGTTAAGCATGGTTCAATTCCTACTGTTACCACCCACCCCCCCCCCCCCCCCCCCCCCAATCTGACAAGCACACCCCCAGGGATTTGCAATTTTTTGTTCACTTTGCCACCCCACTGCACTGTGACTTACAGCTGAAAACAACCAAGTAGAATGTTTTTACTGTTATATTGTCAGGTATACAACACGGTCATTTTCTTGATATGCAGAAATGCAAGAACTATGAAATGAAGGATTAATTTTAATGTCTCCGAACTTCTTTTCTCCTTTGCACTTATATTAATTTACATAGTTAAGCTCTACAATGTTTTTTGAATGCTAGTATAACACAAATCATAAACCAAATGATAATAACATACTGTTTCTAAAAAAATCAATAGAATTTCAAAATATGATACCATCTATTTTCTGTAGCACTTCTTCTCCACGAAATGGTTGGTCTAGCTGAAAGAGAAAATGTAATCAGATTCTATTATTTTTCTCTAGGTACTCTGCATTGGATATACTTAAAACTCTGATTATGTAACTCTAGTATGCCGCATGCAGTCTGTGGCAATCTGTCATATGTCTCTATAGTACACCTTAACACCTTACATCTATATTTTCCCCTAAACACACTTAATATATACTCAAATAAACGACTTTTTTCTTTATTTCTTAAAATGCCGCCTAGTATTTAAATTGCCCGTGGGGGAAAATCTCTATTCCTCATAAGCTCGGCTTCTTGGAGATTTCCCCGCCACAGTCACTCCTCCCAAGTTATGTAATATTTTAAATTTAATATTAATTAACCTATTTATTATCGTTTTTATTCTGCTTGTAATTCATTGTGTGTGGCAAAATAAAAAAATAAAATAAAATAAAATAGTATGGGTCCTTATATAAAGCCACTCCCTTTTCAAAATGGTTCACTCAGTCTTTACAATAGACCATTTTACAGTTGTCTTCTTAGTGTCCTGGCCTTTGAGTGGAAGTGAGACTAAAGTTGACCTTGATAGAGAAACACACCTTGGAGCTTTTCAGATGTAAATTTACCTAGTTAGCATGAGAAAAGCATTATTAACACATGTGTTGAACAATGGACATGCCTCAAAACATTTTCTTCTAGAACGTGGTGTATGACAAGGCTGTCCACTATCAGGAATGCTATTTGTAATAGCCATCAAACTTCTCACTCAAACAATGAGATGCTCCAGTAACATCAAAGGCATTACAATACAACTAAATCAAGCCTGGGTAAAACTGTCCCAGTATACAGATAATACAACTGCTTTTCTAAATGATGTACAATCAGTTTCGAATCTGTTTGACCAGTGTTATCCCAATTCCAAAAGTGCTCAGGACTAAAAATTAACCAATCGAAATACGAAATGCTTTGGCTTGGATCACTATGCCACTTAAGAGACACAGTTTTTGACCTACAATTAAGTTGCCAACCAGTATTAGGTGTTCACTTCTCATATGACCATGAATTGGCCACTAGAAATTTTTTTTTAGAAAAAATGGAAACAGTAAAAAAAAAACCGCTTAATATGTGGTCTCAAAGAGATATCTCATTTTACATGTATGGTAGAATAAATATAGTCACAACTTTAGGACTCTCAATGCTCATTTTCATCTGTAAATTTTAACGATGAAGTAAACAAAATTATCTTTGACTTTAACTGGAATCACAAACCAGCCAAAACATGCAAAACAACACTTGTTAAATAAAAAAAGGAGGCTTAAATATGAAAGATTTCTGCCTGTTCAACAAAGCTTTGAAACTCAATTGGGTTAAATGTTTCTCTTCAGAAAATGAAGCCCCTTGGAAATATATCCTAAATTATTTCCTACAGAATGTTGGCAGCACTGAACTGTTCAACTGTAATTATGATGTTAAACTTCTTGCTCTCAACAAAAACATTCCTGAGTTTGATATTGACAAGACATTACGATTACTACCCCAGAGAACAAAACGGAAGTGCTCAAACAAATAATCTGGAACAACAGGCTTATAAAGGTCAGCGGAAAATCCATGTTTTTGCCCTGTTGGCATCAGGCAGGCATAAAACAAGTAGAAGATCTATTTCATATACAAGAAAATTGTCTTCTATCACTAGAATCATTTAGAAACATTTAATATAAGCAATTTTCTACAATATTATGGTCTCGTCTCTTCCATTTCTAACATCTGGAAGAACTTGAATTTCTATTTGAGAAAAACCCACACACAGTAAAAGAACCCATTTCAAATAAAATGTTCAAATGCAAGGCTATATACAATAAACTACTTTCCCTTGAAAAATTACCCCCATCCACTGCTGAAAAAAGACATTAAAACAGTACCTTTCAGCTGAATGATTATGCTAAAGTTTATCTCTTACCATTCAAAGCCACAAAGGAGACCAAACTACAATGTATATAGTCATGTTTCAATATAAAATTATTCATCACATCCTGTTCACTAACAGTTTACTTTACAAACTTAAAAGGATTCCTTCCCCAAACTGCCCCTTCTGTCCTACAGTGCCTCAAACAATTCAACATTTACTCGTTGGCTGTTCGCAAGCGTCTGCCTTTTGGTTTGAATTTCAAAATTGGATGTTTAAACAATACAATGTAAAACTGACTCTTTCCCCAACAGATGTTTTACATGGAGTTATTTGTCAATTAATCTCGCCATGTTTAGCCCTCAATCACCTAGAATAATACTTGGAAAAGATTTTTTATATGTAAACGCATCAAATAACAATAAATCTTTTTTTGTCGATTTCGTATCATTTGTGCATGAAAAAAGTAGAAAGATATATATAGCAGTTACCTCAGGTGTACAGAAATATTTCTTGAAAAAGTGGAGCATTTTATTAACTGTAGATACACTGTACTTGACAAAAATTGTATATTTTGTGCTCTGTGTGTTTAAGAATACAGATTATTTATAGTATAATATGTTACATAAATAGCAAAAAAGTACTGTCCAGCCTCACTTCCACTCAAAGGCAATTAAAGGGGCTATTGTCACCATTTTTAGCGTTACTTTAAAAAGCCAAAATACATCTTTATATCAGTGAAATTCCAAAACTAAGAATCCAGTTTTGTTTAAAATTATTCTACTAGTGCTCTAAAAGTAAAAATAAGTGTCTTGGGCTGCAGATGGCCAGGATGGAAATGGATTGCATCTTGAAAAAATTGGGCCAATTTTTTCAAGTTTATCGCTTGTGCCTTAGAAAATTCGCTAAAACTCCGATTATGGTTTGTTTTCTCTGCTAAAATTCGCTTGATATCTTCCTGTTAGTTTTCTTTAAGCATTTCGTGTACGACAAAGGTACTGAGTTTTAATTTGCGTCGGTTTTGACCCGAAAACCTCAAAATCACCATGACATAGCTCTTTTAAGGTCACCAAGCACCGTTAACTGAAAAATGGACTATTGCTTGTTTTTTGTGTCCCACCCACCTCCCTGCAGCAATTAAACAAGTCAAGCACTCTCTTTACCAGGAGCTCCCCACACCTGACTGCCTTGGGCTAAGTCTCACTAGAGATGACCATTAGAATAGATGATGATAATAAAAAATAAACTGACATAAAAGAGTAACTTTAATACCTCCTAGATGGTGCAGTATGTAATAATCAATTCAATCTATAGAATTTACACTTACATAAATTTTAATTACTCATGCGCAAAGCACATTATTTTTTGTCACGATTTTGTATGCACATTTATGCACGCATATTTTAAATTGTGCATTTCCAGTTCATAGCTAAATGCCCTTTACACTTCCTGTTAGTGACTTCCAGCTACTCTGACTCACTTCCAGTAAAACAGCGTTACTTATAATAAGTGTCACGACGGCGTCTCCTTCAATACTACATGTACTTACATTACCAATGTTCACGTTAGGTATATATAACACTCAGAAGAATCACTGGCTTCATTGTGGTACAGCCTTCATTTACAAAACATTCAATAGTAAACAATGCGGTTCACAGGAACGATGACTAATTGAAAGGAATAACTCTTCTCCATGTCAGACATCTTCTTATCATGTTTAAAATACATCATAAAACTTTCTTACGCATGCACATGAGTATAGGCTGCTTGGAGCCTCTTGTTAAACATAAAAACAGTTTTGTATCTTACCTTGCCTCCCTTTTGCATTGCTTGCCGAAGATAATCATATGCAATGTCTGGTGGAACTGGAACAACTCCTTCAACCTGATAACATAGAAAGGTTTAACCACAGTTACTCTAACCTTATATAAGCACATTACACTAAGCATTTGTGTACATGTACAATCAAATTGAAGATAACTACCAAGTCAATGTGGCTTTTGAATGCATGTTATCATTAAATATACTATACATTGAATCAAGAATCTGTGGCTATACCAAACATTTTATAAAAAGAAAACAAAAACATAACCAAAGTAACTCGTGGATGTGTGCTGTCTCGTTGTACAGAAGTTCAACCCTTTAAAGTGCCCATGACGTTTATTTTTTTATTTTCTCATCTGAATGTAAACATCACACAAGGAACCGCTGCGAAAAAATTTCGCGCTTTGCTCAAAACGCGAATTTTTTATGAATATTTCAAATTTTCAAAATCCTATTTTTTTGCGGTATACCCGTCCCGCTGTTAAGAAAGCCAACGGGCTCACATGTTCCTTAATCTACGTCACAGTTCCTTTGTTTGAAGTCACGTGTTCCTTAATCTACGTCACGGATCTTTTGTTAACCGAGAGGGACTAAGAGGAGACTAATGCGAATGGTGGACCAAAATGGCGGCAAATTTCTTTACACAAGACTTTACAAAAATCATAAAAAATTCACGTTTTGCTGAAATCAAAAATTTTTTTCGCAGATGTTCATAACGTGACGTGTAGATTTAGATAAGAAAATAAAAATAAAACGTTATGGGCACTTTAACTCACGAGTGCCAAATATCAATATAGTTTTCAAGAAAAATCCAAAATTATTTCATTTTGTAAAATAATGAAAAACAAATGGTACCATGCAAAAGTATTGCCAAAGAGGTTTCATTTGAATGGTCACACCAAAGGATTTTGTCAACAGACTCAAAAGTTAGAACTACACTACATGTCTCCATAATATCGATTCTGGGAGTAAAAGGGTTAAATCTTTACATGCAAGGTCCCTTCTTTTTTCTCTAAAGGAACTTCACAATTTGGACACCCAAGTTACAACTAATTGATTACCTTAACAGCAGCCTTGTCATTATGACTGAAGCTTAGTCGTGATATTGTCACTCCATTTTTGTTGTCAGCTTTCTTCCAATCATGACAATCAATGATTTGGCAAAGATTTGCCCACTGCTGCAATTATCACCACAAAGACAAGTTTGCGTGGCTAGGACAGTGACTGGGTTTCTGCTAACAACAGGTGTATGTCTAATAATATTTATTGGAGGTGTCAACTAAATAAGTAGAGGTCTGACTGGATAGCGCCTGCATGGCACATGTAAATAACAGGAAAAATCTTGCCACAAACTGTACATTAAATTAAATTTCACAGGTCAGCTTTTTCCTAATTTGTGAGAAACAAATTTTAAATC
This sequence comes from Dendrophyllia cribrosa, assembly GCA_024195265.1. Taxonomy (NCBI): domain Eukaryota; kingdom Metazoa; phylum Cnidaria; class Anthozoa; order Scleractinia; family Dendrophylliidae; genus Dendrophyllia; species Dendrophyllia cribrosa. The sequence goes on from JAJLRJ010000009.1 coordinate 22,871,146, forward strand.
TTTCAGTGGTTTTAATTGTACATGTACTGGATGGTTTGTGTACTAATTTTATTTATGGCCTGGAAATTAAACAAGTTCAACGCTACTTAACACTTATAACTCACTTGCATCCTTTGAAGAGGATCTAAACATATGTTTTCCTTTGACCTATCTTTGCCCTTTTTGGTGTCTTTTCTGGACTGAAGACCATGTCAAAAGAAAAGAAAACAATAAACTATTTAACGTAACATTTTAATAATAAATAAATTACTACTAACAGTACATGATTCAAGTGTTTGAATTAAGTTTTAACCATTGAGTGGTAGTCTTATAAATATAAAAGGCTTCTTACACTAACAGGTTAACATTACTGTAGAAACTAATTACATGAAAAGCTATTTTTTTTATCTCTATCTCGATCAGATACCACGCAGCTATTAACAACTTCTAATATCATTGGAACTGGGTATCACGCAGCTCTATTGTTTTCAGGGCTAGGGTCCATTGTTGTGTTGTTTGTTCTATTGTTTACTCAGCAAATCAGAGAAGACCTTGTTTAAGAGCTGCATACTGCCCCATCTCGATCAGGTCCACAATGCTGCACATATTTAATGATAATCGGTGGAAATAAGTCTTTAGTTAGTAATAATAGACTTATTGCAAGTTTGCAGTCAACCTTTCCTGGCTCAATCCATAATTTGCAAAAATGTTGATCAATATTTACCCAATACTGCTGACATCACACCAATGGAGATTGTAGTAGACTGTTAGCTTGCCCTTTTAAGGACATTTGCGCAGAAATCTTCTAACATGGATTTTTTTATAAACCTTTTGCTACAGTTAGGTATTGAGTTACTTGTGTCAGAAAAGCAAAAAAAAAGTAGTGGGTCACCAACTTCGTTTCCGAAATAAGATATCTGAAAGGTGCCCCTTATTTTGAAAAATGGGTCTTCCATACTTGATATGTTTTATGAGTATGTCTTCCATACTCATGTTTTTACTAGTCTAGGGAGGGAGATAAACTAGAAAGGGATAACCTTTTTTATTTCCTTTTCACGTTTCATTTGTGAATAAACAGTTATTATTATTATTATTATTATTATTATTATTATTATTATCATTATTATTATGATATGGCCCCAACGTCTGTTAGTCTAAAAATATTGTAAATGAATCTCTAAAATTTACCCTGCGAACAGTGGATTCTCCTACGCCGAGCTACGCTGAACGAGAGAGAAACCACTGCGAGCATCGATTAGTTCCTTTGATCAAGCTGCCGTCCAGTGCCATAGACAAATAAATCAACTTTGAACTGGTGAAACAAGTTTAAAAACTTGTTTAGCCTCCTGTGCATGCACTCATCCATGTTACTGTTGGGTTTAAGCAAGCCCGCTATGTAACAATCAGAATGGTGTCCATGGTGACGAAGACATTTTTGCAACAAAACAATAGCAGCTGCTACAATTTTCCCGCGAAAAGTCAAATGCATCACATGGGGCATCACGAGGTTGCACATGCTCAATGGAAAAGCAAACAAATGCTTGCAGTGGTTTTTCTCTCGTTTGGCATAGCTCAGCATAGAAGAATCCACTGCTCACAGGGTACTAAAATGTAGCTTTCTATGGCAAATTTTATACAAGTAGGTCTGCAGCTGTTAAGCAAATTCATTTAACTGGTTATGTCCCTTAAAGGAAATTTATTCTTTAAACAACAGCATTTACAAACTGTGACACCTGCAAGTTGGCAGGATTCGATGTCATGTGAGTAGAAAAATGGGAAAATTTTGAACTTCCTAGATTTATTTTTTGTTCATTTTTTCACAATCTGTCGAGAATCGGAAGAGAAATTACCTATCAAAAAATTAAGTGAGTTAATCTCTGCAAAGTTAATGCAACAGCTATCAGCTCTCTATGTGCTTCAATTTCTTCTATTGCATGCATGCTCATGCATGGCGTAGCATGATGTTGCGACACGAATTGCGTGCACAGTAAGGATGTGCATACATTGTAAACAATTGGCATCATTGAACATCACTAAAAAAAAAATTGTTTCAGTGTCATAAGACACTAACCCTTCTGTTCAGCCTTTGTCTTACACTTTTTCTTCTTTTATCAAATTTATCTTGAGTCTCTGATTGAGATTCTGTTGAAGCATTTAACACTTCCATCCAGTTAAACTTGTCATCCAAACTTTCTGCAAAATCAACAATAAGCTGAAAATGTGTTGACTGACAAGCTAAAATATGAAGTATATATTTATAACAGGCAAAAAAATAATTAGCATTTAATCGTTATTTGATTCCTTCTTCCTTCCAAATTAATAAGTGTGAGAGGAAGAAGGGATTTTTCAGTTGCCTTCTGCACAACAGAATTTTAAATCCCTTAAGAGGCAAGAAATACACACACTATGATCATTTCAATTCAGTCAATTAAACCGCAGGCTGGGGTCAATTCCCCTGGCATAATTTTGTGTTTGAAGTCCAATTGCAGCTACTTTCACAGAGAAGCAAAACATCCACAACACCATAAACCAATTCTACATTGTACTTTCATTTCCCATGCAGCCTATTATAAAAAAACTAGTGACAGCTAGCCCTGTACTGCATTGATGTACTTGTTGTCGGCCGACTGTTGGTCATTTATTTGCTGAAAGATATTTTGGGGAGCTATAATTGGTCAATTTTACCCAAGTTTGTGCTATGCTTGATATGACATTTATGCTATATTCTAATTGAAGATGGTTTCCCTTAATTTTCTTGAAGAAAATAATGCACTTTTGAGGTCTATATAAAAACTCAAAAATGTCAAAATTCTCAGGAGTCAATGGGTTAAACTAGAGGAAATTGGGGGCTACTTTATTTTGGGATGGGCCACTAAGAATTAAAACAAACTGGCCCGACTGGCCACCAAGCACTGGAGTTAATTTTTAGCCCTGCGGGCAGTGTTTCATAAGAGTCCATTTTAGGAGCATTAAATCAACTATTTTCCTTGCAATTGACACTGTTAATAGACAAATGACACTCCACAGGAGATATCTTCAACAACTTAAAATTGTGGCCAAATCTTAACACCATCTGATTTGGAGTAGTTTTACTAAGAGCAATTTTTAGCCAAATTTGTGGCTGTGATCACCAGTACCGTGCGGATGGCCAACTCATGCATCCACTTACAGTTGTATCAGTTTCTATAGGCCTCAAGGGTTCTTAGAGAACATGGAAAACCATTTTTTATTAGGTAAATAATGCATGAAACCTTATTTTACCCAATATGAGTGTGCACAAATCATGAGAAATTTTATAAATAAGGAAATATAAACTTGCTCCTAATTTGCATGATTTATGGAATTATATACAATTAAGCACTCAAGAATGAAAAAACACTTGTGAAGTTAATGAGAAGAACTTGCCTGTGGATATGAGAACTTTTTTCATTTTTTTTTTAATTCCTGAGTGTGCATGTTAAAAATGGCAACAGTGCACTTGGTCACATTTACTATATTCCCTTCAGAATAAACTCACCACAACTAATGTAGTACGTTCTCTTTGCAAAGTTGTCAAACACTGGGCCAAGAGCAAAGCAGTTTGGTTTCTTTTTCCTCTCTCCTTCTTCAAGCTCACGTGCAACATCTGGAAAAAAATTGTGCATTATAAATAAGCGAGTCTGAGGATCATGGTCTTAAGATCCCAGACACTCAGTCAGTGATAATAGAAAAAAACAACAATTGGTAATATGTACGTAAGTTGACATGCTTAGCATAATTTTAAACTTGCCAGTTTTTTACACTAATTTATGAACTTTTGGGATTGAAAATGGACAAAATGATGTTGCCTTCCCAAAAACAATAACTACAGCAGAGTTTGTTTATATAGGTCTTTTTTACCTGATGTCATCAAAATTCTAAAATCTAAACAGCTTATTCTACACAGCCTTTTTTAACAGGTTCTTCCAGGTTCTTCGTATCAGCAATTGTAACTGTCATGTCAAGTTTTATGTCAATACATTACATTGCTTTGGAGATATAGCATGTTAACATTTTTGGTAGTTAAACACATCTCCATGTGCGACACAAAAACAAGATTTGTTCACTCACTAAGTTGTAGATTTTCTATAGTAAGTGGTCTTTTGAATCTTTGGTATTCCAAGTTGGTTACCAAAGACACATACAAAATTCTCTAATTTTCTAAATATTCGAACTTTTCTCCAAAAAGATCTTTGGGCTTCAAAATTTTGACAAGTCATTTCATTTGCCATTCTCTGCAGCAATATCTTACTCTGGTGTTGCTCTTAAAGCCAGAAAAACAAACTGCTTACGACATAGATGAAAATGATCTATAGATCTTTCTGGGCATAAAAGCCAGAAAAACAAATTGCTTATGATGAAGATGAAAATGATCTATAGTTCTCTCCGGGCATAAAAGCCAGAAAAACAACTGCTTATGACATAGATGAAAATGATCTATAGTTCTTTCTGGGCATAAAAGCCAGAAAAATGAACTGCTTATGACGTAGATGAAAATGATTTATATTTCTTTCCGGGCATAATTCTAGTGACAGAGTACTCATTTGAACCTGTATATATTGACATTGCAATGTGTATTCAATCACTGAATTCAAAGTTAAATAATGGTAAAAAACAAGGCCCTAAGTAGTTACTATGGCCTTAAGAACCAAATGTGTCCAAATGTTCTGTTTTGGTATAATTACACTGTATGTCATACTGGTTCAAATTGAGTAGGGGCGTTGCATGGGGCATCACATCCCACTCGTGCCTTTTCCCTTTGTTACATCTTATTTTGTTAGCTTATGTCCAACAAAGTTGAAAAAAATTGTTTTTCTTTGGTTTCAAAATTTTTAAACCAGTTTAATTTTTACTTTCCTTAGCCTTTACATTTATTATGATATCATAGTCTAAGACAAAGGAAAACAAAAATTAAACTGGTTGAACCACAATAACATATGCAAATTGGTTTTCTTGTGAGAAACTAATACGTTGACATTTGCATATTTGAGTAGTTTAAATCCAAAGAATTAATGCATTACTTTTTCTTGATTAAAGCTTTTCTATGATTGATTTCTTCTGACTTTCAGTTCAAACAGAGAACAAAGGAAATAAGTAAAAAATAAATGCTTACAATGCTTGCAATAAGTTCAGTTTCGACTAAAGGGAAAAGTAAATAAGCTATAGTGACTTTTCAAAGTGAGAGCTAATTTGGAGCAATTTGGATCTCAAGGTGGTTAGCCCAGTTTTTCACCAAGTCCTTCAACAATTTATTATAAACCAAGCCCTTACAAGTTGAATCCAGCTCTATCCTTCCAGCTGGTTGATCTGAAGCAATATCATCCATTTTCCTAAAATAAATAAACTGCAATGAGTAGATATCTTTTTGGATATGGGTTATATTACTATTAGAGTGATGTAACCCTAACCCACTCATATCCCCCCCCCCCCCCCCCCCCAATGACTCTACAAATATATGTTCTGGGCCTGGTTGTTGAGCTCACCTTAACACAACTAAATGTATGTGGCATGGCAATTTTATTGAAACAATTTAAGTCAATTTTAACAAAACAAGGCTGTATATAAAACTTAAAATGTAGAAAACATTGCCATCACGAAAATGTCATGCTATACAGCACACTAAAATCAGCATCAACTTTGAAATCAGATTCCAGTTTTGTTGGTTGTGTTCCTTTTTAATCTGACTTATCGCACAAAAGAGGTGAAAATACTTTCAACAAGGGAAACAAAGAATAAATTATAAAAACAGTGGTTCATGCCCCTTGGGTGGGGAACTCTCATACATAAGCTGCAGTCGAAGCTCTTTGACCAGACACTCTTGTAAGTGGGAGCTCTACTTACGGCCACCTTTATGAAACCCTGTTTGAAGTCTAGCTCATACAAACTCTGTACTTTATACATCCCCGCAAGTGGCCAACTCCAGTTGTGGACACTTTTCTGCTTCCTGAGGGTGTCCCCTTATGGGAGCTTCAACTGTATTGGGTATGCACTGCTGTGAAATCTGAGATTTTTGGTCTACAATAGGGTATCCTTTACCGGGAAACTGATCAGTGGTATGAAGAAAGAGTTTCTGTAAAAAAGCTAGTCTGGGATAGGTTGGGTATTCTTGGTGACTAGTCAAACAACCTGAGGCCCTGGGGGTTCAATATACTCTCAAGGCAGATCTTCACTTCTATTTCTCTTGTTTCTCTGCAACACCATTTCATTTTCCATGTTCATATCCTCTTTCACTTCATTGTCAATTATGATTAGGCTAGCCTGTGACATCTGCCTCCTCCCCTCAGAAAAAATTGGGGAGAGGAGCTCCTCTCCCTGATTATTTTTGAGGGAAGGAGGTGGAAGTCACAGGCAATGTTAGGTGGGTCTGAAAGCTAATTTTCAATTAATAATAATAATAATAATAAATTGTCAGTAGTTTACTTCCTTTGAACTTTATGCAGCGTCATTTATTGCAATCAGTTTCATCAGCAATTTGCATCTGTCTTTTCAATATTCTGGGTGAAATTTAAAGGGGTATTGTCACGGGGAATTTTCCTGTGTTTTGGTCAAAATACACTAAATATTTGACACAGTAACTTTGTTCACACACAAAGTAAAAGTATCAAGTGATTACTCGAAAGAAGGAAATAGACAGCAATCAGTTTTTTTTTTGCGATTTTTCCAAGACACACAGGGAGAACATGAAAAGAGTGGCCAATTTTTTCAAGTTTTGATCCATTTCCATCCTGGCCATCAGCAGCCAAAGTTGCTCTGCACTAGCAGGTTTATTGTTAACAAAACCGGACCATTATTTGTAGGTTTCCATTGACATTCCCCTTTAAGGATGTATTTTACAACAGATTAAAATTTAACAGAACCAGCCCTAAGATGTACCTACTAGCCCTTAAATATAGAATTTTCCTGTGTAAACTCTTTGAATGTGTAGTGCTATTGTTATCAAATCACAAGAACAACATTCAGACGAGTCTCTTTTCTGAACAAAGTCCAAGTCTGCAGCCGGTACTTTCCTCGCACGCTCTCGTCACGTTGACATGAATATTAATGAATTTTAAGAGGCGTTAAATATTTAATATTTGTTTGTAATACAGCCTACAAAAGAAATAGAGTGAGGATCGCACCTATAATAAGACCAAGATGTCCCCTGCGGACCTCTTACAAGTCGACACCATCGCTTTCTCCAATTTGTCTGCCCAAGTACAGCTTGACCGCTTTCCTTGACAGCCCAGCCCTCTTTCACAACAATTTCTTCTTCCATAAGACGGTCGAATATTAAATCAGATTTAATCTTGAGTCAAAACCACGCGAAGATGGCGGTCTTCCATCTTGTTGGCCATTTTGATTTTTACCCATAACTCCTTTCCCACCCGCTAGATACATAACGAAACAAGAGAGGCGACAATTTGTTACACGAAACGACACGAAACAGCGAGAGGCTCAAATAAATAGAGATCTCTGTTTGACAATTTCATTTTCAATAGAATCCATAATCAGGTGCAAAATATAGAAATATTCTCTGTCATTCATATTGAGCTTATCTGGGCGCATCATCATCTTCCATGGGGGGGGAGGGACAACCCCATATTCTTCTTTTATAGGGGAGAGGAGCATGTCCAAAAGTTACACAAATCAAAACTGTATTTTAAAAAAGTTGTAGGGTGTATGCTGTGGCTAGTGTGTATGCTGACACAAACGTAGTACCCACCACCCTTTTTATTATCTGAACATCTGTTGTCGTATTGATTTCTTCGAATTAACCTTTCATTTGACGGGGGCGCGGCCTGCGGGGCTTTTATTACAAGTCATAATACTATAAAGACCGTCATAGAAGTTCAAATTTATAGGAGACAGGAGCTAGAGACTGCTTGCAAATGGTAGGAAACTAGAGCTCCCTGATAAATTTTGTATGATTTTTTTTAGCATATTTCTTTGTTTTCTTTCATGGTTTTTAAATCATTTTTACACCTTACTTACTGTTATGTTTGAAATTAACGCCCTTTCTATTTTTCGCGAACAGAAAATTCGACAATTTGGAAAACAATACCGCCATTGTCTTGTACACCAGACCCCAGTCTATACGGCCGCGCTATCAATACACAGGTATCACGCACTCGACAGCTAGAGGGAGCTCTGTGGGGTTCCAAAGTTCCAAAGGCCTCGCTCGAACAGTGCGGTTCGAAAAGCGACTCGCTCATTGAAAACCTTTATCGCACAAATTCGCGGCTCTTTAAAAAAAGTACAGACGATTTTCACTGGGTAATTGTGCGAGGCATCGTTTGAAATCGTTCTGTTTGGAACAGGGGAAGCTTGTGCACGTTCATTTGTTATTTTCGACACAGCTCAGGAAGCATGGCGACTTGAAGAATTCTGTGAGCGAGCAGAGTTGCTAGCAAGGGATGATGCCAACGCTAGTTCGATAGGTTGTCAAAGAGAAGCGATAAAATGAAAACTAACGGCAGCGTTAACTTCACTGGCAAGGACAGAAAGCGGAAAATTTCGAACGATCAGGGCGACGAGCAAGATAGGTAGGTTAATTGTGTTTTTCTCGAACTATAAATAACGTTTAGGTGTCACTTCAGTAATTTAAGTTCACACTGTATTATCAAGCACGCAATTACAGAATTCATTATTCTACAAGCATTTAAGGTCGTGTCAAAGCATCCAGACACTGGATAGCAGGTACTTTCTTAACTCCTTGGAACGTTTCAAGCAGGCGAATGCGCGATCACTCCCCTCCATATTTCCTGTGTACGCGTACGTGTATTAGATATTACACTCCTTTCTGTCCGAGGCTTCGAGTTTTGCCCATCTGTAACCCACAAGTAGCAGATAGCATGATAATAAGAACTTGCTGCAATAGGAAGCCATCATTAGTAAAGGCAGCGGTGAAATATATGTCTGTTTTTTAGTTAAGTTCACGTTAAATGGTATAGTTTTTAGGCTGTCAAGTATTTAATACGCTCTGCTGATTTGTTTTGTGATTGGAGTAAAGTAATCTAAATGCGCGATCTTTTTATTTTTTAGCGCCAGTGTGTATTAAAAGGGTGCATTGTGAAAATAAAGTCCACTATGTATAATTAATAGGTTAGATAGAATCATAATGCTTTATGTTTAAAGGTGGCTAGAGACGTGATAAAGCAAAAAGTTGGGAAGAAAAGAAAGAATCGCTTTAAAGAAGGCAATTTGCTTGCCTGACTGTTGGTTTATTTAAGGAACATTATCTTTTCCACGCAAGATCTTTGCGGAAATAAGCACGGAAAGTGAATGATAACACTAACTTTACATTTCTGCATTTTCAATTATTTTTATATCGTAGCTTTCCTTTGGAGATTTTCCTACCAATTAAGCTCAAACTCCTTCCGGGCAGCTGGAGAATGTCAAAAGTTCCAGCTACATGTATATAAACTTCAGTTTTTTTGTAAGAGAACCATTTCGTTTTTTTACTTGTATAATTATTACTTTGATGCACTTATGAGGTTATTTTGCGGTGAATTTCGATTCGTTTGTTATGGTTGAAACAAACGTGGTTTGTTTTTTCATCTTCCTAGAACTGTTCATGGCAACATTAACATTGGATTGATTTTGGTTTTTGGACATTTGTTCTTGTCCTGGCTCGTTGTTAAATGTAAACCATTTGTTTAAGGGTAGTGCGTGAGGCGATTGGGTTAAGCTGCAATTTCTTTTAGTTTAATAATATTGTTTTTTGGTCTTAAAACCTGTTTGGACTGGGGGATTCATAGCTTTGATGAATAGGCCATCAACCAAGTAGGTGTCAGATTTAAATTTTTCCACCTTAAACTAGGGAGGTGCAAAGAGTCTTAATAGATTTATTTTGCAAGAACAACAAATCCTAATGTCCACCTTTAGCTCTTCTAATATGTCTAAAAAAAGCCGCAGTCCTGAACGCTTCTTGCCACTGTGCAACTTGAAGAATAAAGTGTGCCATGCCCACATGAATTGTCAGTGAGTGATCAGTCATGAGTAACCTGGATGTAAAAATGACTAATTCTGAATCATGTAGCTGGAAACTTGTGTGTTCGAAATTTGAGAAGTTGGCTGATTTGTTCAAATCTCCAGAACAATTCACTGATAATCTATCTAACTATGTAGATGTATTAAGTTGCTAATTAGATTAAGCAAAGCTAAAATTCTTTTGACTAAAATGCAGCCATGGCATGAAAATATATGTTAGAGAAATATCACTTGTTTATTTTTTCAGATTTTCTTTTCCAGACCCCCCAAAAAGAAATTTATTGTATTCAGGATTAGGAAAATAAACATTTATTCCAGTAACTGTTAACAGACTTGAAATTTTCAGTTTGGCATACCCCTACCATTTGGTATTCAGACTTGGGGTTAAATCATTAGTCTGGGAACCAAACAAATTGTAAAGAAGAAGATACAAAATAGATTATAAGTAGTCTAAAAGGGTCAAAGATAAGTTTCTAGGAAAAAAGGGGGCATGTTTACACTAATGTAAAAATACATTCATGAGGAATCCATTGGTCACTCGTGTGGAGTGCATGTGGTTCTAACTTGTGATTCCTTCATAAGTGAATACTGATGTGTAGCCATTCAAATGAAAGCTACCTTATTGCATAACATTTTCACGACATGTTAATTTTGTGCATTTCACAATTTCAAAGAAAAAGTGAAATTAAAGTGCAAAAAATGAGTACTGATCATGAAATTTAACTGGTCGAACATTGTTAGCTGTTGGTCCAACTACTGTTAGCACCCCATGTCAGAAGATTTTGAAGATAATTTGTGAGTGATCCATCTTAATAATCCTATAAAGAAATTTGGACTGCTCAGGGAGCCAATCGGGATGCTCCATTTCATTGTTTACCTGTTCGGCGATATAATAAAGTCATAAATTACTATTGTTCTTAGCAATACTTTTGTTGTATACTATAAAACGTAATTGGAAACTACCATGAATTTATTGAACATTATAAAATAGTGTTGATAACTGAATGCAAAGTATAATCATCTTGAATAGCTTAAGGTTGGCCATCGCACAGGAGTTCCCTGGTTAAGAGCTGGCCTGTTCTCGACACATAGTCATGTCCACACAGACTGTACATGAGAATTGGTCAGGTGGAGGTGAACACCACTCTCTACACTGGTAATTAATTATTCTGTGCATAGCTGGCTCAGCTTGAAGCAATCAACTGAATGTTCTGGAATACCTATATTTATTGATTTTCTTCATATTTCTGTGAAATGTTAACCTGACTGGACTTTGATAAGTTATTGAACTTTTGTGTATTTTGATAACTTAATAAAAATATTGTTAATTTTTTTTCAGCTTTCAAACCAGTTTTGTTGTTGTTGTTTTTCTTTGTCTCAGAGTATGAGACAAAGGAAAATAAAAATTAAACTGGTTTGAAAATTTTCCAACCAATGTAAAATTTGAGCCACAACATAATTTTATATAACTGAATGTTCAAAGATATCTTAATTTGTACCTGTGTTGTCTGTTCTATGATAAGTTATTAAACCTGTTCGTAACTATTTCAACATGTTTTGCAAAGTGTGCCCAGCTTGGTATACATAATGGAATGTTCAAAGATATCTATTTGTTGACTAAAAAAATAATAATGGTGACCAAGTAGTCCAAATGTCGCCATCTGCATTGAAAGTGACTACATCATGAGACAAATGATAATACACTTTATTATTGTGCCTAACTGTGATGAACAATAATCAAATATTTTATATTATTCATATTCTTTGTATCCACATTGTTTGAAGTCAGAGTTTTCCTATTTTATTGAGTATTCTTTGTTAGGTGTGAGTCCAGCATGGTGCATGTAACTGACAGTTCAGAGATGATGATTTGTCAACTAATAATTATTTATATTCTTGTAACATAACCACAGCACAGTATGGAAGGTCATGCCTGGGTCAAGCAGACTTGCTAAAAATATCACAAAAGTTGTACTGCAAAAGCAATTAATATAGCATCTTCGCAACAATAGGGATTATTGTACTGTTGATGATTTACCCAGTATATATCAACAATAATCATTTCAATCAAGTCCTAATTAAATTTTTTAAAAAGATTAAAAAACAAATGTTAATCACAATTAGCCTTCATTTTAATGGACACACATTAGGATTTCTTGTACCAACTCAAATGTTAAATCCATCATGTACAGCTTAATAACAAAAGTACTGCTCAGCAGCTTTCATTTTAATGGCCACATTTGAGGATTTTATCTTTATATGTACTTAACAGTTTGGAAAGTGTTAATTAAGTGATCAGTTTGCTTCAATGTCTTTTGTATGAGTTATCACACTGGGATTTCATCAACAAATTCAAAATTTATTTTCTACATTTGTATAATACTGTTTGTACATGTAAAGTGCTTTGGACAGGCTATTCATATATAAATAAAATAAATAATTATGTAATAATAATTACATTAGCTATGCTAGACTCTGGGAGTTTAAGAGTGAGACCAGAAAGGTGTTCGATTGTTGTTTATTTTGTTACCAATGAACATAAATGTCTACTTTTGGGAGAAAAAATCATTTTATAAGTCAACTACATTCCTCTTAAATAGCTAAGACACATTTCTGTCGATAAATATTATTATTGCTTATAATTTGATTATTTAAGAATGAAATCTTAGTGTGACCATTCAAATAAAGCTCTCAGGAGTATTACCCAATGGTATTGTTTGTTTTCCATCTTGTTTGGATTGTAATTTTGTATTATTCAGGAATTTTGATATTGATTTTAATTCCTTATTAAATTAATTTTTATAGGACAAAAGTACCCCAGAGTGCATCACGACGTCACAGAGAGAAGATAAATGCAACCTTGGAAGAGCTAGGAGACCTTCTTCCACTGCCAGATGATTCTAGGGCAAAGTTAGATAAGCTCACAGTATTGAAATTATCTGTCAGCTTTTTTCAAACTCAAAATTACCTCCAGTCTGGTAAGTCTTAAGTAATGTTTCTATTGACAACAAGAGTGTATATATGTTGCAGGTAACATCCATTCTTAGGTTGATACAGTATTCAATATAGGTTAAATGAGTACCCAGTATTCAATCTCAGTAGGCTTCCCCTAACCATCACCCCTAGCACAAAGATACATGTAGCCAGTGATGTAATGGTTAGATTTTTGCTGGCGTTACGGTTAGATTACCTTACGTAAAAACAGAGATTAAATACTCATTCAACCTGAAATCAGATTTCACCTGCAACATATACTAACAGCTTTGACTTAACCTTCACTTCACACATATACTAGAGATGAAATGACATCGGTGTTACCATAACAACAATCTCATGACGTCATGGCTTTTGCATATTAGTAATTTTCTCAACAACTAGACCTAAACTTCTAAAACCACTGTATTCCTCTTAATAGTCTAGATGTAGGTCTTCAAGACTGCAAAGTTTGAAAAAATTCTGTGATAGTGTTTTCGAATAAAATTGGGTTAAATATTTTCCATAAAGACTTTGCAGTCTTAAACACCTACATCTAGACTATGAAAGGTATACAGTCATTTTGAAAGTTTAGGTCTAGATGTTGAGAAAATTACTAAAATCAGGGCTAAAAATTGGCAGTCGCACAGTCACCAGTGGTGAGTTAAAACTGACCAGGGCCACCAAAAGTTGAGGTTTGATTGCCTGATGTACAACTATGATACAGAATTTCGAAAAGTCGCAATGTAAATTATGTGAAGTACAAAGTCAAAATAAAACTCAATATGTAGTTTTATTGGACTACCTATCTCTTTGTTTCTTTTCCTTGACTCAGCTAAGTTCATCAATTTTAGTGAATTTTTAGTTCTAAAGTGGAAATTCCGAGCCGTTTTAACAGTGGTTTCACGCACAAGCGATTCGCATTCACAACATGTAGACGCCATTTTGATTTTGTGATTGCCATGTGACTCTAGACTTACCCAGAGTTTCGTGCGGGATGGTTTCGAACATGTTTTCGCTTTGAGAACAGACTTTACACTGGGATTGGAATAAAAATTTGGCACTAAAATGTGGCGATTCCTCCCCGATTGTGAGCCCCCACCGCCAAAAAAAAGTGAAAAGTAAGGAAGATGTCTCCGAAAGAATTAAAAATTACGAAAATAACAAAAGGCAGCGGGTATTTAAAAACAGATGGAAATGAGGGAGACCATGGCTAGTTTTCAGCGATATCTCGTTGTTTTGCTCAGTTTCAACACCTCAAATGATTTTATATGTGACCTCTCACAGGAAAACGATACTAACGGATGCCGTGCGCACGGCATGAACGCACGGCTAGTGAACGGATGATGAACGGATGGCAAAGCCGTTGAGAATGGCTGGCTGTGAACGGATGCACGGCTAAAGAAAAAAATTGAACGGCTGGCTGTGAACGGATGAACGGCTAAAGAAAAAAATTGAACGGCTGGCTGTGAATGGATGAACGGCTAAAGAAATAATTCGCACGGCTGCCAGTGAACGAACGAACGGCTAAAGAAATAATTCGAACGGTTGGCTGTGAACGGATGCATCGCGGCTAAAAAAAAAATACTTCGAACGGCTCGCAGTGAAGTGAACGGCCGAACGATTAAAAGAAAAAATCGAACGGCTGGCAAGAACCGCCAAAGAAAACAATTTCAAAGAGCTGGTGGTGAACGGCACAATACAAAAAGAAGGTTCCAAAGGAAGATTATAATAATTAAAACCAACAGGCAAATGCGATGGTCAAAACGTAAGTGTTTTACGGTCTAAAAATCTAAACTCTTCAAGTAAATTGATCGCTAATTGTTAGTCATTTAAAACAAGAACATTATTTAATCGACGATAAAAACATGTTTGTTGCCGGGCATCGAACGTCGAGTGAAAGTTGAAAGCATGCAACTCGTATTCACCGAAGCACAATATTTGCTGTAATTTGCATACCAAACGATTTTCAGGTAACGCAACACACTTTTTGACAGCCAATCCCGCGATTGTTTCGACTTAAAACAGTGGTATTGAAACAATCGGGGTCCAGAACCAACCAGTATTTACATAACATTTGGTTCATTCACACTCAGTTGCCGACAGCGAAAATCAAAACGTAAATGTTTTACGGTCTAAAAATCTAAACTCTTCAAGTAAATTGATCGCTAATTGTTACATTTAAAACAAGAACATTATTTAATCGACGAAAAAAACATGTTTGTCGCCGGGCATCGAACGTCGAGTGAAAGTTGAAAGCATGCAACTCATATTCACCGAAGCACAACATTTGCTGTAATTTGCATACCAAACGATTTTCAGGTAACGCAACACACTTTTTGACAGCTAATTGCGCGAGCTTTTTCCTATGGAAAGGCCTCTCCTCGTGATTTTTAGCACTTCGAGGAGTTAATAGGAGGGCAGTTTATAGCAGTTCACAAGAGAAAAGTAATCACTTTCAGATGATTTTATTGATTTCCGGCGGCCATCATGGTGTTCCTCGCATGAATAAAACTGATAAGCTGTCAGCGAATGAAGACAAAAAAATCAACTAAAGTCACCGGCTCTTTGCCAGTTCAACAATAATTTTACCGTTTTCATTGCTAAAGTACGTAGTTTCACTTCTCTATTTCTATGAAGTGCACGCTGGGCCGCTCAGTAATTAGTTAATCTTATTGTTCGAAAAATTCACAGGTAAACACAGATAAAGCGTCGCCGTTCATTTCTTTCGCTTAACGGGTGAAGATTTGTTTGAACGGTTAGTGGCCTTTTTTTTTAACGGATCACCCAGGATAACCTTTAAGATAATTATTACAAGTCCAACAGCCCAACAGTGTCACCTCTTTTTCTGTGCCGCGCCGCCGCCTTTCATTTTACTTTTCACATGCAAATTGCGTGCACTTTTTACCGCAATGAAACTTCTAAACTGTCAGCGAATGAAGACAAAAAAATCAACTAAAGTCACCGGCTCTTTGCCAGTTCAACAATAATTTTACCGTTTTCATTGCTGAAGTACGTAAATGTAGTCTCACTTCTCTTTTTCTATGAAGTGCACGCTGCGCCGCTCAGTAATTAGTAATCTTATTGTTTGAAAAATTCACAGATAAACACAGAAAAATTAGCGTCGCCGTTCATTTCTTTCTCTTAACGGATTTAACGGGTGAAGATTTGTTTGAACGGCTGGTGGCATGATTTTTTTTCTGAACGGATAACCCAGGATAAATATAACCTTTAAGATAATTATTATTACAAGTTCCAACAGCTTCTGACTGCCGCGCTGCCGCCTTTCATTTTACTTTTCATATGCAAATTGCGTGCACTTTTTACCGCAATGAAACAACAGTGTCAGCGAATGAAGACAAAAACAAATCAACTGTGAAGTCAAAGTCACCGGCTCTTTCGATAGCTGTTGAATGGATATTACCGTTGCCGTGTGTTTTTTCTCGAACGGATATTAAAACAACGTTTCGAACAGGTGAAGATTTATTTGAACAGCTGAATTTTTTTCCGAACAGTTAACTTTAGCCGTTCGAACGGCTTAATATTTTTCGTGAACGGCTGAATATTTTAAGTGAACGGGCGACCCTTGCCGTTCGAACGGCTGAATATTTTAAGTGAACGGATGACCCTTGCCGTGCGAACGGCTGAATATTTTAAGGTGGCTGAACACTGTTTTACTGCACCTATGCATCATTCATTGTCATTTTAAAACCACTTACGACTGGGCGCCCAAAATTGGCGAGGCATAAGATTAAGCAACAAGCTTTATATTTTGATATTTTTGTTGAGCGTTTAGGGTGTTGCCATGGCAACACGGTGGATTGGAAATCAGCCTGCAATATTTGGTTTCGTTTATTTTCAGAAAATCTAGTCATTAGATTTTGTCCATCATTTGTCTCTAGTAAACTCGTAAAAATATTCGCATGTTAACACTAGTCTCATGTAATTTTGACAGAGGGATCTTCCGTAATTTGTTGTTTAATATATTTGCGTTTTGTAAAAATCTCCTCTGTTAGATTTGAAATTTTTGGTATCAGTTGAGTTCGCCATATTCGGAACTATTATTGTGCCAAATTTCGTGAAATTCTATTGAGTGGTTTCGTAGAAATCAGCACGTTTCCAAGGAAAGTCGCCAAAACATCCAGTCACAATTTTTTGGTCAACTGCGCATGCGTTGCATTTGACTGGGTTCTCGATCCAAAGACAAAAACGACCAAAAAGGCAGTGTATTTCTTCAGTGGTTCTATACATTATCTATTGATTCAACAGACATTTTTACAAACAACAAATTGTTTCATTTTAAGACGAAAAACAACACTTTCGCGATCCACGCTGAGCAAAATAAAATGATCGCTGAATAGGCGCCACGTTTGTTTTTCTCAAAACTTTGCGCGCGCTGACTCACGTAAGCAGCTGAAATTGAAGAGCGCGCGCAAACTGTGTTCAGCCACCTTAAGTGAACGGATGACCCTTGCCGTGCGAACGGCTGAATATTTTAAGTGAACGGATGACCTTTGCCGTTCGAACGGCTGAATATTTTAAGTGAACGGCAGGTGAACGGCACGTGAACGGTATCAACGGTTTGAACGGCTATCCGTTAGTATCGTTTTCCTATGAGAGGTCACATATTGCCAAATGAATGGCAGAATAGCAAAAAAAATTGTCTCAGGGCATTACTGGGGGCATTATTTGCCTTTTTGTGTTCTTTCCTTTTAGTTAACGCTCCGTTAAAAGCCGTGGAGCTTTTATTCAAGCTTTTTGTTTTAAACTTGAGGAAATTGAGAGCTACTTTATTTTGGGATGGGTCACTAAAAATTCAAGGAAACTAGCCCAACTGGCCACCAAGCACTGGAGTCAATTTTTAGCCCTGCTAAAATGCAAAAACCATGACATCATCAGATCATTGTTATGGTAACACCAATGTCAATCAAATCCACAGTTCGTTTCATCTCTGGTGTATGTGTGAAGCAGCTTGCTTGACTGAGCTTAGACAGTGAAGTATCAGCTATTCAAAGTTGGGATGTTGTGTCACCAAAAACCCAGTCGAACCACCTTAAAAGCCCAAAAGACATACTTATGGGACCTGCTTTGATAGCAGTTTTTTCTTTCTTAAAACTGAATTATTATTATTATTATTATTATTATTATTATTATATCAGTGAAAACCCACAAATAATCATCCAGTTTTGTTTCAAATTACTCTACTAATGCTCTAAGAGTAAAAACAAGTGTCTTGGACTGCCAATGGCCAGGATGCACTTACAGCTGTATCTCCATGTGTTTTGGAAAACTCACTAAAACTCAGATTTTGGTTGATTCTCTCTTCAAAAATTCACTTCATATCTTCTTATTGTTCATGTAGCTTTGTCACAAAGCTATGACAGTTTGACCCCCCAAAACCATAAAAGCCCCTTGACATAGTTCCTTTAACTGTTTCCAGTGTCTTTAGAACTCAAAAAGGATAAATGAGACAAAGTCATGATTCATGCAACAATACAAAAAAAAAAAAAAATAACACCAAACCATAATGCCCTTGTATTATATGCAAGACTTTTCTAGCACAGGTGTTATTGAACAGATCAGTTGGCATGGTAGTAGGAGTATATTCTTAATTTAAACACGATCAGTAATTAAAGCAATTAGCATGCTTGATGGGTCATGTACTAGTCTATAATAAAACAAGACAAATATAATACCTTCTTAATATTAACTAAGATTAAAAATATAAGATATAAATACTAAAACATACAAGAATTTCAAAAATTTAAATATAAAATGTAAAATTGGACATCTTCTTAGGCACCTTCTGAACAGATAAACTGTGGAAGCCTAACTGTTTATTTTAACATGCAGTGAAAATAATATATTATTTACAAACTTGTATTTGCTCAAACTGTACTTTGAGGTCTTTGAACATTGTTCACAGCTGTTTATTAAGGTACAGTGGTTGCCTGGAAGCCCCAAACCCCCAACTGCAGAAAAAACACAATTTCAAAAGACAAAGGAACCTATTTGTATGAATTTTTATGAAAGTTTTAAAATACATAGAGGATATTACATGGCCACGCGAAGATACGAAATTTCTCTTCGAGTGTTGAAAAATATTTCACGAGTGAGCGCAGCGAACGAGTGAAATATTTTTCAACACGAGAAGAGAAATTTCGTATCTTCAAGCGGCCATGTAATGTTCTGTTTATTATATAAACACCAATGAAATCAAACCATTGCACTTTTATATTTTTTTGTAGTCCTAAAGTAGAACAACGTAGCAACGGTGATCTTTTCACGTGTGAAGATAACATGTTATTCTCACATGTGAAGATATGATGTTTACGCGCGAAAGCTCACCTGGTATTTCATTGGTGTTTATATAATAAAAAAATGTAAAACGTAGTTAATAGAGCATGATGCTCTGAGGCCCTGTGGAGCATGTAGTTTTGTAACTGTACTTTGACTTGCAACTTAAGTGTATAAATGTACCTTTGTGTCCTTTGTCTGGGCTTTTCATCTAAAGCCCTATTGTAGTACGGTCGATAGCTTACATGTAGTTTGCTTTTGCTAAATTTTTGGATTTGTAAATACCCCATTAGTGTCGTATTCTCTATCATGTGAAGTCTAGCATTTGTATGTTACAGCCTCGGCCATTGGCCTAAGCATTATACACTGTCTAGCTATAAAAGGTACTGTACAAGGTTCAAAGGCTCATTTGCTTTTAGTTGAGTTACTCACTGTTAAGATCTGTTAAAAGATTTTTCTCCCTCCCTGTTGGAGTTATTTGGGTATCCTCTATAAACTTTGGGGCCACTGCTCTGTGATTGCGTTCGGTTAAGTCTGCGCAGCGACCTCCCCAAGCGTAGTGCACTAGTTTTTTAATCTTTTTCAAATTATTGACCTGCCAATATTCCAGTCTGATCCAGCACCCCTGGGGAGATAGGTGAGGTTCGATAGGTAATTAAGTCACTTAGTTGGCGCGTCGATGGCCTTAGGTTTCAGCTCGTAGTGCTGTCGTTGTAGCTTGTTGCTGGCCCGGGTTGCAGCTTATAGCACCTATGTTTTCTAGAATGCCAATACTCCTCTTGGCTTGGCGCGTCGGTGGCATTAGGTTTCAGCTCGTAGTGCCAGGAGAAGCGAGGCTTTAAAATGGTGTGCATCCAAGGGAAGTCATCTGTTGCACTAATCAATGAGTGGTGTCCCCCTATTACATCATATGTGCCTTGTGGTCCTTATAATTTTTAATTTAAGGTTTGGTATTAAATCATTGGGTTTATCAATAATTTATTGGAACAGTGACATTAATTGCCAAAAAGAGAAATTATCTTTTTAAAAGACATTGGGGAGGGGATTATTTAAATATGCAATTCAAAAAACTATTTACTGTGTATTTGCACAAACTTTACTGGAGGTCTTTGGGGATTGCAGCTGTACTAATATTTTTAAGGGACAACAAAAGTATAGAGAGAACCTTTTTAAAATATATGGGGGTTATCTGAAGTAATATGCAGTGTAAATAACAATTTACAGCATCAATTCTCCAGACTTTACTTTAAGTCTTTTTGGGATTGCATCTGTACTCATTAATTAAGGGGTATAATCATAGTCCATTAGTTGAAAAGATGGAAACCCTTTTAAAAGATGTGGGAGCTGTCTTAGTAAACATGCAGTGTAAAGAACAATCAATGGAAATGCTATGTATTTGCCTTATGTGCCACTAGGCACACAAGAGATAGGTGAACGGAAGGTAAATAACAACCAATTTACAGCTTATTTGCTTAACTTAAGGTCTTTGGGATCTCAAATAAAAAAAAATGAAATAAAAATGATTGATTTTATAATTTATTCAACAGTGGAACTAATCTCACCATGATGAACTAACTAGTAGCTTATTAAGCCTTGAAAACAGAAATAGTGCAAGTCAAAAAATTTACAAGAATGAAGTTACAATTTTTCTGTCTGTTATTACCAAACCCTTTGTCCACAGTCGTTAGAAATTAAACATTTCTGTAGGTTTAATTTCAATAATAATAATAATTATTAAAGGACTCTGTGTCAGAGTCAAATAGAATAAATAATATATCTGCAGCTCAAGGACAGGTCAGAAGGGAGTCGGAGTTAGAAACCATGTGGTCACCTTTGCAGAGATTTCATGTAGAATAATATTTGTTTTTGTAGGAAAGAGGAGAAGAAGAGTGGACGATGCTACCGTGTCCCAGATAACCAGAAAACTTGCAGCATGTAACATCAATGTCAGTGACATTTCTCTAGAGGTAAGAATTTATTATTAGCAGTAAAATGGAAAATACAGTATATATCTGATTTTTGGCTTGAGCACCTAACAATTTTCACTGTAGCCTTATGTCGTCTCAGTTTGCAGCTATTTTTGTTTTCAAGGAATTTTCCTTAGGCAACTTATTATTGAGCCTCACAATGGGTACATGTACATGTACCTACAGACTTTCCTGGCTGCATTTTTACAAATCATCAAATCTTTTGTACCAGGAATTTGTTCAGTGCCTACCTATTCTTGCTAATTGACCCCCCCCCCCCCCCCCCCCCCCCCCTCCCCCTCCTAATGTTAAAGCAAGTCTGGATTCCCTATGAAGATTTGATGGCAGAAGATTTCATAACTTACAGTTTCCATTCATTTTCAAGTTCTGACACTTCTAATGATTTCTTTCTGACCCTGATAATTTGTAAATCGTGACTCCCATTCATGAGATTGCTGTTTTATCATTTTATTTCATTGCAAATATCCAGAGACAGACTCATTATTACAGCCTTATGTTTATGAAGTCCCCAAAAATTGTAAATGGAGTAAAAAGAGGGTTATGTTAACTAATAAACACTGGACATGATAAACCTCTCAGCCTTGTCACATGAACCTGTGATGTTTGATTGTTGTAATAATTAAATTAAAGATAATTTGCATATAAAAAAGAAAAAGGGTGGAACCCCAGATTTCGATTTATAGTCAAGTAAACATAGCATACTCTGAGAGAGGTGAAAAATCAGTCAAAGGCTACTAGTTTGGTTAATTTATTGTCCTATAAAATTGTAAATGGAGTAAAAAGAAGGTTGCTATGTTATTTAATAAACACTGAAAATGATAAACTTCTCAACCATGTCATATCAGGCTGTTAGGTTTGATTGTTCTAGTAATTAAATTAGTGAAGATTTGCATATCAAAAAGAAAAAAATAAAGAAAGCCAAATTTAGATTTAGGGTCAAGTAAACATGACATACTCTCTGCCCAGGGAGTTTATTGCTTTCATTCATCCGTAACAAACAATGTGTTTTTTTCTTTGTATAATGCTGTAATTGTTTGTGTTACGTGCATTTTCACATGTGAAACCGCCACTTAAGATTTTGGACTTTTTTAAAATGCAAATTTACTACCCTTAAAGGGACACTGTCGCAGCAAATAACGAAATTATGCTTACTTAATTTCCATGTTATATCGCCAAATGCCACCAAGTATACAACTACATTAGATAAAAAGATTCTATAGAGCAAAACAGAAGCAGTAGTTTGGAGAAAAAGTGCAGGATTACATGGATTTCATGACAGGCAGTCAAGAAATCAAAGTTGCCATTCAGGTGGATTTTAGAGGTTTTTTTTGTCATGCATCACTTTTGAGGATTTGTTCTTCCTATATTACATGATAATAAAGCAAGCTTAAAGCAAACTCATGGCCATAATCACGAAAACGTCATATTTCAGCCAGGACACTGTTCTTTTAATGAACTTACAGTCATCCCATAATCTCATTATAAGAATGTGTCTTGTTATCATTGCTAAATATTAGATATCCATTTTGAGTACTGTGGTGGTCTTTTTTTTCTGAGAAAATAAATACATGCTACATGAACGGAATCTGTCAGTTTGCAAATTTATGCAAATAGGAAAAAGTTTAAGTAGTGTTGCCTTTCTAACTGCAGTATTCATGGTGTTTACACCAACAGTGCACAAGAAATAATATCACAAGGCAATATTTGTTTAGCTTCATGATCATTATTGTCAGCAGACACTGAGATCATAAACAAACTAGTGAATGATATTTGAACTTCTGATTTGATTGTTTTTAAAATCTGCTTGAAAATGGTTGTAGAATTCGGTGAAATAAAATCAGCATTAGTTAAAAGAGTAGTACCCTTATAAGAGAAACAAAATATCTGTACATTCAAGTCTGTATTAAGTCAACACTGTTTGGAAATTGGTGATTGTCTGCGTGATAAAGGTCAACTGATTTTAATTCCATTTTTCTGTATTTGTTTCAATACCAGTGGCTTTTTCTTGAATATTAAATCTATGATCTTAAAGTTGTATTTGAATCTGGTATTTCTTTGGGGTCCAGCATTTAATTGTTCTCCGCTGGCAGCTATTTTTGATAGTCACATTTTGGTCATTTATACTTTAAACTAGGGCTCGATACTAACTTTTCAGCTTACTAGCCTAGTGGCTAGTGACAGTTTTGATTTCACCAGCCAAAATACATTTTCACTAGCCAGACTTGTACAGGGGTGGCCGCAAACTCACTGCACAATAATAATTATTGTGGAAGTAAGATTTGAAACATTAACAAAGCAAGTATGCAGTGATGATAGGGTGGTTCAGTAAAGCAAAGTAAAACCAACAACTAAGAGGGTGATGACCTTTTATGGTAAAGAATAACAAACTAGGGTAAGTATCTGCAAAATATAGGTCCAGTGAAGTGAACTTTAAGTGTGCTTATATAGAAATGTGGCTTTTCTTTGGCTCAATACCATAAACCGCAATTTTTTGATTAAGTATTACAGATATTTTAAGCTTCTATTTGTAGCCCGACCAGCAGTGAACACAAGGTTTATTTAATCTTCTTGTAATGAAGCCTCATTTATGTCATACCTATGTGAAGCCTGAGAACTGTATTGGAATTAAGATTTAGCATATAAATATAACAAAACAAGACTGTAGTATTGATTGAAAATGTCATTGACTTGATCAGCCTCTAGTCAATAAATTTACACAAAAAATACCAACTTCAGTTATCATGGCAAGCAGCTAGTATAAATTGAACTGTACAAATCTGTGCTAATCCAGTGATACATGGTTCATCATTTGTTAATTAACAGATGTTGAAGAGTGTATCATGCCTTCAACATGTTGAAGGGTTTTTAACAAAAATAGAGTCAGGCACTATTGCAACTTGTTGAACAACCTCAGTCAATTGTTTTAAAATGTTAAATGTGTTTTGTACTCATTTAATAAGGTAAAACATTGTTCAACATTTGTTGCTCAACAAAATTATGTTGATTGATGTTGAACCGTGTATCCTAAATGCTTTAGAGCAATCACAGCAAGCAGCTAAGTATAATTTTAACTGGCACAAATCTGTGTTAAAGCAATGAACCCTGTATATACACTGCTTGTAAATTATATGCTGGCTGTGCTCAAATAGTAGGGGAACTGACTCACTGTGAGAGGTTCAACCTTTCCTGGAGAAGGCCACAAGTTCATAAGTCATGTGTTAACCCACTATGAAATAACAAATTAAGTCTTTATTCTTGTTGAAAAAGTTGAAAAAGCAACCTGAAAAAATTCAAGCCCAAAATTTTTTCAGGTTGCTTTTTCAACTGCTTTAGTTGAGAGCACATTGCGAGGATCACAAATCTCACTCATGTTTATCCGCAGTTCAAATATATGAGTTTCATATATTCACATTCGCATATATTCACTATCATCAGATATATTACGAACTCGCAATTGACTATGTATCCATGTGGCTTGAACACTTGTCGAAAACATTGCGTACTTGTCAAAAACATTACGCACTAAAAATCTTTACTAAGGAGCGTTAAATTTACCGACTATTGACCAATCAGAACACTGTATTTTTATAGCTGTCCCGAATAGTAAAGTTTACTGGTGCGAGTGAACTTTACCAACAGCTGTTTATGAAAGAGCGGCTTTGTAGTGGCCAAAGGAACGAAACAATGGTATGATTTTGTCAACTGTCTTAATAAAAGGGTCGAGGAAATGTTTTAACGCAAAAAAATGCGAAAAAATCGTTTTCTACAATGAAGGATAGCGCGCTTTTCGCCAGAGATATTGACACGAGAATTTATAATTATTTCTTCTTGAATGTCAACAACGTTATCTTAACCCCAAGGGCACTCTTGTTGACAAGCTATCATTCTATTTTACATTTGCCATTTTGCGGTGGTATAATTATATATCGGTAAAAGTCTCCTTCCTTTCCTACAACATACTCTTATAGCAAATATTGGAAGCTTTATCAAATTGCAACTCTTCATGGCCGCTAAATAATACGATTACGCGCGAACCCGTTTTGCTAACATTCAGCTATGAATATAAAATTCTGTGACCACAGAATTGCATGTAATTCATATTTACTTCGTTCAATTACATGTACCTTATTGGTACTGATTTTCGCGTCGCTTTAATTTCACGATTTTTGCGATTTAAAAAAAATCGCGAACTTAAAGCAATTTTCTCAATTTAATGAAGAAACCGACATGTCTACGTATTGGGTATAACGTGTAAAAGCTCTATGGCATGCCTACAGATGATAAACAACAGTTTAACAGTCAAATTTCACTATTTGTGTTGCTTTGAACCTCTTCATCTGTATCGCTATCATCATATTCAAGTCCTTTCAACACCTCTTTTGTACAGTCATCGAAATGGCCATCTATCCCGGGTTCTTTGTAATTTGAAACGACAATCTGTTTATACTTTCCAAGTATTCCTTGTATTATACAATTCCAAAGAACGTTAAGCATAAGGATAATGTCTTTGACTATGCCTATGGTACACGATGCGGTTTCTGTAGTTTGGTTTTGTTATGAGTTGATGATGATTTTCAGCAATAAGAAGTGTAAAATAATAAAATTATCGAAATAAAATGTTTTTTTTTTTCATTTTCGCGAAAATTAATTCCCCAAGAAAATAATTTTTGCACCCAAATCGCGAAAATAAAGACCCGCGAAATATGCCGACCTTTTTTTCGCGAAATTAAGTGCCCGCGAAAATAAGTACCAATAAGGTAGGTACAGAAATTTTATGCTGTCAAGCTCCTTGTCATGCGATTGAATAATTAGCTGCCGATCTCTTGATAAACTTTACTCGCCATGTCGTACGCAAGATTAATCGCGCGCCAACTATAAAGCCAAATTATCCTGTAAACAATATTTATTTTGCAAGTTCTACTTTTTTATCCTTCAAAGGTGCTAACTAAAGCTAATTTCCATTTTGACTGCAATGGAATACCAAGCTCTCCCGAAAAATTTATACTCTCGTGACTTAAACAGAATGAAAGATTACATCAGACAAGCCATCTGCAACGCTATAAAGGAGAACCATGAAGTCTGAAATGCTCATGCATTAACAAAGAATTAGCAATGGTTAAAAAGATACAATTGCATGAAACTACGCTTTTCGCCGTTTTAAATGCTCGAGCGAGACACGGCAAAGGTTTTCTGATGCCGTAAAATATTTGTTCTTGCGCGCATACCAGGTTAAATTTTACCTACAATTGACCAATCAGAACGTTATCATATTTTTATTGTCACACCAGTGCGAGTAAACTTTACCGGCAGGTCAAGCTGTTTGCAAAAGGGCCGTTCTGATGTCTCTTTTGAGAGACAAAGAAATGTTTGAACGCCAAAGAAAGCAAAAAAACTTTGTATTTTTACAATGAAGGAGGCGCACTCTCAATGAGATATTTCAACGTTAAAACTGACAACAAATTTCTTTTCACAGTTGTTATTTTTCGGTTGCAAACTATGCCATAGGCGAATTGAACAATGTTCCGTATAAACTGATTTTAAACTGGTTACCTTGTTCAAAACGATTCTTGTTTGTTTGCTGTTATGCCAGATATACGTTTTGGAGATCGCCATCCACGCAAATATTGTTTTTATTCTTGGGTTCATCCTGTTCACGTTTTAATGTGTTTTTAGGAAAATTCAAGCACTTGAAGGACCCGTGAAGTGGTTTGTTGATTTTTACAGATTATAACTTTTGGTCTGATAATTGCCAGACTATTGCGTGTCGCCTATGTGGCGACGCGCAGACTAGCGATCAGTAAAGATGATTTTGAAAATAAAATGGCGTTTGTTTCTGTTTATTTAAGATCAGTCAATGTTGAAATATTTTTTTCAGAAACGTACTTCTGATATATGGGATTTTTTGGGCCCAGCAAAGTGTCGAATATATCCGCCACACGTCGATTAAACTTTGAGTTTCAGAGTGAACAAATAAAATATTTGCCTTCAATTCCAGCACAGCCGAAGAAGAAATTTCCATTGTCCTGGAGCTGGAAGGAGGTGAACATAAATATTAAAGCTCGAGCCATCTGAGAAACGGCACGCTTGCCCGCACGCTTGTTGTCTTCGCACGTATGCTTCGACCGTAATATTGGGGAATCATTGCTTTAATAGAAAAACTTGCATCTGTCCAAGCAAAGTAAAAGGAAAAATGGTCGGATATTTTGCCATTTTTCTAAATGTAGAGGCTTTTACACTTCTTCTTTATCCCGCTAGGCCGCTATCGGTGGAAAATGTTACTGAGCAGTTTTGTAACATGAGCAGCATTGAAACTGAAACCATGTAGCGCAAATCTCAAGGGACTTTGATATCACATTCCAGAAAAGACTACTGTCACGTACTCAGCTGAAGCCGGCGATACAGTATCTCAAAAGTATGCTCACAGAAAACAAAAAAAAAATAATCATAAAAGGAGTATTGTTGGTTGTAAAGAACGAAGAGGTAATGTCAAATTTTCAAGCAAGTTATTTTTCAAATGGCTGGTGAACTTGAACTGTTTCAAAAATGTGCTTGTCCGGCAGACAACTGTAGCACCGAAAACATGATCACCTGTGGTGAGTAGAAATAAAAGTCTTGTTTTGCTCCCAGTTCATAATTTGCTCTTCATGATCATTCTGTTTTCCCCACAACACAATTTCTGTCATTTCTTTAAGATATTTTCGGTCCTCTAATTTTTGTGGTCTGAATTGGATATACTGAAATAAAACTAAAAGGTTTCATTCGGAGACCTGAAAGATTTAAAAAAATATCTGTGCCATGGACAAAACCAC
Source organism: Dendrophyllia cribrosa (assembly GCA_024195265.1). Taxonomy (NCBI): domain Eukaryota; kingdom Metazoa; phylum Cnidaria; class Anthozoa; order Scleractinia; family Dendrophylliidae; genus Dendrophyllia; species Dendrophyllia cribrosa. The sequence continues at coordinate 22,899,179 of JAJLRJ010000009.1, forward strand.
ACATGTCGCTGAAACGTTTGGTGGTCTTTGGTGTGACAAATCGCATTATAACCTGTACCCGAAATTCCAAAAAAATCGAGACCCCGATTAGCGGAATCGGTCGGAGACGATGCCGATCAATTTAGATGCCTTCCCTTAGCGAGCGTTCAAACAGCTAGAGCAATCATAGCATTACTTTTTTTTCAGTTTCCCACATCAGAATGACCCTTTCGTGCTACATGGTTAAAGCGACACGTAACCAATCGACCTCATCGCCTGATGAAGACTAGCAGTAATAGCAGTCGAAACGTCGCGATCAACATCTTAAACTAAAGTGACTCCATCGTGAAACAAACGAACAAGCGTTCACCTAACTTGACCTCTGTCGGTAAAGTTTACTCCATTTAGGTGGCAATTACAATACTGTTAGCGTTCTGATTGGTCAATTGTTGGTAACATTTACCGTGGTATGCGCCCAGAAATAAAAATATATTTTGCATCGTGAATTCAGTCAACATTTTATTAGAACATACAACAACCTTTGTGTCTCGCCGGACCATTAAAAGCGTAGTTCTGCGTAGTTTCATCTTGTTTTCTTTTTTAAAGCGTGAGCATTTCAGACTTCATAGGAGGCGTACCGTAATCTTCCATTCTGCATGTAAAGTCAAGAGAGAGTATAAATTTTTCGGGAGAGCATGGTATTCCATTGCGGTTAAAATGGAAATTAACTTAGCACCTTTGAAGGATAAAAAAGTAGAACTTCAAAATAAACATTGTTTACAAGGTAATTTGGCTTTATAATTGGCGTGCGATCAATCTTGCATACGTGTACGACACTGACACTGCGAGTAAAGTTTACCGAGAGATCGGCAGCTAATTATTCCATCGCATGACAAAAGCTGAGCTTGACAGCATACAGTGTCTGTACCTACATGTAATTGAACGAAGTAAATACATGTGTATGTATTACATGCAATTATGTGGTCACAAAATTTTATATTCATAGCTGAATATTAGCAAAACGGGTTTGCGTGTAATCGTATTATTTAGCGGCAATGAAGAGTTGCAATTCAATATTTGTCCTAAGAGTATGTTGTACGAAAGGAAGGAGACTTTTTGCAACCAAGTTATACGGAAAATTGCATTAACCGATATATAATTGTGCCACCGCAAAATGGCAAATGTAAAACAGAATGATAGCTTGTCAACAAGAGTGCCCTTGGGGTTAAGATAACATGACATTCAAGAAAAAAGTAAATTCTCGTGTCAATATCTCTGGCAAAAAGCGCGCTATCCTTCATTGTAGAAAACTATTTTTTTGCATTTTTTTTGCGTTAAAACATTTCCTCGACCCTTTTATTAAGACAGTTGACAAAATCATACCATTGTTTCGTTCCTTTGGCCACTATAAAGCCGCTCTTTCATAAACAGCTGTTGGTAAAGTTTACTCGCACCGGTAAACTTTACTATTCGGGACAGCTATTAAAATACAGTGTTCTGATTGGTCAATAGTCGGTAAATTTTACGCTCCTTAGTAAAGATTTTTAGTGCGTAATGTTTTTGACAAGTACGCAATGTTTTCGACAAGTGTTCTTGATAGCTCAGTGGATAGAGCATTGCACCGGTATCACAAGGTCATGGGTTCGAATCCCGTTCAAACCTGAATTTTTTTCAGGTTGCTTTTTCAACTGCTTAAGTTTAGAGCACACTGCGAGGATCACAAATCTCACTAATTTTTTTGTTTTATCATCAACAGGCCTTGGATTCATTTTTCTTGGTGCTGTCAGACAGTGGGGATGTTTTCTATGCATCAGAGAATGTCTTTAGGTATCTTGGATACACACAGGTAAAATGTGCATTTAATTAACAATATTTGCCAAGAGCACATACATTATTTTATGATTTTTTTTCTTAAGTATCAATGCTGAAAAAATTGTTGAATTTAATTTTGTTTTCTTGACAGACATTTTTGATGCACCAGAACTTCCTAAACTTTGTGCATCAGGAAGATGTCTTTGGATTTGAAAAATGCCTTCGTCGAGCTGCAAAAGCAGTAAGTCATTGCATTATTGCCTAACTTACCTAGTTCCTTATCCAATCATGCCATAAAAATATTGTATATCTGTTGCAGTTAATTTTTTATTTCAGGTAATTTTTGTTTTTCCTTTGTTTCAAATTCATTAGCATATAATTATTACCATACCCAAAAACAATGGAAAAATAAAAATTACCAGAGATAAAAAATTAACTACAACATACCCACTTAACCCTTTAATCCCTAATATCAAAATACAAATTCTACCTCCTTGTCCTCATAGGTTTCTTATAGAAGTAGTGGGCAGAAGTTGTTAAAATTTGATGATAATCACTGTTGGGGCTTAACCCTTTAACCAGCAATCGTACATATATGTACCAAGGGACGGTCCTGTGGTGAGGACCCTCTGAAATACTGTGATCATGTCCCTGGACTGTTTCAGTGAGTTTTACTTTTAGTACAAGGTTTGTTTCGGCTTTCAATTGGATTGCAAGGTGTTTACATTAAATTTCTTGCCATTTCTGCAGAGAAATTTCCATGTTTTTCATCTCTTGAGTCTTTAATAATATTTCATGGACTTCTTTGCTTCGATGGATGTTTATACAAGGAATCACAGCTTATGATTTTGAAGAATGTTCAAAGGAAAGCAATCAAGCTCTGTTGGGATGTAATAGCGACTGGGAAGGAACATGTCACAACTTTGGCAGCAGTATATAGACACTCCAATAGTGGAAATTCAAATACATATTATAATATTAATAATGTTTGGCACCATGTTTTCTTCAAGATGCAACAATTGTGTACTGTATTTTGGACTAAAATAATTTAAATAAGATTTTGGTTTTGAATCATTTTAAACCCTTTTCAGAGGATCATTGAGTTGGATGATGGACTTGGTATTGACTGTGAAGGCTTTGAAGGTATATATATATGAACAATATTGAAAGGTGCTATTGAGTCTTCAGGAAAAAGCGCATTATAAATTAATTATTGTTATTATTATCTTTGTTTAATAATGATTTAATTGTGAACAAATATATTTCTTTACTCTTAGAGGTACTCACAGACTTATACCCCAACGGTGGTACAAGGGTGCGCCCCCCCCCCCCCCCCCCACCCCCCCACCCCCTTCCTTCCTTTTAGGTTTTTGTGGTGTTACAGTATTTCGAAAATATTGTAGCCCTAGTAGATAGCCTGTGATGTTCTTTACAAGATAAGGTAAATGTTATGGGGTGACTTGATGTCATCCAAAATGGCCATCTTGGATTTTACTAAAAATTCAAATTTATCTGAAAATGAGGAAATTGAAGATATAATTAAACATGTTGCTGCTTTTGGTGATGTTTTATATGTTTGTTAAACAAAAAATTACCTTAGCAAACGATTGTCTTAATGGCATCAACCCCCGTCTCTTGTACTGAGGGTTAAAGACCATCTTCTGCCTTATATTTTCTGGGTAAATTGTAACAATCCATTGTTTATTGTTAACAATATGACTGAATAAAACTATTCACTATTAGCTCATAAGAATTCATTTAGGTACTCGCAGCCTTTCTGTCTGCCTAGAGTTGCTTCAAGTCACTCGCTTTTCCCCCGCAAAGGTTGGGTTGTTTTGGTGCTTTAGGATGAAAAGAAAAACGAGCGGCTTAAAGCAAGTCTGTCAATACACCCAGCATTTTTCAAACAGGGGTTTTAGCCAGAAGGGCATGCATTGGATGCCTGCTTTTTAAAGAAATTCATGAAAAGTTCACTAAGCTTCTATAAATGTTTTGAGAGACATGCCTCCAGGGTGCCCAATTTTCAGTTTCTTGCTAAAAGCCTGGTTCCACACCATGCACTTGCCAACTATATGCCTGTCTCCCCCCTTGATGTTACTTTCAAATTCAGGTACTGCAAATTAGTTTTAACTAATGAAATCTTAAAGGACCCAAATCAGCCACACCTTTGTTTTTGTTTACATACGGAAGTTTCAGTATTATTTTACACATGGCGCATGACCAAAAGTAAGGAAATCCTACGAAAGGTCAGAGGCAAGATATTTAAAAATATTGTTATAAAAGGTGACAGGCCTAGCACAAATCCTGCTCGTCGTAAAAAAAGCATTTCAGCATGGCATTAGAATAGGGTTACCCCAAGTACGTGCCTGAGAGATTTTTCCTTTTAGATCAAAATTAAAATAATTATAACAGGACTGTTGTTCTCAACGTTGCTGATTCTTTGATCTTAGGAAAAAGTCTCTGATACTGATAGGAGATATTTACGCTTTCCAGAGCCGTTTAGAATATTTAGTTTTGGGTCGTTTGTTTGCTAGCTCAATATTGTTTCTTTGGCACATAGTTTGCAAGACCAGTAGTTGTCGCTGAATGCTAGGATCACTGAATTAATTTCTCAGTCTGTAATTTTGTGTGACTTGGGTCCTTAAAAGCTTTGCAGCATAATGTTAATGGCTCTAAATTGTTGCACTTTATTGAGAAATAATTGTACTTCATTCCTTTGTTTTCAGAAAGCCCAATTCCTCAGGTGTGCTTCTCCAGCATCAGGTGCCATGCTGGAAGGCAGTCGAGTCACGTCAGTCCCTTCTATTACAGGGTAGGTGTTGAGTAGTAATAAGTGCCATTAGTTGAGACCATCATTGTTGTTAATATTCTCATAATGACATACATACAATGGTATATTCCTAGCTAAAAGATTTCCATTAAGGAGGTGCGGTGTGTGTTGAACTTTCAACCTCCAACCTCCAGGTCGGTTGTATTTGCCGTCATGTTGTTTTCTTAGACAAGAAACTTTGCTCCACATTGTCTCTCACCACCCATGTGTATAGACCTTTTTCATAATGGCGGCCAATTTATTTATTCTTTTATATGTATGTTAATTAGCCCTATTGGCCTCATTTTAGAGTAAAAATTCTTTTGAATTTTACACACGCTAACGAGGCCACTAGCGCTAATTAACATAGATATAAAAGAATAAATAACTCGCCCGCCATTATGAAAAAGGTCTATAAATGGGTACTGGCAACATAATGATGTGGGTAACCCTGTGATGGACTAGCATCTCTTCATGGGGGAGTATCAATACTCCTAATTAATTGTTTCTTGCTACAGAAACTGGGTTAAGCTCCAGCCTTGTGGGCCTTCTGAAGCTTGCGAGTGACTTAAATTATAAGTGATCAGTATTTGCTACCCTAGAAAATAAGGAAAAAGCTGGCTAAATCAAAGATGGCTGGCACTGCTAGCAAGAAGGAAAAAGACTGTCTCATCGGTGATCCTACCTTGACAAGTTAAATCTTGTATAGGACATCACCTTTCGCAAAAATACAAATAAAAAACTTGATTATGTACCTTTTAACAACTATTTACCTCAGTGTTGGTGGCCAGTGGTAAATATCCACCACTAGCCACCCACTCTGAGGTGAATATTTGTTTTAGTATGTACTGAAACAGTGAGATAATATAGCACAAAAATGATGATTTTTAACTCATTGTCAACGATTACAAATTTTGCGTGCAAATTGCTTGGAGGTGAATAAATCTTGCTATCTCAAGTTTCAGTAGCCAATCAGAGCGTGCCAACTATGCTATCCATTGTTTTAGTATATACTAAAATATTTAATCTTGCCAAATTTGAATTTCATGCCCATAATGGTTCTCCAATGGTGAGAGGATGCAGAGCAGCATTCAGTCTCCTCTAGGGGTGACTATTGAGTAAAATGTTATTATTGCAATAGTATTGTGATAGTTGGAGCACTATTGTGATAGTATGGCAATAGTTGGATCAACAACTTTATTTTTCTATCCAAACAATCAAAAAAAGAAATTTACATGGATCAGTATTGCAATAGTATTGTGATAGTAAAAAGTAAAAACCAGACTTACAAAGACTCACTTTTCCATCCACCATGGTTGTTTTGGTGCGCCACATGATCTCAATGAGAAGCCCCCCCCCCCCCCTCCCCCTCTAGGGAATTTATGTTTTATGACATAAAAAAGAAAATGGCGCTGATGGAGTCGCTGATGGATTGTGTTGTCCTCGCCTTATAGCAATGTACGAGACAAGCAGACAGTTTTATTTTATTTTATTTTATTCATTACATGTATATATTTCAATCAAGGATACAATAGGTATAATGCAGCCAAAATGCATTTGGTTTTTGCCCACTATTGAAACTATTGATTCAAATGGACAGACTGCAAATCACAGTAGTTGCTAAAAATATATATATATAGATATATATATATATATATATCTCTGTGTCGTAACTGTTCATCAGTAGGATGCCTAAAATGTGTGCAATTCTACAATTGGTTTCGGCTCCATTAAATCCTGTACCAACCGCAGAACATTTTAGGAGGAGCCACCCACAATGTGAGCACAGTCACGGACAACACAAATAAGTAAGAAAAACAATGCAAAGTGAAATTAAGACGTTATTTAACGAACTAAATGCACACGTCAATTAAACAAACAAATAATGCACGCGCACAGATAATGCACCAACAATGCACGCGCACAAATAATTAAATTAAAGAAATAAAAATGTGCGCGTACATGTGCCAAGATAGTCAGGCCAAACTATCACGATTGTTATTGATAGTTGATTTTACTATTGATAGCTCACTATTGCAGCACCAACTATCACGATTCATTGACAGTTCAATGTATTGTTACACCCCTAGTCTCCTTTCAATTTATTTACCTTTGTGAGCCTTTAAAATAAATGATCTATGGTCTTTCTTAATTTGCCTTAAAGCTTGGTTGCTAATTTGTTACAATGATGAATTTGGTTCAGTTAGTGTAATATGAATCATGGCAGATGTTGAGCAATTTTTGGGTCAACTTCTGTTCTGAATTGAACCGATTTGCTCACTTTGCTATTGCTTCTAATTTTATTTTAAAGTTAACCTTCGATTCTTTTCTGTTCTTAATGTTCATAAGGCCGTTTTATTTAAAAGAGGCATCCCAAATGCTGACTTTTCGGCCGAATCTCGCGCACCATTATGTTCACTGGGCCACTGGACTTCTTTTAGGTCTAGTTTTAACCTAACAGGACTTTTTTGGGGTCCCTGGGTTATCCTTGTATTTTTTTAATTGTGAAAAGCTCCTTGAGGAACAATCAAGTATGTCTGTGTCTATGCCCAATAATATGATATTGGAGACTTGTTTTTGAGTGTTGATTGTGTCTCTATTTCCTTATTGTGATGCAGTCATTTAGATTTGATGGTAAAATCAAGCCACTTCTAAATGGTAAAATGAAGCAGTATGGATTCTTTGCCCTCTGTACTCCTGTCAACCCTGCCAACCCATTTACCAGCACTCCCAAAGAATTATTACAAATGTACAGCTGTAAGCTTGGTATGGATCTTGGTGTCAGAAAGCTAGATAACAGGTAAGTGCCATCTTTATTAACCCTTTGAATTCAGATTGAAAATATTATTGAAGTTCCAGCTTTCAAGATATCAAAAGTCAAACTACACCACAGAAAAATACTTCTTAGTAGCTTTCATTTGCATGGTAACAATAATGGTTTCATGCAGACTCAAAAGTTAGAACCACTAATGTACTACATTTTTTTAAAATGTTTTAATTGCATTTACTAATGTACTGCATAATAAACAGTACCACAGGAAAATGCTGCTCAGTAGCTTTCATTTGAATGGTTACACTTAATGGTTTCATCCAAAGATCCACTGTGTGCAGAATAATAAACAGTATACCTCCAGAAAATACTGCTCAGTAGTTTTCATACGAATTTTTACACTGTGTGGTTTTTATCCATTGCCTCAAAAGTTACAACCACCTTGTACAGCATAATAAACATTACCACACCACAGGAAAGTACTGCTCGGTAGCTTTTTGTACAGTATTGAACGTTTCAGTTATCAACGGCTTAATTCTATTAATTCTAGTTAGTGGGAAAATTGGGTTATCAAGATTTTGCTGTATCTGCTAACAAGCGTTTTGAAAAACCTTATTTTAATGTACTTTTTTGATTCAGAGAGGATGAAGTTCATCAGTGGTGAATGGACATCAAAAAATGCTGGTTGAATAATTGTTCTTAAAAGTTGTATTAGATAATATCAACAAACTGACAGTCTATAAATTACTTTGTGTTAACAGAGGCCAAAAGAACTTGTTCTTCAATGAGAAGGAGATCTTGAGTCGCACAGGATATTTTTTTGTTCATCCTGATGATGCTTCAGTCATGATGCTGGGTCATCAACAAGGTAAAAATATGTGTGTTTTAAGTACTTAAAGAGACACTGTCCCAGCTGAAATATAATGTTTTCATGATTTAGCAAGGAGCTTGCTTTTTTATCTTAAAATAGGAAGATAAAATTGTCAAAAGTGATGAACGCAAAGAATATGAACTAAAAAGACAAAATGACGACTAAAAAACTCAAAATTCCACCAGAATGGAAACTCTGATTTCTTGCCTGCCTGTCATCATCAATGTTCCTGTATCTCCTTATAATTAGGGGAAAATAGGGCTGCATGCTCTTTGTTTCCAGGCTACTTTGTCCTCTGCAGCTGTGGCTGCTTCTGTCCAGGTTCTTAACCGTACGTTCCAGCAGTCTACCTTAACCTTAGTCTTTGGGTTAGCCGATGACATAGTCATACCAAGGGTTTCCTGTCAACTTTCACCTGTGGTCACCATAGTTCCATCCACCCAGCTGATAAAGTTATCATCTGACCGCCTGTCAAGAAATCAAAATTGTTGAACTGTTATCCACTTTCATCCTTGTAATCCTGCACTTTTTCACCAAACTACTGCTTCTGTTTTGCTCTGTAGAATCGTTTTATCCAATCTTATTTTATATTTGGTGGCATTTGGCAATATAACATGGAAATTAAGTAAGCAAAATTTCTTTATTTTGGCGGGACATCTGTATTTGGAAAAGTTTGTAAGTAAAAGTCTAGAATGTTAAGTTTGTTTTTTTTCACACAGAGCTCTTCATCTGAGTGAACTTTGAAAAATGTAGCCTGAACTTTTTTCTTGAATGTGGGCTTTCTCTTGTGTGATTGGTCGCTGCACAGTTAATAAGTTCAACATGTTTTTTTTTTAATCAAAGTGTCCACATTTTGCTGATTCACACTGTACTGTGATTTGAATCTAATTCATTTAGCCTCACACATGAGAAGTGAACCATATATTATTGAGACACTGAAAATTGTTAAAATTAAAGTGCCAAAATTTATTACTTGGGCGTAGCGACCAAGTATTAAAATGCAGTTTGGTCGTCCACAAATGTGCAGTATTGCGCAACTCTGGGGACGGCGGGATTATTCAAACCTTCACCGCGGTCACACGTCCGAGGCATTTTTCGTTTTATTTGGTGGGATTCATTTAGAATTAAGTGGAAACGTGGGCAAGGATGTATAAAATAATTAGTTTATGTAACTATCTTTTCATCTTTCCGGTTCAAAATAACGAGCTTCTTTTCGATCATTGAAAACTTATCAAAACGCTTCGTGCCTGAGCAAAAATTGTGTTGGCAAATGGCACCGACAGTTCTGCGGTTCGTAGTTTTCAAATGCTTAGAACTTTTTTTAGTAAACTTTCAAAACGTTTAGTGAGTTGACAGTGTATTGTCAATATATGAAACTTTTAATAAACAGTGAAAATGACAACCTTAACTTTGAAGTACTTTGCTTAACTTTTGCAAATTTCTCTCGTTTGACCGCGGTGGAGTACACCTGTTGTTTGTTGATGCGAGGCGAACGTCACAAAGTGCGAGTTGTGTTTTCTCTGTTGCATCTAACAGTTTCATATTCAATATGCGTAAGGAAATTACTCAAGAAGACACTGCGAAAGTATTTGACACTCGTGATTAATTCTACGATACCTTCATGACGGAAACCCGCTAAAACATGTTAAAACGAACATGAAGAAGATAATTTTATAGACGAATACATACATAGCGCTTATTTAATAAGAAGTGAACAGTGGACAGCGAAGGAAGAAATATAAGCATGGTTGGAATCCCAATTAATTTCACTTCTTTCGGTTGTTTGCCTTTCATTAATTTTTATTTCGTGAAGTTGAAAGAACAGAACAGACAACTGAAACTTTGGGTGCAAAAATTCACGCCGAGAGAAGATGTAAACAATGCACGCCGGGTGTCTTGCGAGATGTTTCTTGCGAGTTTTGCTTCCGCTAGTGAATGTTTCTCGGGCGAAAATAACCTTAAAGCGATCACTTTTTCATTTAATGTTCTTTTCTGTGTTTCGGATACAGAGGAATAAAAACTGGATATATTTTCGTGTGTCTGATTGCGAGATGTTTACGAAACAGCTGCGTTATGCGTTACTGGAAAGGTTTCAAATTACTTTCACATTATGCAAATTGCAACATTTTTACCTCAACTGAAAAAATATATTTCAAAGGGCTAAATTTGTTTCTCTCCTCCTAAATTATCACTTCTGTCGTTAACTTTGATTAAATTTATAAGTTTCATTCAAACTTTATTATAATAACGGTGGGAATACTTCCAGCAAAACTTTCAATTGGAAAAGTTGTTTTGACCTCGGGTCCGGACCAGGCAATTACACACACAAACTGTACATCATGGCTTCGAAAGGCCACTTGGCGGCTACATTTGCATTCACTTCAAAAGTGTCGGAAACACAGACCAGCTAGTTACAAGATTTAGCTAAAACCAATAACAACCATCGGGAAACTCTGACATACGGCCTTTTTTTCAACGGTAAGTACAAAGTAGGCATCGATTTGTATTTTTCAGTATGTACCCGTCTTTTGACACAGTGGACACTCTACTTTAATAATTTGCGTGCGATCTCGCACGCTAAGTGTACTGTGTCTTCTTGTTTTAGACGGTTAACGCGCTTCTTTGTTAGACTACTCACACTATCCGAATACTCCCAATCATCAAACTGTGAAATAACGTGCATGCAGATTCCCAAGACAATTATTCTCCAATATGCCTAATACAACGACGCCCAAGTATACGCTCCTACAGCGTCTTGTTTAAAAAAGAAAACAAACGTCTTCAGTGGTAGTTTGTTTGTTAAGAAATAAGCCACAAGATCAAAGTTTTGAATGGTTGTCTCTTGCACAAATGGGTGTGACCTTCAGTAGAAACTGTACATTCATCAAAGACAGGACGCCATGTTGGATAGAACTGATTTATTGTAAACATGTCACAAGATACAATGCTAAAATGTAGGTTCGCACTGCGTGCAGAGATGTGAGTTGACAGGTCCCAAGTTGGAAAATTAAATGCATCTCCTGCCATTTCCTTTGCTTGTTTTCGCCGCAGAGCTTGACACTGTGAACCTGCATGTCATCTGCAGTGCTTCCATTAGAGTTGAAGTACTCTGCGACGGGAAAACCAGGTGCACTCTTGGTAATACTCCTGGGATTGGTTATATAAATCAAATAGTTTTGGTCTAAAATAGGGTATAATTTACTGGGAAACTGATCAGTGGTATAAAGAAAGAGTTTTTTTTTCTGGAAAATAGCGAGTCTGGGATAGGGTAGGGATTTTCAGTATCTAGTCTGGAATAGGATTGCAAAATACAGCTGAACATGGTCTGGTTTATGGTAAGGGTTTCAGAGTCCCAGTGGGATACCAACCAACACCCAAACATATACAGAGTACACCCCCACCCCCAGCTTGCAGACTTCTCTTAATTTTCTTTCCTGTGTATGAGGAAGGAAATAAGAAGTTTGCATGCAGATTTGTATTATGCCAATGAAGCTTTAACTCCAGGAGGGGAAGAGCCTAATCACGTTTTCCTTTTATCTTTTGTTTCTGTTGAACAGTTACTACCGATGGACAATGTGAAATAGTGTTTCGGCTCATGAATGGTCGTGGTACTTGGCAGTGGGTTAGAGGGAAGGCAAGACTTTTATATGACAAAAAAGAGAAGCCTGATGGTATTGCTACTGATAATGTTCTTATCAAGTAAGTTCAGTTTTTTACATTTTTTCTGTCAGTTTTATACACTTAGTCATTATTGCAAGTTGTTCATATGGGAAACAAAATTGATCACTACTCATGTTGCTTTCATCATTGCTGATACAAGCAGTACACAGGATGCACACATGATGCACACATGACACACATGCATGCCTAGCTTGCCACGAGTCTCTTGTAGCTCAGAGGTCAGAGCTAGGGCTGCAACGATACATTTTCTCACGATACGATAATATCTCGATACAAGTGCCATGATACGATACATCATTACATACATTTTTCCACCAACACGGGAAGACATTTTGCAACGAACCGCATGTTTTTCTCCTGGGCGTGCAAGACTGTGACAGCTGACAACTAATTGTGAAAAATATGTGTCGGAAGCATGCGAAGCTATACGAAGCAAGGATGGAACTTTCTTGTCTCTTTGTTTAATAAATAGCTATATAAAAAGGCTTGGACTTGGGTAAGGAGTCATTTAAGACAGTAATTTCTGAATGTCGATGAAGAATGATATCATAATATCGCAATATGTTGTTCAAATATCGATATTTGTATCGTGACAAAAAATATTGCAGTTCACCGGTGCACCGGTGTATCGTTGCAGCACTACTCAGAGCATCCAACTGGTATACAGAATGTCATAGGTTTGAGTCCCACACTCACAATACAATGAACATTACATTTTTCTTATAATTATTGATTCACACAATCATGCAATTCACTAAAAATCTTCCCAGATTATAGTAGTCTTCCCAAGTCACAGACATTAGATCATCCAAACCACTGGATGCTGTAGCAGCTCTCGTAAGGTCTCACACCATTGGTTCAATACCCTTCAAGAGAACAATATAACAAACAACAGAAACAATAGCTCTAAGCCCTGAAAACAGAAGCAGCTGCAACGCCTTAAACAATAGAGCTGCTACGCTACTTAAATGACAAACATATACAGTGCCCAAAAAAGAACTGGTGTAGGGCACTTAGTTTTTATTGTTTCCATTAGAAATAGTAATTGGACTGAGTGGAGTACAATTCAAGGACGGTTTGAAATTATGAGCATGATTACCCCTGAATTGTACAACACAAAGTTCAATTACTAATTAATTGCATCAATAACAAAATTTGAGATTAAACGTCTATGTGGACTTTTTTGTACTCAAAATGTCAAGAGTATTTTCTATCATTTTGGAAGCAGGAGGAAAACAGCAAAAAAAAAGAACCCATTTATTATTAAGTGCACCTGATTGTCTCGTGTGCAACATAGGTGTCCAATTACAGCTTAATTGGATAGCTGTAATTGGACACCCATTGACAGCGCGTGGATGACCAATCATAATTGAGCATTTCGTTAAAACGATAAATCAACAATATTAACTTCTGCTAATAACTAATGCTACTCTGTGCAAATTGTGTTCCACTGCTGTTTAGTCTGCTGGACTTAAAGGGGAAGTATCACGGGTATTTTGTTGTTTTCTTTTGGTCAAAGCCATTTTACAATACCTTTACTTATTTACAAAGTAATACTAAAATACCAAGAGAGTGAAATCAACCAATTCTTGAAAGATAGACAGATTTTGGTGTGTTCTAGCCCATTTGGAGACGAAAATGTGGTAACTTGAAAAAGATTAGGCTAATTTTTTTCAAGTTGTATTTCATTGAGACCGAGTCCGTCTATGACCAGAGACACTAATCGACAGTTTTGATATATTTTGTGATAATTTATCACACCATTGGAGCTTTATTTTTCGGTTTCTGATCATACCATAACATTTTTGGTTTTTGAGATGACACCAAATCCCCGTGATACTTCCCCTTTAATTTCAATAAACTGCATAAAAGGTGTCAAATTGTGAAATCTGACCAGAATGAGTTCTGTTAGTTTACAAGACTATGAAAGAACAATGCAATGTCATGGTGTTCAGTTGTTACAGAACTACATGTTGCCCCCTGTATTTGTGGTTTAAGTTTTACAACTTGATGGAAATACGACAATCCCCTTTTATAATAACTCACTGTTGAAATCATTAACTAAACACACACACACACACACACAGAAAAAAACGTCCATCTTTATAATAATATACAAAATACTGTGCCACACAGTACATGCATTGGGAAGTTTTTAATTAACACTGTTATTCGTTTGTTTTTAGCAATGAGCAAGGCCCTTATTTTCAATCAGTTGCATATGAAGTGTTACGTGAATGGAAATCTAGGCAAAAGGGTCTACCTTCACCGGAAAGTGATGATGAGACCGACAGTGAGAAATGTAGTCCAGACTCAGCACTTCCACCTTCAACAGCATCAAGTGAATGCATGAGCGCTACTGGAAAAGGTTTGTTGGAGAAGTTGTTAACCCTTTCACTCCCAGAGTCAATTATGGAGACATGTTGTGTAGTTCTAACTTTTGAGTCTGTGGACGAAATCCTATGGTGTGACCATGCAAATGAAACCTCTTTGACAGTACTTTTGCAGGGTACCTTTTGTTTTTCAATAACTCACAAAATGAAATTCGGAATTTTTCTTGAATTTTTTATATTAGGCACTCCTGTGAGTTAAAGGGTTAACCCAGTGCAAATTCCTTGTTACGTTGAAAAATTAACAACACCATAACCAAGTACTGCTCGATAGCTTTCATCTAAATGGTCACACTTCAGAATTGCGATCACAGATTTACAACTACAAAATGTCTCAACTCTAGTCTAAGTAGATGTCAGCCTGAGACCCGTTTAAATGCATGAAACATTTTTGACATCGATTACTTTTGTTACAGTAGCTGCTAGCAGTTTGCCTTTCCAGCTCTCATGGTATCTCCATCATTCTCCAGAAACGCCGGTGTTTTTTCTTAGTTATAACCAATCTAACTATAGCAGCACATGCACACATAGGACTCTCCCTCCTCATAGCTTATGTACGGCTGCCCCATCTCCTCAAGAATCAAAGGTTCCTATGAGCCAGTTTATCAATACGAAACGGTTGGACCCTCCCCTCTCCTACACATTTTTTAACACCGACTCTTCATCCCCTGTGTCCAACTCCTCACCCTCCCCTCCCTCCAACACCATCCCCTTGGGTAACGCAGGTGACCATTACATGTCGCGGGCTCAATGTTAACAAGCCCATTGACCATGCAATAGAGCGTTTTCACTTGACATCATAGCCGCCATATTGGTGTTCCCATACAAAAGAATTTTAATTAACTTCTTTTGTTAGGAACACCAACATGGCTGCCATGGCCTTTGTCATTTGAGTCCCACGGGACTGAAGGTCACGTGAGTGAAAACGCTCTATAGAGTGAATGTTGTCTCCAATAGGCCACTCCGAAAAATACCATAATAATCTTTTATGTGCAGTCTCGGCCTTCCCCGATGTAGTTATTCAATTCATCTTTGTTAGAATGGCACAATGGAATTCAGAGTACTTGTAGGAATGCTAGGATGTAGCATTGTGTGTTTTTATACAAATGTGCACCGTATGCAAATTGACAAGAAGTTGAAGCACAGCACGTGCAGTTCTCGTGCTGAAAACAAAAGAAATTGGAAAAATCAGGCTTACATCAAGCACCACCCAAACCTGCACTTTAAAGAGTATTATGGTATTTTTCATAGTTTCTGGAGTGGGGAATTGCTATAACTTCACGAGGGGAGGGAAGGGGCAGCTGTACACACACAGGCTACACGAACTGAGGTCTTAAGTAATCGGCCACATATTCCTTCTGCAGGTTTCACTGTGCCTTCTGAAGATAACCTGTTACAAGAGTCGAAGGACATCGAGATCATTCAATACAGCAGTCCACCCATTTCTGCAGTAAAGAAAAAAGAGCATGTGTTACCGACGCTTGGTCTCACAGCAGGCACATCAGAGTCGTGTATGTTCAGCTCAACAAATCAGAACAGGTCACCAGTGGAGGAGAAACCCAACATTGTACCGCATGATAAAATGGTGTTTAACTTCAAGACTGAGCGCAGAAATGGTGATGCTACTCATGTCAACCCAAAACCAAATCACGCTGCACACGATCAAATCATTCGGATTAAACAGTTCCTGATGGGCGAGAACGATCAACCTCCTCCAAATTCGTGTCAGCTGGACACCACTGTTCGAATAGACGGTGGTGTAATTCACGATAGTCCTCCTCCTTGGGCTGATTATCCTACAGATGCATCGTCAGTCCTGTCAGAGTTGAACTGTCAACAAGATGACAGATTCCCCGCTCAATTCCCACCCTGCTTACCGCCGCATGGAATGCAACCGTCCTTTTACACGAATGGATACGATCATGTCAGTCCCGCGACGTTACCGGGTCAACCCAATGGCTTGCAGTGTGACGGACCTCAGCAGATGGATTCAATTGACCTCATTTACCCGTTCATACCAGATATTACTATCCCTTCACACCCATCGATGTCAAACCCATCGATGTCAAACCCTTTTGTAAATGGGGCACAGAGACAGGACATCTGTGATGTCCATGTACAAGCAGGTATCAGTGGCCTCAATGAGGTGCTGCAAAACGGAACTGAATCCCTCCCCCCTTATCTGCGACAAGAGGGCACTGTCATTCATTCCTTGCAACAGCGATTCGATCATAGCCAAAATGGTTTCTATCATTCAAATTTGGGGGGACATTTTCCTACCGTCACCCAACCTCCTACCGAAAGTTACCCTGCCTGTGATTTCATGGGTCATGCGAGTGCCACAGCTGGACCAGCAAAGCAAGACCCTAGCCTGTGGTTTGGATCGTCCAATACGGTTCCGCTAAATCACAACCCGAAAGTTCCTCAGGTTGAAGAGGTGTTAAGCGTAGATGATCTAACTCCAAGCTTGTTCGTGGATCCAATGGTTCCATATGGGAATCTGGAAAACTTACACAATGGTCACCCTTCGGAATCAGTGTATCCTGCCAGTGTGTATCCAACCAACGACATGCATTTGAACAAGTCTATGGGGCAGAACTTTCAAACATCGCAAGACATGAAACAAAGACGAGTTGATGACAGTGGAAATCAGAGGTTTCAGTCTGGTGGCAACAACAGCTTACTGAAAATGATGCTGACTCTGTAATTAAGCTTCAGTTGTTTACAGAAAGAAGGACTTGTGGTTCACGTACCAATGATTATCTTTTAATACCTTAGAGAATCCTATGTTGTTGTGTTGTGCTTTATCTCGGGCTTCATCTGAGTTTGGGTGTCTCTCGTGGAGAATTAGAAGTTGACCACTAGTACTTATCTATAAACAACTACTGTTCTTGGACTGAACTAGCTGTGTT
Source organism: Dendrophyllia cribrosa (assembly GCA_024195265.1). Lineage (NCBI taxonomy): Eukaryota > Metazoa > Cnidaria > Anthozoa > Scleractinia > Dendrophylliidae > Dendrophyllia > Dendrophyllia cribrosa. The sequence goes on from JAJLRJ010000009.1 coordinate 22,916,403, forward strand.
ATTAAAGACAAGGTCTTCATGGGTAGTTGTGCTACGTTGATTGTCAGTTATCATCAGTCTTGCTTTATACTAGAAGTACAAGAAAAATGGCGAAGCTCATCCTAAAGTAGTGAACAGCTCACTTGTCAGTCTACTGCTGCCAAATTTTGACGAACTACAAGTTGGTGGATTCAGTGATTAGTGCTAGGAGAGGGAATTGCGGAACAATCGCTGAAGCTTTTCGCTACAAATAGAGTCAAATCTTCCGTAAATGTAAACCTCCGAGTCCAACACGCTCAAAAGTGTCGGCTTAGGTGAGGTGTCTGGGTATGGAAGGTGTCCGCACTAAAGCGAATGTTCGATTGTACGAAATCCAAGATTTCCTCTGACAGTCTCTTGTACAAGGCAAATTAAATTTGCTGAAAATCGCAAAGTTTCAAATAACAGTTATAAGAAAGAAATATACACATAAGAGAGATGTGAAAATAAGGACGGGTTTTTAGTGGAAGAGTTCTCTTAAAGGCCGATTTAGACGGCACAACTTTTGCCTACAACTATCGCATGCAACCTGCTCACGCCATACATACAACACGAATCGCGTCGTCTAAATCAACCTACAACTCGCTCACAACTGTTGCATGAAACACGAAAAAAGTTGTAGGATTTTGAAACATGTTTTAAAACCCTACGACAATCGTAGCCACATACAATGTTTAGCTAAGCGTACCGACCACGCTAAATGAAGATTGATTCAGTGATTGATGTTATATGATGCGAGTTGTATATTATTACAATTTTCGCCCGACACAAGCAGCGCACGCTACAAAAAATCGCATGCGACAAAGTTGTGCCGTCTAAATCAGCGGTTTAAGTAGTCCTTTAGTTACCTTATAGTGTCTTGAGGAGGGAGTGCCATATAAAATTGACGGGAATACTTGTCGAAATATCTGGAAGCCTGTCGTTTGTGGGCGTGGCTCAAACTTGTTGTTACCCTTAAGTGGGCTCTGTCATGGGGATGTTTGTGTTTTGGGGTAAAAACTTTGCTGAAATTAAAACTAAGTACTAAATAAAACACCAAGAAAAGGATATCAACAAAAGTTGGAATCTGCTTTTAGCGAATTTTACACCACGCAAGTGAAGGACAAAAAAATGGTCTAATCTTTTCAAACTGAAATCCATTTTCTTCCTAGCCATCCGTAGCCAAAGACATTTACAATATTATCTTCAGTGAACTATTTTAAATAGAACCTGTGCCATTATTTACATTGACGCAAATTTATCTTCTGACTAAAAGTAGTGACATAGCCTCTTTAAGGGATACCAAACACCACTGCATGTATGCTATGCCTTAAAAAAAAAAAAACGAAAATAAAACTCTTAATTTTTAAAACTCGGCAGCATCGTTCGACTTCGCAAAGGTCGAAAAGTATCGTTATTTTATTCGCTATTTGAATATTTTCTAAAAAGTACCGTGATAGCTTCAAATCTGCTAACAGTAACTGTATTGGTACCTTCCTCTAAGCTATAGTGTCTACACAACCAGGATTTTTACAAAACAAACTGTATTTGCCCTCAGATCATATTCAAGCACGTCTCATCTAGATAATCTAGTATTACCATTTGACTGGTTGTCGTTTTGTTTGTATTCGCGTTGTTAACTAAATCTCTATTATAAAAGCTTATATTGTAACTGATAATATATCCCATATATGATGTGTACATAAACTGATTATATTATTTCATTTTGAGTATTTCCTTATACTATTATTGATGTTTTAAAGTTCACCCCATTAGCTCGTAGCCCAGAATTTGAAACTATTCGATACATGTTCCGCCACATTTGCCGTTTAGTCTTTTTTCTTTTTACCCTTGTTTTCGTATTCATCCTTTTTCTTTTGTCGGCACGGTTTAGCCTAGCCCGAGAATTAAAAACTGGGCAAATGATTTGTGTGTTAGGAATAATTCCAATCGATTTGTAATAATCTAATTATTTCCCTTCAAGCATTTATCCGATTTTTTGCAAATCAGCGCATGATAACACTCTATACTGTTCACATCAAGTGGGAAGTAACTAGATAAAAAAATCGCGCCTGCAAACTACATTAGGTCTACACCGAAGTCCAATTTAAAGGTCCGTTTACACAGGCGAATTTTTTGTGTAATTTTTGACGCACTTTTCGGTGCAATTTTTGTCGCGCGCAAGTTGCATCTTTAAATCGCGTGTGTAAACTAGCGGCGATTTCAGTGCGATTTGGGAGCGATTTGTCGCACGACGTCGCAGAGGTTTCGAACATGTTCGAAACCTGATGCAACTTGGCGGTGATCTTTGGGAAATCACAGCAAATCAAATCAAATGTCGCACCCGAATCGCACAAGAAATCGCCGCTAGTTTACACTTGAGAAAAAAGTTGCATTGGAGAGCGCGACAAAAATCGCATGTGTAAACGGGCCTTAAGGTGTTCCTCATAAATCATACAGGACGAACAATTTTCTTTTCCCTTCCCCCTCCCCCTTTCACCCCACCGATTCCCTCCCCAATAACACTGCTGCACAAGGTTCTTCTTTCGACTTAAGAAAGAAATTAAAGAGGAGACAATGACTCATTTGGCTAGGAATGCCATTGCGAGACAACATGGCCATGGGCTGCAAATCAGTGTAGGCTGTCAACAGTTTCTTTATTTAGGTAGAGAAAGACCGTTCTCGTTTCACTCCTTCAATTTCTTTTCGCCTAGGAGGCTTTTTCTTGTTGGTTTATGTTCTTCTTGGTTTATGTTGTTGCTAACCTTTCCCCAAGAGAAAAGAAAGAAATTGTTATTTTTTTTTTACCTGTTTGAACGCCTTTTAATTCATTGTATTCGACGGAAGAGAATGCAGGCCAAATTTTGTTTTGGTGATCTGTGCCTTACAAGCAAAATAAATCGAGATTTCATTAACAGAGTGGTGTGATGATGTTTGAGAAATGTGCCACGATTAGAAGTTTTCAGTTGTCAAGTAGTAAGCTTTCAGATCGTACGAGTAGTCACGCGCGCGGGTAGAGAGCGGCCCAGTTAGTGGCTTGAGTGTTGGTGTGCTGTTGCCTTGCTGTGTGATGCAAGGAATTACGCTGTTATTGTACTAATACTATACATCTACAAAAGGCCAAAATAGTACAAATAAATACAAATATAACGAGTGTCTCAAAACTAGCGTTGTTACATACACTTCGCTGACCCGGGTTTTTCAAACGGCTGTGGTCCGTCCATGATTCGTAAATAAACTGAGTTCACAGAGTAAATACTGACTTCCTAAAATATGAAAACAAATCCATAAAGAGCAGAATGTTTTTTACTTTTTAAACATGGTTCGCCAATGTCGATTCGGGATTTGCGTGTCGTGATTCGCCCATTGTCAGAAATTAGCAGATCTTTTGTCACTGCTATTGCCTTATCTTCGGCGAATCATGAGAATTTAGTTTTATCGACTGAGTCGATAAGGTAAATTGACCACCGTAAAAAGATTCAAATAGCTGACGTTTCGAGCGCTAGCCCTTCGTCGGAGCGAATCAAGGAATTGTGGGTAGTGTGTGGTTTTATATAGTAAGCGGTGGAGCTACGCTATTGGTGGAAATTTGGTGACGTGAAAAACAAATGTAGATTAGTTGAATGAAAAGCGTTCGTTGATTCCGTGGGGTTTGAGAGTGCCGATTTGAAAGATGATTTTTTGTTCTAGGTTTTTACGGCTTTCTGTGTTACCCTGGTGTAGGGAAAGGCCGCAGATTGTCATGTGTTGTTTAGAATGGTTAGTAAGATTAAAATGGCGCGCGACTGGTTTGGATGCGTCTTTGTCATTTTTTTCAACGTCTCGGAGATGTTCACGAAAACGGTCGCCCAGTCTCCTCCCTGTTTCGCCAATGTATATCTTTTTGCAAAAAGTACATGTAATGCAGTAGATAACATTTACGGAGGTGCATGTAAAACGATCAGTGATTTTAATAGATCGTTTGGGTCCTGTTATTTTGTCCGCGTTGTGAATGAAAGGACAAGTGTTACATCGTGTGCGTGTGCATTTGAAAGTTCCCGGTACATCGTCAGATTTCAGTGCGCTCGTAACTAGAAAGTTGCCTATGTTTTTGTCACGTTTGAATGAAATTAGTGGGGGTTGTGAAAAAATTCTGCCAGTTTCGGGGTCGTTTTGGAGTAATTTGAAATTTTTTAAAATGATGCTTTTGACTGTGTTGTTGTGTGGGTGGAAAGTGAGGGTGAATGGAATTCTCTCGTTCTCTTCCTTCTGTGGCGCTTGTAGTGCTGACTGTCTGTCGATCTGTTGTGCACGTTGTTGGCCCGTATTAACAACAGAGTCAGGGTACCCACGTTTCTTGAAAAACTGGCACATTTCTTCTGATTTGTTGGAAAAATCAGAGTCATCACTACAAAGACGTCGAAGTCTGAGAAATTGAGAATACGGAATGGCGTTTTTAACGTGCGATGGATGTGCGGATGAATGTAACAGATAACTGTGGGAATCTGTAGGTTTGTAGTGCACACTTGTGGATAAACTGTTACCGTTGATTGAAATATTAATGTCAAGAAAAGCGACTGAGGTTTCGGAAATTTCCCAGGTATATTTAAGAGCTGGATGAAAAGTATTGACAGAAGTTATGAATTGATTAAGTTCCTCTTTACTGGAAGAGGTAGCGCCAATGCAATCATCGATGTAGCGGCCGTAGAGTTCGGTTTTGGTTCCGTGGTACTGATTAAAAAATTTGTCTTCGATGTGGCCTACAAAAAGGTTAGCGTAGCTTGGTCCCATTTTGGTGCCCATGGCGACTCCATTTACTTGTTTGTAGTAGTTTTGGGAAAATGAAAAACAGTTAAGTGTCAAAACTAATTCGGCTAAGCGGAGCAGTGTTTCTGAGCTTGGGTTTTGAATGGAGCGCTGGTCGAAAAAATATTTTAGTGCTTGAAGTCCTTCGTCATTGGGGATGACGGTATATAAAGAGGTAATGTCCATAGTGAAAATTAATTTGTTTTCGCTGGCAAAACTGAAATCCCGGAAAATTTCGAGTGCGTGATTGGTGTCCTTAATGTACGAGGGTAGTGATTTGACAATGGGGGCCATGATTTTGTCTAAATAGCTAGAAATTAGTTCGGTAGGACAGCTACAAGCGGAAACAATGGGTCGGCCCGGATTGTTTGGTTTATGAATTTTAGGTTTGAAATAAACGCGTGAGGTTCTAGGAGTAGTGATGATGAGATTGTTGGCGGTAACTGGTAATTGTTGTTTAGTAATGAGGTCTTGGATAGTTTCTTTGACAATTTAAATTTTATTATATAAAACCACACACTACCCACAATTCCTTGATTCGCTCCGACGAAGGGCTAGCGCTCGAAACGTCAGCTATTTGAATCTTTTTACGGTGGTCAATTTACCTTATCGACTCAGTCGATAAAACTAAATTCTCGTGTTTCATCCCCCCACCGACGCAGCACCACAGTTTCTCTAGAAACTAACCCCATTCATTCGGCGAATCATGGCGGTGATTTAGTTGTTTTGTTTCCGACACGTGTTTTCAGAAGTTCCAACTGAGTGTAAACAACGGCGTTTCCATAACAACAAAGATCCATTGTTTAGCTTCGCGCGTGCCTAGGCTTGGCAATGAATTCAAACGCTCAATGGCTGTGTGAGGAGGAGTTGTAATGGAATATGCGTTTTCTTTCGCGTTGAAAGAGTCCAGGTACGAATGTTTCGCCCTCATGTAAATTTTAAAATCATGCCTTAGTGTACCATAAGAGAAATCATTGATAGAGTAGCAGAAATATGATATTTTCTGACAAGCTTTGTTTTAAAAAATAACCTTTCGGCCTACCAATTTTGTGTATGGTTTTAAAAATCTCTCAGTTGTTTGTACTCTGGTTTGTACTTTTTGGACCCTTTCTGGGATAGCTTCGCAGCATTACTAGAATTTGCTAAAGCAAAAACTCTTTTGGTTGGGGTATATTGACAAGTGTTTATTTCAATTCGCGGTCAAAAACAAATAAACAAGTCACTTGAGCTTGAAGTCTGCTCAACTGATGTTATCTCTAGCACAAGTTGTACTTCAAGGTATGTATAAATATTAAAAAAGGTATGGTGTGTATCCGAGTTAATGCGTTAATTTCTGTAAAATCGGCCATTATCGTACTGGTAGAACGACAGCCAATTCAAGTTGAACACGAACTTCGTATGTTATGTCTGCCAGCGAAGAAAGCACGCTTGATCGATCAACGAAAATTTGATTACTTTTAAAAGCTTACTTTGTTTTACATTTTAATATTTTGTTACCTTTTTCATTTTTTTGCATGTAGAAAAGTTATTTGTTCAAGTTCGGAAGTTACTGTTGAACATTCATTAGAAAGAGAGATAATATAATGGGAGATAATTAATTTTGTGTGACTGGGACATCAACTTTATGTTCACTTAGAAGAGGTGTGCACCTTTGGCTTTCTCCTTCCTAGAGGCTCAAACATCGTTTCTTTTAGGAAGGGGAAAATCTGCTGAGTGAAGTTGTAGAGGTACAGCCTCATTGAACCTCTGTGGAGGAAAGAAAAAATTTTGGGAGGTGCACTGTGTTGACTGAAATAGCCAGCTCACTGAAGTGAGTACTGTCAGTAGTGATTCAATTTAGCACCCTGTTTCTAATAAGTGCCTCCCTTTGAGTGCCGTTTTATTAGTAAGTGCTTCCTTTCTAATAAGCAACCCACTCCCACCCCCCCCCCCCCCCCCCCCTCCCCCTTGAAGATGCTATGCCAAAAAGCTATCTTATCGAAGAAAGTGACATTGAAGACATTGAGGTACAATAGCAAATAAAATTTATATATTTCTGACTATGCGAACCATTGCTACTGTTGTTTTGACTATGCTAACGGCAACCATTGTTCTGACTATGCGAATTGTACATTTTCTGTTGTTCTACTAAGTACTTTAATTTTCACACTCGGATGTTTTTGTCAAAAAAGAAATGTGTCCCGTCCCTAATAAGGGCCCTCTCCAATAAGCACCCTCCCTAATAAGGGCCCTCTCCAATAAGCACCCTCGTTAATAAGGAACCTCTCCAATAAGCACCCTCCCTAATAAGGGCCCTCTCCAATAAGCACCCTCTCTAATAAGGAACCTCTCCAATAAGCACCCTCCCTCGAGCTAGCAAAAGTAAATAAGCACCCTGAATGCTAAAGCGAATCATTACGGTAAGAGCCATGATGTTCAAAATGTCGCTGTCATTTGACCTGTAAGTCATATGTGCTGCTAAAATTTTCATTAAAATCAATGCAAGTTCAATTATTTGACTGCCAACTTTTATATGCTCTCATTGTGAAAGGGTTTAAACTCTTGTTGACTATTATTTTATTCTTTTTTATAAACAAATACCTGTGATAATTTTCTTTTTGCAGTTGAATTCTGCCCCACCATGTAGGGAAAATGAGAAGTCCTTCTGGGCTCAAAGAAAAGGACAAGATATTAGAAAGGGCCAGTAAATCATGCCAGAGCTTCTTAGATCTGCGTGGCCAGAACATCACAAGTATACCACAAGAGGTGTTCACCAAACCTCTTATACAAAACTTGACAATCTTAGAACTAAGCTGTAATGGCCTTCAGTCGCTACCACGAGAGATCTGCCACCTGATCTACTTGGAAGAACTTTATTTGGGACATAATGATCTCAAAGCATTACCCAAAGAACTTGAGGATTTGTCAAAATTAAAGAAGCTTAGTCTGGTGCACAATGGCTTCCAAGAAGTACCATTTTGTGTTTCCAGGCTTCATGCACTTGAATGGTTTAATCTGTCAGGTAACTTGGTGGAGATCATACCACCCTGGTTGCTCTGCTTACCGCGCCTTTGTCACCTGTACCTCATCCATAACCTGATAGAGAATATACCCAGAGAGGTTTATCTCTATGGTATTGAGAAAATGCAGAAGTATTTTAGAATGGAGACTATCAAGGAGACAGTTGAAGGCTCAAACATGGTTAACCACCTGTTGCTCTCTCCTACAAGAAATAGTTTTGCTTCTTGCAAAGTTAAAGAACCATGCACAAGAAATCTTCACAGCCATGGATGTGAACAAGTTCCATCTTCATCTAAAGTAGACCTGGTCACAGAACCTCAAAAATCATGTGAACAAATTGCTCATACATGCAGTTCTGATTTTTTGCCAAAAGAATCATTAAATCCTGTTTGCCTCTCTATTGAAAATTCTCAGGGTCATTTAGAATACTCAGAGCAACACCAGCAAACAGTTTCAGGATTAGTGCAGTCACAGCACAATGAACTGAACATTATAAAAGAGCAGACATCAAAGATTCTTTTGAGGCAGGAGCTTAGAAAGCTAAACATTGAATATCTTAAACAAAGGAAGGACCGACATCAGCCAGAACAAATTTCGTTTCCAAGGAGAAAATTAGATTTTAGCCTTGATTTAGAGAACCTTGGTAGACGAAGGAACAGATGCATGACTACTAGTGAGTATGGTACCTGTTCTTCTTTCACAGAGAGTGTTGAAATAGGGGAGAGGTTTCCTTCAATCAGGAAAGATTCATTTATGAGTTTTCAGTCAATGATGGACGATGCTGTAAATAACAACACACATGCAGCTCCAAGGCAGAGAAACTTCTCAAGTGGTAGTTCATGTTTGAGTGACATCTCTGACAATGATTGTTGTGTGGACGACTCTGACGTTGAGTCTATCCCTGACAGGCGTCGACACATAACTCTTGGAGACATTTGTGTTATTATCCCAGAGGAAAACCTCTCTGGTCTTCTGCAGTCTGAATTTAGCCTTGAGATCATGGAGGATATGTCATTGCACCCTAAACTCAGCAATCGTCAAGTTCTTGCAAGCGAAGTCATTGAGATGGTGCCGCATGGAGCTAAGTTTTATGGAGATGCTCCAGCCATTATAAGTTTACCTTATGATGTCAAAGTGGGAAGGAATGATAATGTAATGTGTCTCTGTAGCAACACAGGTGTAGGACAAAGGGCAAAATGGGAGATCGTGAACCCAGAGGACTACACTGTGTTTGCCTCCCATGTGGAAATAAAGGCCTACCATTTCAGTCTTTTTGCCATTGTGGTTTCCAAAGGATACCCAGAAGCTCATAAGACCATAAAAGCTGGAGTTGGTGGTTGTCTTTATGTCCCTGAAGTTCATGGAGTGGAAATTATGTTTCCAGAGACATCACTGCTTCATGATATTTTAGCTTCTGTTAAGGTTCTGTATGCAGATGAGCCCTACGATGTTGACCATTCAGATCCTGATGCACTTGCTCTTGCTGCTCCTGTTGTCCATTTGGGACCTCATGGCTGTGTCTTCAACCCAAACTCATCTGATTTTGTGACTGTGCGTCTGCCACTGCCAAACGGCAAAGAAATTCAAGAGAGATATGGCTCAGACAGGCAGCTTACTTTCTGGTGTAGTTCTACAACAGAAGACGAAGATCGAGAGTGGCAGCAGTTTCAACCAAAATTTATGCACATTGATAATGATGACGACAGCTTGTGCTCAGTGTACTTCTCTGTGGAGCATTTCTCGTACTTTAGAGTGTTATGGGACATAATTGATTCTATCCTGTGGGAAGCAAAGCTTGGTATCACCAGCCTTATTCCTGTGTTTCAATTTAATGTTTCCTTCCAAGCATTGATGTCAGAAATGAGTGATGGTCGGTTTGGCATCTGTGTAGCCTGCTATAAATTTGGGAAACCTCTTGAGGGAATTGGCAACTTTCCTATTCTTGTTGGCAAATGTATTGCACCAAAGATGTTAAGCACAGGAAAATTACAAATAAGGTAAGTTGGATACCAAAATAATTATATGTATGACCACTTGTGAACAATAATACCATATTTAGTCTCTGAAACAAAGAAAACATTGTAAAAAGTTGTTTCTAATCTTTAAAATGCTACTAATATCATAATATTTAACATTTTGTTTGGGGAAATTACATTCCTCACAGCTTGTCAGAGGTGCAGTTAGGGCCACTGAAATGAAGTTTGGGCTCTGAAAAGAGAAAATATTAAGCTGAGAAAAGTATTTTTTTTTTGAGTGGTTATAGATTTATGTTCCAGCCTATTGTTTAGTGCTGTGGTGTCATAGCACCACTGCAAAACACACTTCCCATCACTTCAAAAACAAATTAAAACATTAAAAACATTCTTTAGTTTCTCGGAAAGTGATTCAGAGTAATTTGTGGATGTTTGGATTGGATACCATCTGCAATAATTAGTAACCAGGCCACAGGAACATAGCAGTTCAATGCCAATTTGAACACAAAAAATTCACTTTCCTTGATCATATCAAAGTAAACTTTGAGTAACTTGTGAGGGATATCCAATACTCGAACAAATTTATGAATAGCAGTGTATTGTATTATATGACCATAACAACAGTTTAACAATACATTCTAGAATGGCACAATACAGCACAATGTATTACAGTACAATGCTATGCATAAATTTGTCAGAATATTAGACAAGTATGTAACTTAATGTACTTTAAGAAGTTAGCTACTGAATCGGCAAAAATGAAAGGTACTAAATGAATTGATCGTAGTAGCACTATTCTAACTTTAAACTTGTTTTTACTTTATCAAATTAAAGATAATGGAAGTTTCTAAATGAGTTAGATGAGTTATTATTGTAAAACCTTTCTTTTCTACAGGCTTGAGTCAGATCATTTCAAAGCAGATACCTCTATAGGTGTGAAGAATCTTGTGGCTGTTGAGAACTTCACTGGTCGGCCATTTGTGATTCAGTTTGGATGTCAATTTATTGGTGAAGCTCCTGATCATGGAAACTTTGGAAGTGTCATTGTGGAGCAACCCTCGCAGTATGGAGGAAACCAGTCTGTTCTTTCCTTTCTCTTGAATAAGGTTTGTTTTAATCAATTTTTACAGTTAAAATACTCAGCATGTTCCGCTTATCATTTGGGAATGACTTTCATTAATCAGGAACAGACATGTTGACACTATCTTCCATTTGTAGCCTCGTGATGCTGATGCGTTAGACAGCTCTTTGGACTGGGAAGTACAGTTAACCAAAGAACTTACAGGTATGTTGTGATAAAGTGTCTAATAATGTCTGGGTCTGAGATCACTTCTCATGCAATTTCACCCATGGGTGGTTGCTTTTATCTTACTCCATTTAGCCTTGGTGGGGGGTGGGGGGAGGAGTACAAAGTGCCCATGCTGACTTTCAACATCATAACTTTTTTAATATTAAAGCAAATGCCAACAAACTTACTCACTTTTCTAACAGTTTATCTGGAAACAATTTCAATTGGTATCACATTTCATTGTTCACGTGAATTGATGTTTTTATTTATTTATTTATTTATTCTCCAAAAATTAACAAGTTTATAACAATGAATAATTAAGAAACAAAGAGAAAAGGGGCAAAAAATAGTTAAACTAATACCTTGCCCTCAAAGTTGGAAAATATAAAGGATATTTAATTAAGTGGATAAAAAGAGAAAATGCTAATAACATACAATAATGCCTCTTCTTCGTAATGCCTCTTCAGAACAACTTTATTGATGTTTTCATGGCAACAAGATTTTGATAGCCATGTTTTCAAAATTTGAATTAATTTTTTAATCTTTTAATAAAAAAATTAGTTTGGCATCATACCTTAGCATTTTTTGTATTACTTTTGAGTCAATTTGGACGGTTTTCTGAGGTTTTGGAGAAATCCAGAATTGTAAGATGGCGGCTGCACGGAACTACGTAATGATGTAATTCCCATGTCATATGACATTGTCCTATTTTGTGGACCACAAAGAAAACAGGCTAAATAGGGTTCTTTAATTGATTTAAAACCTTGATATTACAAGGAGAAATATTGGACTTAACTTATCAAATAAAACTAAGTTAGATTCATGTTCTTGATCCTAGCATTGTTGAGTATTAAGGCTGAGAAAGATATGGGGGATGATGTGTGGCATGAAGTTGCAAATAGTCTGGGTTACACTCCCAGAGAGATTAGCAACTTAAGCAGTTGCGACAATCCTATGGCAGCAGTTATTGCTGACTACAAACGCCGTGGAGGGATGCCTCATCAGTTCATCTCGGCTCTTTACAAAACTGGATCACCTGGTAACATGACCAAACAATACATGTCGGCAAGAGTGATGGAGGAGGAGAGATCAGGTGAGTTTACATTTTATGACTTTGTAGTTTACATTATGACTTTGTAATGTTTGGTTCATTCCATTGTTTTCCAAATTTCTCTTGATAAATATTTATTGCGAATTCCAAAAATGATGGCTAGAGCTTCTTTCTCAATAACTGAATTATTGTTTTGCAAACTAATACAAGGCACAAAATGTGGATTTAAACAAAGCTCAAACTGCATGGTCTTGAAAAATTTACATACTTTTATAATAAAAATTATAAAAGACCCGATTTGTTTCAGAATTTAGTTCTTATTCAATGCAATTTGTTTTCTACCTCATTTGAACTGAACTACACTCCCCCCCTTCCCCCGGATTCTTAAAACATGTCTAAACACATAAATCACAAGCTGCATCTGTCATTTCTAAAACCTAAACTAAACTGTTACAGTATAAACATGGACTATTTGTAACAACTTTTCGTCTAACAGAAATGGAACCCAAAATGTGCCCTTGTGTTAAGAAGAATGCACGCAAACGGAGATGTAATGAACCTGTAAACTGGGAAGAAAAGTTTCAAGATCTTGCCCAAAAACTTGTTGGAAACAGCAAGTGGAAACAACTTGGTCGTGTGTTGGGTGTTGGTGATGATAAGATCCAGGAAATTGAGCATGACTGTAGCATAAGACAGGATGGCTTGCAGGAAAAGGCATACCAAGTGTTGGTAGCATGGCGTAATCTCTATCCAGATAGATGTAATCTGAATAACATTTCTACTGCACTGTGCAAAATTGGGCTCAATGCTGTTGCAAGGCAGTGCTGTCTAGCTGTCGAGATGGGTTGATGTCAAAACAAGACTTCCAAAAAGTGATACATACATGTACACATACATACATACATGTACACATAGTATTAATTTTATTGAACATTTTTAGTATACACCGGTATGGTTGAATGTCTTTGATTTAATTACTAGTTAAGTGGAGTACAGCTCTCTGGTGTTGTAACCAATTTTAGCCAAAATGTTGTTTTCAGTTCATAAGTGTGGTTGTCCAGTAGAGGTATTTAATTAGTGTTGTTTTCTACAAATGTCACCAAGACATTATCAATGTTTGGTGCCCCATACATTCAGTTGGCAAACAGTAACAAAACAACAGTAAAACAAAAAAATAAAATTAATAAGTCTCCCCGTTTACAAATGTGTACAC